>PVLA01001359.1:0-368739 GCA_004027455.1 Hydrochoerus hydrochaeris | reverse complement strand
ACACATATGTTACGCCACCAGCCGCCTAAGACAGGCACAGGACCAATTGCTGTCCTGCAGGCCCATGACGGGTAAGGCCTGGTTGGGTTCATATGAAGAGTCCTTGACCTAAGACAGGTGCTATCCTACAGGCAGCCAGAGATGGGCAACTAGGACACATGTTACGCCACCAGCCGCCTAAGATAGGCACAGGTCCAATTGCTGTCCTGCAGGCCCATGACGGGTAAGGCCTGGTTGGATTCATATGAAGAGTCCTTGACTCAAGACAGGCGCTATCCTCACAGGGCCTGCCATACTCCCATAAGTGATAAGGGAAAAAATGTAGGGAGCGGCATGATAGCTTCACAGCTGCTGCTCTATCTCTCCCTCCTGTGGGCATCCAGGTGTGTCAGCTTACATTTTCCAAGCTAATTAAGTAACAAGAGTAAAGTGTTACAAAGGTGAAAAAAGTTGATTAACACATATTATTTAAGATTGTCCCTGCCTGGCCCTAAGCCTGGGATGCTTCCTGCTTAGGGTTTGGGTTGCTGCCAAAAGTTAGCAAATATATATTCCAGCTTCTGAAAAATAAAATAGATTCAGATTCACTCACAGACTGATGTGCAGTGTCTTCTGTCTCTCACTCGCCGACTCCCTGACCACCTTTGGGACCCCTGAGCCCTGCTGCAGCTGGACTCCGGCAATCAGGTCAACAACCCAGTACAAGGTCAGACTCAGAGTCAGTACAAGGTCTGACTTGGAGTCAGAAGACCCAAATTCTCTCCATCCTATCTGTATAATTGCAGGTTAGAAGAAATTTTGAAGCCCCAACTACCTCATCTATCAGTGAGAATGACAGACTACCCACAGAACTGTGAGATAAGGTCTGAAATTATTATTTATGAGCAAGCAAACACTCTAGATCATTTAAAAATAGTTTTGCTCCTCTATGAAACCAATACATCTTACTACAGAAAAATTTCAAGAGCAGGAAAAACAAGTTAGACATTACCCTTTATTTTTGGTCTTTTTCGTTCATTTATCCAATCATTATTTGTGTGTCTGTGTGTGTGTGTGTGTGTGTGTGTGTGTTACTGGGAATTGAACTCAGGACCTTGTGTTCGCCAGGCAGGTACTCTGACACTGAGCCCTATCCCCAACCCCTACCCAATCATTATTAAGCACATGTATCCAATAATGTATAAGTAATTCTACCACCACCTATGCAGAAAACAGTGTTACAGTTGATACACTGTGTCAAATTGAGAAGTTTAGAAGTTTAACTGAGAAACTCATCAGAGAGCCAAGACCCTTACTTTGTACATATCCTGTGCAAGAAAAGGGCACAGAGATTTTGTGAGCGCAACACCTGCCCTGTGGAGAGGTGTGGCCTTTGTACAATATAAAGGAGGATAAGAGGCTTGTTCTGCCTTTTGCTCTGGCTGCTGCTTTGAAGTATTGCCCCAGTGCTATGCAACCCTGTCTTGGAGCCAGCTGGTTATAGCCTGAAATTTCATAAACAGTGAGCTAAATAAACCTTTCCTTCCTTCATTTTGGGTGTCAAGTATTTTGTCTCAGCAATGAGAGAAAAGCAACCAAGACAGATAGAGATTATATCATAATATATTAGATACTGTTATCTCATAATTTACTCATAAACATAAGTATTCAAAAAATTCTGTTCACTATACACTTTCTACAGTTTGAAAATATTTCAATATGTTATTCACTTAGTACTTGTATGATTGCAATGCTTTGAATACACTTATGGTGAAATTTTTTGTTTAAACAGTTGCATATAAATGTTTCATATTTATTTAAGTGCATGGAAATTCATGCCTAATTTTTCTTATCTTGCAAATAATGCTGCAGGGAATTTCTTTATGATCAATTTTCAACCAACACCTCTATGATTAGTTTTGCATGTGTGTTAACTGCTTTTGTTAGATTTTTCTCACCCATCAGGATAAATTTACAGAAATGGAATTATTAAATAGAAGGGTAGTAATGACTGCAGACACTGTATCACAGCTCTAAATCACTCAAGGGGTTGCAACTGAAAAGCCAAGATGTCGCTCATGCTGCTCACTTTGGAGAGAATTGTAGGTTTAAGTCCCAACATTCCATGCTTATATAATGGTAAACAAACCATTCTTCCTCCCTGAAGACTTTCATAGTTTGTAAATAAATAAATGGATGGCAATAACAGTGTTGATTTTTTCTGGCATAGGGTGGTAATATTTGACAAATACTACTTATTCATTTACACTAAAAAACTAGAATGGATTGGAGAGTTGGAAGTGAACTTGCAAGTTATACTATTACTATGACATCTGATATATTCTTTTGAGTTACACAGATTCAACAGTGCTAAGAACTGGGAATACAGTAAAAATAATAAACAGTTGTGAGTGGCATTAAATAAATACTACATGCATTTTAATATACAGGGTTCAGGCTAACCTGGTCAACTTAGGCAGAACTTGTCTCAAGTCAAAAATTTAAAAGGAACTGGATGTCGCTGACTGTGAAGGCCTAAGATCAATCCCCAGTCTCTCTCTCTCTCTCTCTCTCTCTCTCTCTCTCTCTCTCTCTCACACACACACACACACACACACACACACCATGGTACAGTTCAGTGAGCATTACTAAGGCCTTAGGTTTAGTCCCTAGTGTTGCAAACAAACAAACAAAATTTTAAAAACTTAAAAATTTACCATATAATTGCCAACTATGAGAAACATTCATTTTAACTCAACTAGGCCTACGCAATGTTGTTTGTTTATTTCTTTGTCTTTAAGAAAAGGTCTCACTATGTAGTCCAGGCTGGCCTTGAACTCACCATGTAGCTTAGGATGGCCTGGAGACCTCAGAGGTCCTCCTGCCTCAGCCTCCTCAGTGCTGGGATTACAGGCATTCAATATCATGCCCTAATGAAGGGCATTTAAAAGGTCTCAAGAAGTGACATCCAAAGGGCAAACTCCAAGAGCCCTAGCTTCTGAAAGGGGCACATTTATTAGCAATGACTTAGGGGTCTTTTCACAGGCAGGGACAGTACCCATGCTGAGCTCCTACACACCACAAGCACCCCAGCCTGGGAAAGAAACAGTGGGGCAGTGGGGCACAGAGGTGTCCAGGCATGCAGAGGACTGACAGAAGCCTTTTTTTTTTTTGAGGAAAGGTTTATCTTGCTCACAGTTTGTAGAGATTTCAGTCCACAGTAGCCTGGCTCCAAGGCAGGGCGGCACGGCAGACAGGCATTGCCGAGGAGAGACAGTTCATGGCAGGAAGAAGGTAGCAAAGAAAGCAAAGGATTTTAGCAGCTTCATTCTGCCCCCCTTATAATCTATCTAGGCTACTAGGATTAGGGTGATGCCAAACCAATCAGTGGATGGATGTATTAATCACCCACCCTTAATCCCAGCATCACATACTCTAGATTCAGCAGCCTCTGAAAAAGCCCTACCAATGACCAAATGAGGCTTTGGGGAGAATCTAGATGAAACATAATATTCTGCCCCTGGACCTCAAATACTCCATCTCTAAGAGTTGCAATAGTTTCAGCACTGCTGAAAAGTCCAAGTCCAAAATCTCCTCTGAAATTTAATGCAAGCTTGTATCCACAAGCCCCTTTTCAAATGCCAAGAAGCTGTGAGGATCCAAGGAGAGCCCTGGGGTCCGTGAGGGGCGGGAGCTGTCCGATCCCCCTGGTGCTGAAGCTGAACTGCAGCTAGCGCTCTGCAAATCACAGGAACTCTTATAAGCCCAGCATCCTCTGGCCTTGGAGGTGGACTTTGACTACAGGAGAGACTGATTGCATCACCAACACTTTTTTACCTGGGGTTGGTGACTTCCAGGAGCACCTGCCTGGCTTCTGCCTGCTGCCTGGCACCAAGGTAAGGAAAAGAACCGTCCAGATACCAACCAGAGACAGCAACCCAGCTTTTCTTTCTTTCTTAATAGTGGGGATTGAAACCATGGACTCAATCCTGCTAGGCAAATACTATGATGGTACTACACCCTCCCCCCAGCCCTTTTATCTTTTTCTTTCTTTTTTAAATTTTGAGACAGGGTCTTGCTAGTCACCTAGGTCTGGACCTGGCAGTTCTCCTGCCTCAGCCTGCTGGGTAGTTAAGATTAGAGAGTGCACCACCACACCAGGCTCAACACTGCATTGTGACAGCAAGCAAGAAAGCTACACACTGACCTGATTTTCTTATTGATAACATGCAGGTGTTATGTAAGAACATCTATAAAACAGATAACATCCAGTTTATTAAAGTTGTGGGAATGGCTCCTTTAGAAAAGCATTGCATAGTCTGATGATCAGAGAATGAAAATCATCATTGCCACCTGCAAACTTTTCTGAGAACAAGTGGAGAAGCCCTCATCTTTTAGAAGCAAATGCTCAAATATTAAATATCAGGTGGCTCTGCAAAAAGAAGATAAATGTCCTGAGTACTCAGGGAACAAAGGGAAGAAAATTAAAATGACAGTAATTTTGCAACATGTAGACGCAGGCAGAATGAGCAACCCAAATGGGCTCTACAGTTTCCCTTTGAAGAACAAACACTCTCAATTTTAATATTTATCATCTTTTAGTGTAATAGCATTTGAGGAAGAAAATAACAGTACTTTTAAACTTTACCTGTGAAAATGTGTCTGGCACAATAAAACTTGATTTGATTTAAAAATTTTTTCCTGAGTACTTCCAAGTGATAGGTTTTCTTTCAATTATTTTAGTGGACAATAATCATGTATTGTGGGATTTGCTGTTCTCACTTTTGAGATGAGGACATTGAGGCTTGAAGATTTGTGTTTGGTTATTTTCTGCAGCCTACAGGAGTTTGATGTTGCAGGGCCAGGACTAGAATCCAAATGGAGACAACTCAGAGTAAGAACTCTACATAGTATCCTGCAAATACTGTAGCTGTATGATCAATTGTTAGCTGTATTATCACTGTTAACATGAACTGTTGTGTTTATGTAAGTCTAGAGAGCAAAGTCAAATACACTCACAGGAAATCAAATACCAAGCAGCAGTAACTTGTAGAACAGATTAACGTTGTTTAAAGCTGAAATCTACAGAACTTTCATAGCAATCAGTACCAAAAGTCTGGTCCACACCTGTAGTCTCAGCACTTTGGGAGGGTAAGGCAGGAGGATGCCATGTCTAAGTTTAGCCTGGGCAACTCAGTGATTGCACAAGACTCAAAAAAAAAATTCCTGAACAGCTAGACATCTACTTCATTGCAAAGGCACTGGGTTAAATCCCTAGTACCATCAAAAACAAAATAAAATAAACAATTTTAAAAACCCACAAATCATTTTGCCCACATACAAAAAATATGCACTGAGCATATAAAAATCTGAAACTATTCTAGATTTTTAGATATGCAGTTAACAAACTCATATAACTTAAAGTAAATGCATTTGATTGTTAATGAGCATTTCCTTGAGGTAAGAGAATTTTATGGGTGAGGTTTGTTTTTGCTTCACATTTTTCCTTTCTTGCACATTTTTAACAATGAGCATCTATCACTTTTAAACTGAGAACTGTTGTGTTTTTGTAACTGGATTCTGGCAGGCCAAGTTACTTGGACACTTCAGCACATTTCAGGCATATCCTACAGTTACTCACAGTGACTCATTTGCCAGCTTAGTATTTTGGTTTTTTTTTTAATTTTTTTTTTATTTTAAAAAGAATAAAAAAGGGGACATATCTAAGCAGATCAGAACAGAACAATGGAAGCAACACAGCACTTCACAACAAGACAATTGGATATTAACAGTAGCTATCATATTGTCTCTTTCTTTGAAATAGTTGAGCTTAGCTTTACATACAATAATGTTAAACATAACAAAATAGAATAAAACCACTCAAGAGGATGAAAGTATTGCAAGGCATTCTGAACCAAATAACTGAAGATTCCAAAAAAATTTGTGTATACTATCATACATATTAAAATACAATAAGAAACAACTTGATAGAACCAATGGTAATAGAAAAACAAGAACATGGTAGGACTTCAGAGCAAGATGATATTAAATCAACAATGGCTGCCATATGGTCTTTTCTTCAAAGTAACTATTCATACCATCACATATATTAAGATCAAACAGAACAGAATAAAACCACTCCAACCAAGGAATGAAAACATAAGACTTCAAAGTAGTATACTGGTGAACCATGATTACCATAAAATCTTCTGTACGCTTACCATGTCTTACACTAGGGAGACTATATGGTATTTATACATGTGAGTTTGATTTGTTTCATTTATGACTATGGATTCAAGTTGCATCCATTTATTTATAAATATCTCAATGCGATCATTCTTTATAGCTGAGTAGTACTCCATTGTATAAAAGTATCACAATTTTTTTATCCATTCCTCGGTTGATGGGCACTTAGGCTGTTTCCAAGATCTGGCTATTACAAATTGTGCCTCTATAAACATGGGTGCACATATATCACTGTGGTAAGATGTTTTCAGTTCTTCTGGGAATATGCCTCAGAGTGGAATAGCTGGATCAAATGGGACCTTCAACACTAGCTTTCTGAGGAATATCCAGATTGACCTCCACAGTGGTTGCACCAGTCTACACTCCCACCAACAGTGCAGAAGAGTTCCTTTTTCCCCACAACCTCTCCAGCATTTGTTGTTGATAGTTTTGTTGATCCTGGCCATTCTTTCTGGAGTGAGACAGAATCTCAGTGTGGTTTTAATTTGCATTTCTCTAATAACCAATGATGATGAACATTTTTTTTATGTATTTATTTGCCATTCGTATTTCTTCATCTGAGAACTGTATGTTCATCTTGGATGCCCATTTTTGGTTTGGGTCTTTGAATTTCGGGGATCTGATTTTTTTTTAATTCTTTATAAGTTCTAGACAGAAGTCCTTTGTCTGAGGGACAGTTCACTAAGATTTTTTTCCCAGTTTGTGGGTTTTCTTTTCACTCTGCTGGAGATTTCTTTGGACATGAAGAAACTCTTTAATACGATGTGATCCCAGTTGTTGATTCTGGGAAGTATTTCCCGTGCAGTTTGGTTCTTGTTCATGAATTCTCTACCAACCCTTATGTCTTCAAGATTTTTACCTACTTTGTCTTCCAACAGATTTAGTGTTTCTGTTTTAATATTTAGATCTTTGATCCATTTAGATTTTAGTTTAGTACATGGTTATAGGCATGAGTATAGTTTTGGTTTTCAGCATATGGAAAGCTAGTTTTTCCAGCACCATTTATTAAAGAGACTATTGTTCTTCCAGTGAACATGCTTGGCCCCTTTATTGAAGATCAAGGTGGTTGAGTGTGTTTGTAGTTGTGGTTGTATCTTCTAATCTATTCCATTGATCTTCAGATCTGTTTTTATTCCAGTACCATGTTGATTTTATTACAGTAGCTTTGTAGTATAACTTCAAGTCAGGGATTGTGATGCCTCCTGCCTTGGCTTTGCTGCTTAGAATTGCCTTTGCTATTATAGGTCTCTTCTGGTTCCAGATGAATTTTAGGAATGATATGTCTAGCTCTATGAGGTATGTTAGTGGTATTTTCATTAGGATTGCATTGAATCTGTATAACAATTTTGGGAGAATGGCCATTTTCACAATATTTATTCTTCCTATCCATGAACAAGGGATGTCTTTCCATGTACTGAGGTCCTCTTCAGTTTCTTTTTCAGGGTATTATAATTTTCCCTGTACAACTCTTTTACATCTTTCATTAGATTAATTCCTAAGTATTTCATTTTTTTTTGGATGCTAGTGTGAAGGGTGTGGCTTTTCTTATTTCTTTCTTGGTGATTTTGTTATTAGTGTGTAAGAATGCTATTGATTTTTGAGTATTGACTTTGTATCCAGCTACATTGCTGAATTTATTTATTATATCTATGAATCTTTCAACAGAGGTTTGGGGGTCTTCTATGTAGAGTATCATGTCATCTGCAAATAATGATAATTTAACTTCTTTTCCTATCTTTAATCCTTTTATTTCTCTCTCTTGTCTATTGCTCTGGCTAGTATTTCCAATACTATGTTGAATAGGAGCAGTGATAAGGGACATCCTTGTCTTGTGCCTGAGTTCAAGGTAAAGACTATCAGTTTTTGGCCATTTAATATGACAATGGCTGTTGGTTTCTCGTAGATGGCCTTTATCATGTTGAGGTAGAGACTATCTATTCCAATTCTCTGTAAGGTTGTTATCATGAATGGGTGTTGGATCTTATCAAAAGCTTTTTCTGCATCTATAGAAATGATCATGTGATTCTTGCTTTTGGCTCTATTGATATGGTGGATTACATTTATTGATTTACATATGTTGAACCATCCCTGCATGCCTGGGATGAATCCCACTTGGTCATAGTATATAATCTTCTTAATTATTTGCTGCATCCTGGTTTTTTATTTTTATTTAAAGGAAAAAAAAGCATGTAAAGGGTAGAGATAATACAGAATTTCAGAAAAAAGATAAACAATAAGAAATCACAAGTTGATAAATTACATATTGTCCTCTTAGAAATAGTTGTTCAAGTTACAAAATTAAAGCATGCAAAGTAGATCATCAAACAGTGAGAGGGTAAACAGCTATGCATACATGAGTCTCTACATGTATGTCTATCCTTTCTGTATTAGAGGGAAAAATAAAACTTAGTAAGACAAAACAAAACAAATTCCTATAAAAACATGAAACCAAAAAGACATATAAAACCACAGTACAAAGTAATCTACAATGATTGCTGTATTGTTTCTTATTATCTTCAATAGAATTGCCTATATCATCAGGCATAAATGAATATAGCAGTATAATTGAATATAGCAGTACATAACAGTATTAGTAAAAAATAAAACATTGTAGACAATATAAAACTTCAAAGGCAGGTAATAATCAAACCAGAGTGGATATTCTAATGAATCTTGTCATCTTAAGTGCAGTTGCCTGTACTCTCAGACTTGATACTATCAATCATAACAGCTTTGAATAAAATCTATCAATGCAAAACAGTGATCTAACAAACCAGATTTGATTACAATCAGTTATGGTAAAACAGTATAAGTTTTACAGAGCTTTAGATTGACTTAATAGGAAATTAAGGATGATTACCATACTATATCCTGTTATTTTCAGGATTACTGTTTGTACCCTCAAATCTAGCACAGGTAAAATGACTGGAACAGAATACAATACATCTAAGCAGAATGGTGTGAGTAATGTGGGTTTTTAAATCCTGGTGCACTATTAACAATATAGTGTATCAAGGCCATCTCTGTTAGAGATTCTAGCCAACCGTCTCTGCCTCATTTCTGCTATGCTATTTTTCTGCCGGTTTGTCTACTTTTCTCCTTCATTCTACTGCCTGCCCCACTCATTGAGGCCTTTCTGCCACTGTTCCTAAAATCCTGGTATTTTTTTTTCCTCTCTCTAGAATGTCCTTCAGTATTCTCTGTAGGGTTGGATTGTTGGTCACAAACTCACCCAGTTCCTATTTGTCATGGAAGCATCTTGTTTCTACATTAATTTCTAGTGACAGTTTTGCAGCCTCTGGGCTGGAGGTTATTTTCTGTCAGGGCCTGGAATATTTCACTCCAAGCTCTTCTTGATCTGATGGTCTGTGTGGAGAAGTCAGCCATGATCCGGATGGGCTTACCTTTATAGGTAATATGTTTCTTTTCTATGATGGCTTTTAATATTCTGTTTTTATATTGAATTTCTGGTATCTTGATTATTATATGTCTGGGTGTAGATCTGTTTTGGTTGTAGGTGGCTGGGTTTCTGTATGCCTCACATAACTGAATGTCATTTTCTTTTCCCATGCTTGGGAAGTTTTCCTTAATTATTTCTGTAAATAGCCTTTGTAATTCACCTGTATGTATTCCTGCTTCTTTGTTCACATTTCTTATTCTTAAATTGTAGATTCTCTTATAATCGTCTAGCCTTTGTATTGTTACTGCCTGTTTCCTTGTTATTTTTAAGAGATCTTTCCTTTCATAATCACACATTGCAAACTTGTCTTCAAGTTTTGATAGTCTATCCTTAGTTTCTTTTAAGGCATTTTGCCAGCTTGCAATGGAATTTTTAATTTCCTTATAGTCTCTTTGAATCTGCTTCATGTATTCTATATTTTCTTTATATTCTTTATCTAACGTTTCTCTCTTTTTTTTGTGTTCCTCCCTTCTACCTTCTGTATCTTCCTGAAAGATGCTCCCTGAGAGCATTTCTTTTATTACTCTACTCATATCTTGCTTTGCTTGATTTCATATTTCAGTTTTGAGTTCATCCACAAGGTCCCAAAGATATTTTTTAATGTCCATTGAAGCCATGCCTGCTGTTGTGTGTTTGCTGCCCTCAGTCACCCTTGTTTTTCCCTCTCCTGGATCAGGGCTCTCAGGGTTCTGGGGGCCTCCTGCTTCTCTCTCCTGTCATGGTCCTGGCTTCCTCCACACAGGTCACATTGCAGGTCCAAGCCCCCTTTCTTGTTGGCCACACCTCCTCCAAAGCACATTTGTGAGGGTCCTCCCCACACTCTTGACTGCTCTTATCACTGAGGTGCAAGCAGCAGCTGCCTAAGCCTGCCCCTCCCCACTGGGCCAACCAAACTGCAGAGGCCTTCCCCCAGTTAGTGCTTGCTAGGTGCAGGGAATCAATTTGGGATGGCTCATTGGGTCCAAGCCAGGGGCATGGCCCAGTCCAAGCAAATTCCATGAATCTGCTTTGGGGAGGGAGGAACCAACCGAAGTCCCTGTTGCTCCCAGTTCAGGATCCTCCTGCCAGATTCCAACATGTCGCCCATTTGATTGCACCCTTCCCATAGGGTGGGGGGTGTCCCAATCCCAGCACTGGTCGTGGATTAATGAAAGTCCCTTTGCCGGCTCCACTCTCCATCAGGCTCACCAACCCCCAACTTCAGTGCTGCTCTGCTTCCCGTGAGTCATGGTGGGAATGAGTTTGGGTGGCTCTGCTGGCTGTGGTGGATTCAGGCTGGTGCAAATTCAGTCCTCTGCAAAATTGGCGGGTCTCAGCGAAAACACTGTGTCCAGCTGTTCCAGTTGTAGTCCCAATGTATTTGATGAGCTTTTTTATGTTTTAACTTCTTTCTGTGTCAAGAGGATCCATCTCCCTCTGTCTGGGTCTCTCCAGGGTGTTTTATTCTGGCATATGAGTTGTTTCTCCCAGGAGGCTCTGTTTTTTTTGTTGCTCACTGGTCAGCCATCTTGTCTTCCTTTCTGCATCCTGTTTGCCAATATTTTATTGAGAATTTTTGCATCTATGTTCATTAGGGAGATTGGCCTGTAGTTCTCTTTTTTAGTTGGGTCTTTCTCAGGTTTTGGTACTAGAGTGACATTTGCTCCCAGGAATGACTTAGGGAGACTTGGTTTGCTTTCAATTTCATTGAAGAGTTTAAGGAGTGTCAGCATTAAGTCTTCTTTGTATTTCTTGTAGAATTCTGCAGTGAATCCATCTGGGCCTGGGCTCTTCTTTGTTGATAGGGACTTGATTACATTTTCAATTTCATTAATAGAAATTGGGTTATTCAGCAGTTTTACATCTTGATCCAGCTTTGGTGGCTTGTATGTTTCTAGGAATCTGTCCATATCTTCTGTGTTATCAACCCTATGAGAGTAGAGGTTTTCGAAATAGTTGTTGATGATCTTCTGTATTTCCACAGGGTCAGTAGTGATTTCTCCTTTTTCATTCTGTATTGTGTGAATTTGAGTCTTTTCTTTCCTTTTTTTAATTAGGTTGGCTAGGGGCTTGTCAATTTTATTTATTCTTTCAAAGAACCAACTCTTTGATTCACTGATTCTTTGTATTGTTTTCTTAGCCTCTATTGCATTAATTTCTGCTCTGATCTTTATAATTTCCTCCCTTCTTTTGGCTTTGGGCTTGGCTTGCTCTTATTTTTCTAGATGTTTCAGGAGTAATATTAGGTTGCTTATTCGTGTTCATTCTGCTTTCCTAATGTGGGAACTTAGTGCAACAAATTTTCTTCTGAGGACCACTTTCATTGCATCCCACAGGTTCTGGTAAGTTGTATTTGTATTTTCATTTGCTTGTAGATACTGTTTCATTTCTTCTTTAATTTCCTCTGTGACCCACTGATTGCTAAAGAGTGTATTATTTAATTTCTATGTGTTTGTGGGGGTTTTGCAGTTACTTTTATCATTAATTTCCAGTTTCATGGCACTATGATCCAATAACTTGCATGGGACAATTTCAATTCTTTTGCATTTACTTTAATATATTCTGTGGGTTAGTATATGGTCTATTTTAGAGAATATCCCATGTCCTGCTGAGAAGAATGTATATTCTGATGTTGTTGGATGGAACACTCTGTATACATCTACAAATCCATTTGTTCACAGGTGTGATTCAGTTCTGTTATTTCTTTGCTGATTTTCTGTCTAGTTGATCTATCCCTTTGTGTCAATCATGTGTTAAGGTCTCCTGTTATAATTGTGTTATTGCCTATTTTATTTTTCATTTCTGTTAATACTTGCTTTGTGTAGTTTGGTGCTCTGGAATTTGATGTATATATATTTAAGGTTGTTATCACTTCCTCTTGCAGTTTTCCCCTAACTAGTATGTAGTAACCTTCTTTATCTCTTCAGACCATTCTTGGTTTGAAGTTTACATGGTATGCAAACAGAATAGCTACCCTCACTTTTTTGAGTTCCTGTTGCATGGAGTATTGTTTTCCATCTTTCGACTTTTAGTCTATGAGTTTTCTTTTGGGTTAGATGGGTTTCGTGTAGACAGCATATGGTTGGACATTGTTTCTTGATCCATTCTGCCAGTCTGTTTCTTTTAATTGGTGAATTGAGGCCATTTACATTAATGGTTATAACTTTCATACACTGGTTTATTGTTGACATGTTATCTTTCTGATGTTGTATCTTAGCTTTCCATTCTGTTTAGTTGTCTGTCTTGCTTAGTGGTTTTTTTCCTATGTGTATGGAGAATGTCTTTCAGTATTCTTTGTAGGTTTGGTTTGGTGATCATGAAGTTTTTCAGCTGTTCTTTGTCATGGAAGTATCTTATTTCTCCATCCATTTTGAAGGACAGTTTTGCAGGGTACATCAGTCTGGGTTGGAAGTCGTTTCCTTTAAGGATCTGAAAAACTTCACTCCATGCTCTTCTTGACTTCATTGTTTGTGTGGAGAAGTCTGCTGTGGTTCTGATAGGTTTTCCTTTATAGGTGACCTGTCTTTTCTCTCTAACAGCTTTTAATATTCTGTTCTTATGTTCAGTTTCTGAGATGGTCATTATTATATGTCTGGGTGTAGTTTTGTTTTGGTTATGGCTATTTGGGGTTCTATATGTCTCACTAATCTGTATGTCAGTTTCCATACTCATGTTTGGGAAGTTTTCAGCTATTATTTCTGTTAATAGCCTCTTGATATCATTTGTGTTGTCCCCTTCTCTTTCATTTATCCCTATTAATCTTATATTGTTTTTCTTTGCATCATCCCACAGCAGTTGTGTTGTTATTTCCTGATTTCTTGTTCTTTTTAGAAGATCTTTCCTTTCCTGTTCACTACCTGCAATCTTATCTTCAAGGTCTGAGATTCTATCTTCACTTTCATTGAGGTGGTTTTTGCAACTTTCAATAGAATTTTGAATTTCCTGTAGATCTCTTTGAATCTGCTTAATGCATTCTGTTTGTCTCTTAAACTGTTCATTCAGGGATTCTATCATTTTGCTTTGTTCCTCTAATTTTTTAACTGTGTCTTCATTGGATGTATTTAGTATTTCTTTCACTACTTTTATCATTTCTTCTTTTACCTGGGAGATTATTTCTGATTTGATTTCCCTCATAGCTTCCCATACTTGCTTCTTTATTTCAGTTGATATCATTTCAGGTATGTCAGGTGTATGTGTAGTATTTTCTTCTATGTATATGGCTCCTAGGTTTTCTTGCGATGGGCTGGAGGTTTGAGATTGCATTTTGGTCTTTCATTTTGCCATTTTCCTATATTTCTTTGTTTCCAGTGATGTTCCAAAGCTTTCCCTGGATGGACTGGAAATCACCTCCTGCACCTTCTGCCACTGGGACTCATGTGGCCCTGGCTCCCCTTGTGCTTTGTGCCTGGCTTCCCTGGTTGAAAGAAGGTCCCTGGGCATAGTCCACTCAAGCCCATGGAACCTCTGGAGCTCATTCCAGTGCCGGAGTCCAGCTGCGGCAGGGCTCAGGGGTCCCAAAGGTGGTCAGGGAGTCGGCGAGTGAGAGACAGAAGACACTGCACACCCGACTGTGAGTGAATCTGAATCTATTTTATTTTTAGAAGCTGGAGTATATATTTGCTAACTTTTTTCACCTTTGTAACACTTTAATCTTGTTACTTAATTAGCTTGGAAAATGTAAGCCGACGCACCTGGATGCCCACAGGAGGGGGAGATGGAGCAGCAGCTGTGAAGCTATCATGCCACTCCCTACATTTTTTCCCTTATCACTTATAGAGTATGGCAGGCCCTGTGAGGATAGCGCCTGTCTTGGGTCAAGGACTTTTCATATGAACCCAACCAGGCCTTACCCGTCATGGGCCTGCAGGACAGCAATTGGTCCTGTGCCTGTCTTAGGCGGCCGGTAGCGTAACATATGTGTCCTAGTTGCCCATCTCTGGCTGCCTGTCCAGTGTCTCAGGGCAGTTTTCTCACAGGAATTTTGTAAATCCTCCCCCATGAGCTCTTTCATTTAAATCTTTTGTATAAACTCTCTCATACTACTCACAGAAGGTAAAATTTCACAATTAGTTTTCACAAAGTTATTTAGAGGGTTTCTAGTAACTCCTCTGGAGTTTCTATTTTCGATTTCATATTGAGTATTACATGAAAATATATATGTGAATTACACAAATTACAATTATCAGTACAAAACATTACAAGATCCTCGCGCCCAATTCCCACATGCAGTGTCCTTTTCCTGGAGAAGCGATTCCTTGAAGCTCTCTCCTCCACCCATGGACCTTGTAACAAGGCATGGATGGACTAGGACGCGGCATGGATGGAAAAGGGTGCCGCAGTCCAGTGTCCTAAGGGTGCTGGGCAGGCGCCCAGCCACCAGGATTGATGGCCCCAAACTTTTTCTGGACCTGCCTGGTGAGCTACAACTCACCTGGAGGTGGCCGCATGGGCCTGGCTCCTCTTTCGGCAGGCCTGGCTCCCGTGGTTGAATGAAGGTTGCCAGTCACAGTCCGCTCATGCCTGCAGAACCTCTGGAGCCTAGTCCATTGTGCCAAAGGGACTGGGTGGGCACCCAGTCACCGGGATAGATGGTCATATGCTGTTCTGGGCCTGTCCTGATGAGCTGCAACTCACCTCGTGGTGGCAGTGTGGGCTTGGCTCCCTTTTCGGTGGGCCTGGCTCCCCTGGTTGAATGAAGGTCGCTGGGCTTGGTCCCCAGCTTAGTATTTTGAAAACCAAGATTTCCATTGTTTGTGTTTCTGTTCACCTTGTAAGAAAAGCAAGGACTTTTTTGGGGGGAGGCTGGGGAGTTCCGGGGATCGAACTCATAACCTCGCACTTGCCAGGCAGGCACTTATGACACAGAGCTAAATCCCTGGCCCCAGCAAAGACATTTTTAACAGCTAGAGTGCATCCTTCACTGACTGAAAGGAAAGGGCTTGAGATCAAAAAAGCGAAAACATTTATTTGCATAGAGACCCAGTCTTAAGAACTTTTTCACACGGTTGTTTCCCCTGGACCACATTTCATCCCAAGTTTTAATATAGGAAGTAGATCATTGCTGTGAATATTCAGCATCTGAATCATGGAACAAGTAGCAATTTGCACAAAGAAGAAATTTGATCAGAAGCAAAACAGCTTCACACTTGTACTTCCCTCCTTTGAGCTGTCTCCAAAATATTCCATCAAGTCAGTTCTGCCTCACAATGTATTCAACACTACAGAAGATTAAGAGCTCAGTTAAGAGGTTTAAGTGAAAAAGATATTGAAGGTAAAGTCAAAAATTCATGGGATTATTTCCCTGAATCCAAAAATTACTAGAGAAGAAGCTGTATTCATAGACATCGTCAAAGGACATTCTTGGCAAACAGTGCCCTGAAACTTCAGAAAGAGGAGAGCCCCTTTTATATCTAGTGTACTTTCTGTTGGCTGTCTTCAAAGCCCTCCTTACCTTGCCCTGTAAATGGCTTCTGTTATTTTCTATATTTTAGAATATTGTGTTTGTATCATTTTTACATTTCAACAGCATTTTATAGATGACTCTGTGTGTGTGTGTGTGTGTGTGTGTTGTGAATGTGGGTTAAATTCTTTGTGGCACCATGAATGCAGGAAATGTGGAAAGCTTGTACTTTTGCCAGGGGGGAAAAATCAGAGCTGGTATTTAAGATTGGGCTGATCAAAATGTTTCTGACTGTTTCAGTTTTTTTTTATTATGACAGTAATAGACATACTGCTGTGAATCCCCTCCAGAATACTTCCCCTTGCCTGAACACACTTACCCCTTCATCAAGTGGCTGTCTAGGTTTCAATCAAAAATATGATGAATGCAGAGTGCCAGCCAAAGGAAAGGCAAATTTATAAAAAATTATAATGTAACCATTCAACATTATTCACTAGAACTGCCACAGAGCAATTTCTGTTTCTTTCCCAGGGTCAAGATGACCATGAAAAGTCAACATTTTGGATCAATTTAGGTCACAGAGGCAGACAGGATAGCACAACTAGAGACACTTACAAAAAAGGACTTCAGAAATGCTTCAAAAAGTGACAAGATCATTGAAGTAAATGTGTTTGAAGCAAGGGAAACATTCTGAGGAGGATTAGTGGCAATGAGTCCTTTACTTTAGTACATTTTAAAAATTTAAACATTTCCCATCTTTTCAAATCACACTTTTATAAGTTAACAATAAACCAATAATAGCAAAGATTGTGGTGGGGTCATAAAAGGCTCTTTACAAATGGCAACAGTAGATGCACACACTGTTATAAATGTTGGATATTTATTCCAATGTAGCTGGCTTGGTGAATTTGCTTTTGTATTTGCTTTTGTATGTGCTTGTTAAGTTTTCATGTTAAGAAGACATTTTCAATCAGATGAACTTTATAATGGTCAAAGGTCAAACAACTAATTAAAATTAGCAGCAGTCTCAAATGTACAAATAAGCACCAGGAAACAAGAGAAGAGGAAGTTTGTCTCAGGTTGACAGGTCTCTAATTAAAAGAGCTCTGCAACAGGCAGTAAAATTTACTTGCCTGAACTGCCCATAAATAAAAGGCTTCTGTGGTTTAGCACCTTAGGGACAGAGAGAATAATTACTCATGATAGCAGACGCAAAGCTGCAAAGAATTTAAGACTCTGAACTGAGAGACCCAGGTATGAATCAAGGATCTTTAACTGACTAGTGATCTAGAAAATGTGCCTAAGTTAACCTGAGCAAGTTAACATCTCCAAAGCTCCTCTAGTGCAGACTGTTTCTTTTGCAGAGGAGACTTAGCATAATAACTGTCTCTCCCATGATGGTGAGGACAGAACCAGTGTGCACAGAGTCCTGAGCAGAGGCATGCATGTGTGCAGTGGGTCCCAGCTAGCCTTGATCTCCTTTGCCTCTCATGGTGAGCACCTTTTTCTCTTTGTAAAAAATATTTCTGCTTTGTCTCCTCCACTCCAGACAACTGCTGAATTCTGCAAAGGAGCAGGATAGAAACAGGTTCCTAGCAGTCAGTCTCAGATGCCGTATCCCATGTACTCACTTACCGTGAGCAGCACCGAGAGGGAAGGTGCCATGGAGGAAAAGGGAAGGATTCAACCTGAGGTCATATATGGGATCCACCAATTTGGCCCAGTCAAATTAGAAAAATTTCTTAACTTCTCAAATACTTAATTGTGCTTACTTCTTCCTCAATCAAGGGATTATTGTTGAAGTTTAAATGGAACAAGAAGTGTGAGCATGTCCAGTACAGTGCTTGGCACAAAGAGACATTAATTAGTTTGATTTCTTTGGTGACACTAGTTTTGGAGTTACTTCTACTAACCACCTCTGCTCCACCCTTGCCTTCCTGTCCCTCCTGTCCCCTCCCCTCCCCTCCTCCCTTGCTTCCTTCTCTTCTTCTCCTTGCTCCTCCTTCCCCCCTCTCTTTCTCTCTCTCTCCCTCTCTCTCCATTCCTTCTAAGACATGTTCTACAATGCCTAGGCTGATCTCTAACTCAAGAGCTCAAGTGGTTCTTCCACCTCAGCCCCCCAAATAGCTGGGACCACAGGTGTGTGCCCTGGAACAGCCCCCCTATTTCTTTTAGAGAGCTCCTAATATAACACAATAAATACAAACATACAGAAGGTAGGAATTGTATTCCCATATGCACAGTATTACCTAGCAAATAATCATTTAGTCACAGAGTATAGTCATGTTTGAAATCCTAGACACAAAAAGACAGTCTGGGCTGAAAGATGCTCTGGGCAGTGTCAACACATGGAGGAGGCCAAGAAGGGATGGGAAGGGCTGCTCAGATCACCAATAATCTAGGCAGCACTGACAGTCAATCACTTCTTCTCAGCTTCAGTTTCCTTCACAGAAAGGAAGTAAATCTAACTGGAATATTTCTCCCAACAGTTCAATATGAAAATTCTACCATGCAAGGCCTGTTTTTCTTCCAAAACAGGTAGCGTGGGTGGAAGAGGCTCCAGCTCTCTTCTCTTTTTCATTCGCCCTTGCTTCAGCCTCTGGGATAGCAATAGCTCCCTCCTATAAAACCTCTGAGGTCCTCCCTGCCTGTTCACCAAGAATTTCATAATAAGGAAGGGTCCCACCATATATACTAGGACACACACAGACCTATGATATTTATTAAATATACTTTACCACTTGTTTTTTTGTGTGACCAAGAGCAAGTTTTTTTAAATCCTTTGACTTTCAGTGTCCTGATTTTTTTTTCCAAGACTGGGGATTGAACCCAGGGCCTTTGCACTGAGCTACATTCTAATCTTTTCAATTTATGTTGAGACAGCTTCTTGCTAAGTTACCCAGACTGAGCTCTAACTTATGATCTTCTTGCCTCAACCTCAGAGAAAGCTAGGATTACAGGTATGTGCCAATTAGTGTCCTGATTTAAGAAAAAAAAATAAGTGAATGGAAAGGATGGACAATAAAACTCAGAGTACTGAAAGGTAAATAAGACAATACATGCTTTTCAAAATATTGTACAAAGAAAATGCTCAAAAATTAAAGGAGCTTCCCCTTCCTTTAACTTTAGCCTCAGAAAGACTGTTGGCCTGTTGAGACTATAAGAAATTTTGCTCTTTTTTTGTCCATAGTATTTACCCACTTTTTAGTATAACACACTATATAAATATTTGCAAGATAAATCAAAACACAAAACATATTTTAAGACAAGTAAAAAAAGCTCTATGGACAGTGAGCAACTCTTAGATGGATGGAAAAAGAGCAGAGTTGGGCCACTGCAGTGTTGTCCAATAGCCAGATTTATGGTGTCAAGACAGATTGGGGTTGTAGTTTGTCATCTGTTTGTAACACTGGAGTCCATTGGCATTTATTGGATGTCCACCCAGCATCATTTTCTAGCAAAGGCAGTAAGAAACTGAAAAGTAGAGATATGAGTGTTTAAAATACTGATCATTTTACAATTTGGGAAGATTAGAAAGCGCTGCAGGGATGCTTGTATCCTACTCCTGTAAAATGCACATAGGAACCTACACAATTTGGCACAGTTTTGGGGCCCTTATAAGCTTCAGAATCTTTTATTACAATCCATTTAAGCGGTTAGTCTAAACTAGTGATGGTTAAACCTCTAGAGCTTTCATTGTTATAAACATCCTGCTAGTCTTGCCTGTGTAGATTCAGCACTACTGGACTATAAACCTTGTAGTTATAATGGATGTCTGTCAATTCATTACAAATGCTGGCAAAACATTTGCAAATGTGCAGCTGTGCTGTGATTTAGATCTAGAATGCCCCCCCCCCACCCTAAGGCCTCCTGTATATACAGGTTGGGTTTTTGAAACGCAATCATATCCCCAGGGCATTGTACTCCTCAGTGGGCTAATCCATTGGCAAGGCCATAGCTGAATGTGGTGCAAGGAGGCAGGATCTGGTCTGAAGAGGTAGGTCAGGAAGGGAGTGACCTGCAAGGCTGTATCTCCCTTTCTGGCTCCTCCCTTCCCTAATTCCTGGCTACCACAACATGAGCAGCTTCCCTCCACCAGACCCTTCCAGAATGCCCTTTCTTCCTTGGATCCAACCAAGCTTAAAGTGAAAACGTGAACCAAAATAAACCTCCCTTTTAAGTTGTAAGTGTTGGGTATGTATGGTGTCCCAGTGACAAAAGAGTAAGACAAATGACACTGATTTTGGAGACTACCATACCTTAAAAAAGAGCTTTCAGCTCCCAAAGTGACAAGATTTGTATGTTTTCCATCCTGTCTGTCTAGGAAAGATAAGTCCTTCTTCTTAAACTGCTTGGCTGGCCTTCTACATTTTACCCCTCAACCTCTGTGCAAGAGCTTGTTTTCAGACCTCTATCCTGGTACCAGGCAAGCCAAGGAGCCCTGGAAGGAAACTGTTTCGGTAAACTCAGACTGCAAGATAGAGTCCCCACTTCTCATTAAGCAGAGTTAAGAAGTGAAAGATTTGGTCTCCATTTTACAGAGTTTGTTTTCCAAACTCCGGATCTTTGAAGCCCTAGTGTAAAATTTAATGCCAAGGGCTTAAGCCAAGTCACTCAGGAGTCCAGGTCCGACAATGGAGAAGGAAGAGTGATGCTGAGGATGTCCTTCAGGGGGTATTCTGGGTAATCTGTTTCAGACTGAACACCTTGAAATAAGTGGATTTAACAGGTGTCTAAAAAATAAGGAAGCTGTCACGAGGCTTAGGATCCAATGTCATCCTTTATCACTAACTGCATGACCTAGGTCAAGGGGTAACTGCCTTATAGAGGATGCTGTGGTCCACCCCAGGTCCTCTTTCTAGAATGCAGGTGCTCATTTTTCCAGCTGTGTCCCTGGGCTGCTCACAGCTGGGCCTCCTGAGGACTTGGCCTGGATGGCAGGAGGCTGACTCAGCCAAGCTGTCATATTCATCTGGCCGGCTACCTTTATGATGAGGGGCTGTAAGAGGAATTTTCTCTAGTTAAAAGTGCGTGGTCTATGCTGCTCATCTCCTCCCAATATTCCGGGAATTGAGCTGTTATAATTTAAAGCTGCCTAAATTAGATAAGGACAAGGATAGAGCTGACTAGAAATCCGGGTTGCGAGATAAAAACAGCCCCCTCTCCTGACCAAGGAATTTACAGAATGTACCTTTCTACACATCTGCTGCTCATATTAGGAAGCGCCCTCCGCCGCCCAACTCTAGACCTCCCTATGGTCGTCTCCTCCAATAAATGTAAAAAGCCATTTAAACTTTAACCAATGCCATCTGCTTCTGTGACCACGCTTGCAAAGACCCCTCCTCCCTTTACTCTAAAGCTTAAAAGCCCTGCTCCGGCTCAACTCGGGGCTCTCTGTTCCTGCGTGTTCAGTGAGCCCCACGCATGCTTGGACAATAAAGACCCCTTGCCAATTGCATAAGAAGGCGTCTGTTGGTGTCTTCCTACACCGGCGGGCGTCTCGACCCTCACAGGGCAAAGACCTGACCCCTTGCTTAAATTCTGGGCCTTGCTTCAGAGTCATCATCTCAGTTTCAACTCTTCCCGTGGGAATTTTTGAGACTCTGAGATCCTTCTGACACTCTTGTTATAATAATATCCAGACTGCTTCCCTCAGCCCTGATAGATGTCAATCCTAAAGCCACTTCCTTCATCGTTTAGAATTCACTAGAAGAACACTAGAGGGCACATATAATGATGATATTCTATGTAGGCTTACAGTGGCCACCTGCAGAATTGGTTGGAAGATCTCAAAACCACCAGCTGCACACTGGAGAGCCAGAGAATGCAGTTGAAGGTCAAAGGTCTGGAGTTCACTGTAAAGTTCTGTGAGTCCATATTAGAAATCCAAAGGCTCCACACTGGAAGGCTGAAGAGGCTGTGCTGGAATCCTAAAGGAAGAAGAGGTGAAGATTCAATACCAACGGTGAAGACTGGAGCTCCTCCAAAGAAGAAAAGAGAAGAGTGACTTTTTCTTTCTCTTTTTATTCCATCCAGGCTATAAGCCTATTGATTGACACCACCCACATCCAGGGTGGAATTGTTCTCCTCAGTTTGCATCCTACTTGTTAATCATGCTCAGACACACTCAGAGTTTCACTAATCTGCTGGGTGGTTCCTACTCAAGTCAAGTTGACACATTACAAACATACTGCATACAAATCTTATCTCATTGCATTTTTCCCAGAAACTAACTCATGTCTCTCTAAAAGTCTCACAATCTCCTTCTGTAAAGTAACATGATGGCTACATCACAGGGTCTTCTGAAGATTCAGTCAGATAATTCCTGTAAAGTGCTTCCTCAGGGTCTAGGTGAGTATATGCCCCCAGAACCCCTAAACATATTTACAGAATCAATGCAATTCATATAAAAATCCAAGTGACTTCTTCTTAGAAAAAAAAGACTTAAGACATAGAGAAAGTGACAACTTGGTCCTAAAATTCATATGGACATGAAAGGAACAATAGACATTCTACAAAGAGAAAAACAATATTGGAGAATGCTCACATCCCAATTTACTAGAAAGCTTTACAAAGTTTCCACTATAATTCAAATTTAAAGGCTGAGAGGACTCATGAACAAAAATAAATGTCAACATAGAATCATTTGCCCATTTAAAGACTAGGCTAATTGTCATTTTATTGTTGAGTTGTAAGAGATCTTTATATATCCTATGTAAATCTTGTATTAGATAATTGATTTGTAAACTTTTTGTCCTATTCTATGGGTTAACATTTTATTTTCTTGCTAATGTCCTAGGAGTCACAGTAATTTTTAACTAGGATGAAGTCTGTTTTATGTATTTTCTCTCTTATTGCCTGAGTCACTGCCTGATCTAACCCAATCCAAGAACTATATTTTCTTGTTAAGAATTTTGTGGTTTTAGTTCTTACATTTGGGTCCTGGATACATTTTGAGTTTATTTTGGCATGTGATGAGAACAGGTCCAGTATGAGTCTAACGCATGTTGAGATCCAGTTGTTCCAGGATCTTTTGCTTAAAGGACTAGTTATGTGCCAAAATTCTTAAGATTTAATGAAAGCAGACATATAGAACTCTTAGCATAAGAGACCAGGGATACAGCTTAGCTGCACAAGTGCCTGCCTGGCAAGTGCTAGGTTGTGAGTTTGATTGCTGGTACAAAAACAAAAAAAACAAAGCAAAGTAAAGCAAAACAAAACCTCTTAGCATAATGCCTAGCATACTATATAGTTCCTAAATAATATCTACAGTTCTAAGATTTAACAGAATTATTGTGGTGTGGACTGGGAATGTAGCTCAGTGGCAGAATATGTGCTTAGCATGCATGAAGCCATGAGGTCAGTCCCTCACACCAAAAAATGGAGAAAGAAAAAAGTAAATAATAACATGATTGTTAATAATAATAGTAACAATAGCAAATCTGCTTGCATGTCACTGCTTGAGAATATTAATATAGATGTACATGTCACCCTTGATCAGCAGCAGCCCATCTTTGTGTCTTTTTAGTGGGTTGATGAGGAAGATGGCAGTACCAAACTAGTTCCAAATCATTGTCGTGGTTGATGGCCCGATGCAGAGATCTGTTCTGTGCTGGGACCCAGCTGACACTACGTGGCATTGTCTTGCTAATGCCAGGGTTACAAGACTGGAGCAGAGATAGCTGTGGAGGACTTTCCATGTTCTATTTTTCCCATTCTCTCCATTGTAACCAGGAAGATTCATTATTGGCTCATTTATGGTCTACAGATACATCTGTACTGCCTCTGGAAACCTGCTTACAGAAAACTGTCGACCAGGTGGTTTCCAGGATACATCTCCAAGGTGACATTCCCACTTGACTGCACATGGCAGCTCGACAGGCTGAGTCATCAGCAAAGGGGGTATGAGGGATTGTGACTTCTATAATCAATTTGTGCTAATGCATTGAACATGCCTTGGCACCAGCCCAGAAATACTCAATCTTTTGACGAAACACTGATCATCTCAAACAAAAGTGGTCAGAGCATCCATTATCTTGTCTTCTACGAACTTGCTGGACATCATATACACATTAAGCAGTAACCAAATTGATCCAAACTAAAGGGTAACAGGCACATCAGCATTAACAACTAGGATAAAAAGAGACCCCAACCTTCCATTGTAAAAATTAATTTCTTGTGTTCACCCACTTATCTGAAAATTCTGCCTCTTGCAGTCTCAATTTCCCAACATCACAAGCTATTGGGGTTGGACATGGGGCCACGGGAATTTGCACAGTCTAAGGAGACAAGCAAGTGTCAATTTAGTTTTACTCTTGCCTTGATTTCTGGATTTTGTTTTTCTCCCCCTGCCTAGTATATTTGGTCTATTGCATGGTTTATACACTCCACTACCACCTCAGAAAATCCAAAAAGCAAAGAAAATACCAAGTATCTTTTACATTATTTATTTTTATTTTGAAACAAGATCTCACTAAGTTACTAAAGTGCCCTGGCTGAGATCAAACTTCTAATTCTCCTGCCTTAGCCTCCCAGAGCACTGGGACTACAGGCATGAACCATAAGGTCTGGCACAGTTAAGCATTTGTTGTAGTTACTTTTGTCTTCTTGCTGGGACAAAATTCCTGACACCCAGAATTAAGGAAGTAAAGGTTTATTTAGCTGACAGTTTGTGGAGGTTTCAGTCCATAATCAGCAGGCTCCAAGGCAGGGCGGCATGGTATGGGGGCGATGGTTCAAGATTGCAGAAGACATAAAAAAGAACAAGGTAGGGGCAGAGAAGCCTCTTTTTCCTCACTTACGTTGTAAGCAGCTCCTCCAGGGGATGTAGCATTCACACCATTTCCCTGCACTCCTCTTGCAGGGGTCTAGTATGTTTACAAAGTAAGGCTATTGGTCCCCTGCTGAATCACTTAACTTCTGACCTTCTCAAATTTCCTAGAGCTCTCAAGGCTTGTCCTCTATACCCTAGGATGTCGAGCTGGCAAGTTACTTAGTTAAGCTTCTGGACTTCTCAAGTTGATGCAATGTATCAACCATAACAGCACTTCACAAGGAAAAAGTCATTTTCAAACCTATCCCTTGATGATTCTTATTCTTCCATTTTGGAGAGAATTGTTGCCCCCCACTTGATTCTGGGCTTCTGCTATTTGAGAATTATTTAAAAAGTCTTTTAAAAGGTCAGATTGATTCCTTAACAATAGCACAAACAATCTTAGAGCAGCCTAAGTACAAATATAACTGTATAGTTTACCCAACAGGCAGAATTTCAATAGGTATATCCAACTCAGCAGGGTTCAAATGGCAAGAAACAGTTGGGAGTGTGTGTGTGTGTGTGTGTGTGTGTGTTTAATTCTATCAAGGAAGCTCCATCCTAATGAATTTATATAGTCCTAATCACCTGAAACTCATTTCTAAACACCACAGTCAGATTAAATTCCCACCTTCTTAATAGCTCACAGTGGGGGTTCGATTTCGATGAGTGTAGGAAAACAGACTATTTGACTCATAGTGGCCATAACCTTGAAACAGGGAAAAGAGTAGAAAGTCCTTACAGTAAACAAACAAAGGAGTCAGGTAGACACAGCTTGGAGGTTATTGGCAGTAGAAAGCTGTAGGCAGAGATCACATTTGGCTGTCTCTGGTTGGACCCAAGACAGAAGAGTGGAAAAGAAACAGAGAAACTGGCAGTCAGAAACAGATCTGATCATTCTGGGCCAGATGCATTTGGCATCTTGGGAGTGGTGGTTACTATATAGGTGCTGGTTAGATGTGGCCTGACCATTGTCTATTTGTATATTTGGTCTCATAACTTGCTCATGGTTGTTGTTAACGGAATTAAATGAGCTAGAGTGAGTGCTTATCAAAGGGCAGGCACTGAACCTGTCACGGGGCAAATACGCAAAAATGTAAATGATTATTATTTCTCACTTTACTAAAAAGGGGAATCTCAGAAATCTGATTTTAAGAACTCTTTCCAAGAAAGGAATGAGGCAGTAGATTAAGGTGTGGCAAACTGGCTGGGGAAGTGGATAAGACCTGTCAATTATAAAGTGCACAGATGGTTACCAAAACCCTGCACTTGGAACCAAGCAGAGAATGCTATCTTTACTTCTTATGAGAACAAGAGTAGATTTCTGATAGGCTGTGTTTTGGTTTGTTTAAATGTGCCCCCAAAGCCTCATGCAGTCATGGAGATGAATGAGTTTAGTGTTTGAGTTAGGGTTCATTGCCTAGAGCTGGGATTGGTGGTGTGAGTGCTGAACCCACCCAGGAGTGGGTAGCTGGGTACAATATAAGGCAGGAAAGGGGTGTGCTTTTCCCTTTTTGCCCTTTTTGCTCTTGTCATTTGCAGCCACAATGAATGGCTGCCCATCAGTCATATTACCCTGACTTGGAGCCAGCTAATATGTACTGAAACCTCTAAAAACTAAAAGCTAAACAAACCGTTCCTTCTGTAATTTTGGGATAGGGTATTTTGTCTCAACAATGAGAGAAAAGTAACCAAGACAGGCTGGCCTAGCCCTGATATTAGCCTGAGGAGTGGGAGATACAAAATATGGCTGATATAGATCCCCAGGGACTATTCAATATATTTTATCTACTTTCACTATGCCTCTGTTCTCTCAACTATAAAATGGGACTAATGCTAGTATCTACTTAAAAGGTTTTTTTTAGGGATGACATTTGATAACAAATACAAAAGACTTAGGTTATACATGGTCCATATGAAATAGTCAATGTTAACTTTCCTTGTTTAAACTTTCCCTAATCACAGTGGAAATACATATTGAACATTGAATGTAAAAGTCAACTACAGAAGCATATTCTGTAAAACAATGTTTTTTTTTTTTAAACTTGGAATGGTTTTATATAATTCCTTACACCATGCCCCAATCTAGGAAAATTAGGCAACGCTTGGAGAGATTTTTGATTGTCACACTGGAAGATGATAAATATTATTATCATTTAGTAGAAAGAAACTGGGGATGCTAATAAATATACTGTAATGCACAGGGCAGCCCCTACCCACCAACAAAGAGCTATCCAACACCAGATGTCAAGAGCTCCAAGGCAAGAGACCAGGTGCAGATCTTAGTGTGCTACCTGGACCAGCTGCATTAGTATGATCTGGAGATGGCAGAGAATCAAATTCTCAGCACTCACTCCACACACCCACAGCCAGAACGTGGGAAGCAGGGATCAGTTCATGTTTCAATAAGCTCTTTAGGGGATTCTGATGCTCCCTAGAGTTTGAGAAGCATTGGTGCAGTTCTAAAGATAGCATGAATCATGGGAATTCCACTAACAGATCAATCTGTTTATGAAGGGTTATGTTGTCTGTGTCCTAAATTCAATCTGGTGTTATCACGAAGGGATCATTTGTTTTTCTAAGATATCATAGAATGATTCAAAAGAGAAAAGTTCCATTAATCGCTTAAAGGAAAATATTGTCATAGATATATAACTTGCGAGATAAACATACACCCACAACATATTTTCAAAAACTGGCAGAAAGGCATTTTAACAGTGAAAACAAGTGCTACAATAATTAGGTCATAGTCAAGGAAAATGGAAGTTGTGTGTTATCATGGCCCCACTAGTTGAGCTACTATTTTGTGTATATTTACTGATTCACTGATTTATTCTTTGAACTTTTATTGAGTACCTACAACTTTCTAGGTACTATTGTAAGCACTGAGCAGAGGAAGATGATCCATCTTCTAGCCCTAAAAGAAATTGTTCTTAATTCATTGTATCATCATTTGGAACACTTTTAAAAAAAACAGTTAGGCCCCATGTGGGGTTCAAGAATGCTTGTTATTTTGTTTGATTTTTAAACCTGAATTATGGTTCTAACAGTATGTTCACTTTGAGAAAATTCAAAAAGCTATTCTTTTTTTCATATTTTTTATTTAAAGAGGAAAAAAACAGGAAAAAGGTAGAAATATTACAGAATTTCAAGAAAAGAAGATAAATAGTAAGAAATCACTAGTTGATAAATTACATATTGTTCTTTTAGAAATAGTTATTCAAGTTACAGAATTAAAGCACACAAAGTGGACGCTAAAGCAGTGAGAGTGCAAACAGATCTGTTCAAGAATCAAACAAGAACCTAGAAATATGGTCATCAATCCCACACATCTAAACATACATGCAGCTATCTTTTTGTATGTGTGTTTCACTTTAATTTAGAATACTCATTTTAAAAATCCAAATACCTGAGTCATGGCCAGATCATTTATATTTGAATCTTCAGAGGTGGACGTAGACATTGGCTTATTTGTCTTTACCAGTTCTCCCTACTTTACTATAATGCAAAAGTCAATCATACTAGGTGAGAGTCATGGGTGTTTGTCTTCTCAAGTAAACATTAAAATGTATAAAGGACAACTACTCCAATGTTTCCTTGCTTCTTTCTCTTCTCAAATTGGGAATATAGTTTGGTTACATCTTAAACTGTGTTGCCATCAAGATTGGAATGTATTCTAAATAGTTGAAAAAACTGAGACCACACCCTTTTTCAGCATGGGGGTATTTACCTGGAAGGGGAGAGAAACTGTTCTTTGGGTGAATATCTGCACCTCACCTATCTGTAGGCCCCACAACTTCTATGTTTTCCAAGTATGAAATTGAGCACTCATTCACTATTTACCCATATACTTTCACTATAGTTACTCCTAACCAACTATCTTGATATAAGTTAGCTGCATAGCCTGGGTTGGAATTTGAATGTTAATGCTTTATCCAGTTGTTAAATTATTTGCTCCATTTTTAGTTCAATTGCAGAAGCAGTTTTGTTACTACATGCTATAGTTGGGATATAGCTTGTCCCCCCAAGAAGTCATGTGCTGGAAGCTTGGTCCCAGGATGTGCTATTGGGAGAGGTATGGAACTTAAAGGAGGTTCCTAGGGAACTGCCCTTTGAAGGGATAGGCTTAGATGTACAATTCTCCTGCCTCAGACTCCCACATAGTTAGTATTAAAGTCATGCATCAGGGTTCCTGGAAAATAAGCCTCTTTAATTATGAGCTGATTAAGGGAAGAAGACTTAATCATCTTTATATGCTCTAAACTCTTCTCAAATGGTCTTTTTGAGAGAATTAAAGCTCATACCCATGTATAAAAATGAATTAACTGCTCCCTTTGTACCTTGCCTATCAGCTATGTACTGTCCTTGCAGGAATTCAGGAAAAAGCCACTCAGTTTTCCCAACCAGTATATCATAGGAAAAATTAACTCTAGGTGAGAGTCATGGATGTTCATCTTCTCAAGTAAACATTAAAATACATAAAGGACACTACTCCAACATTTCCTTGTTTCTTTCTCCTCTCAATTTGGGAATATAGTTTGGTTACATCTTAAACTGCATTTCCATCAGGGTTGGAATGTATTCTAAATAGTTGAAAAAACTCACCTAGAGTTAATTTTTCCTATGAGATGCTGGTTGAGAAAGTTTGTAGGCTTATGGCTAGGAATGCTCTGTCCTTATACAAGAGACTAAAGGAATTTATTGGTCCTTTCCATCTTTGAGGACACAGTGAGAAGGTGCTGTTTTTATGAGCAAGACATAAAATCTGCCAGTATCTTAAGTTTGAACTTCCCAGCCTCTATAACTGTGAGAAATTGTGCTGCTTATAAACTATTTGGTTTAGAGCAAAATAGTTATGACATCCTATTGGACTAAGAAGACATAAGAAAGTAGGCAAAGGGTCAAGGCTGCCTGAATCCAGACTTTAACTCTACTACTGCCAATTGTATGACCTTATGTATTAATTTCTTAGGGAAATAGGTTTGTTATAATCTCTGTGCTCTCAAATCTCTCTACTAATATTAATCTACATTTGCAGCTGTTTCCCAGCACTAGCACCACTACCTCAGATCATCGCTCATTAAATTCTCATAAAATATTTTGCACATTTCTGGAGGATCTTCATAGTTCTCATTTTAATATGCTAGAGAACCTTTTTCTCCCAACATCACTTGCTGTCTGAAAATAAGACCTTAAGCCTCATTAAAAGAAAACCAAAATTTCTTTATAAATGGAGGGAATAATGTAGTTATCATACATTTTTTGTTGATATTTATCTGAATGTAGGCCACAATATTAACTTACCTGAATTTTTGACTATAAAACAAATTATGATAATTTTTGGAGAGGATGGTTAATTTTCTTACAAACCTGTACAGTATCATATTAGATCTTGCCCACACTTTTTTCCTGCCACGTTAGGATCATAAAGAGAGTTTTGTTTACAAAAGCAATATTCAAAAAAATTTTTAAATTATAATGGTGGTCTTACTATCTCTTTAATACGGATATAATTTTAAAAGTTCATTATCATGCCTTATCTATCTCAGTCACTCACTGGTGTATTTCTGTGATTTTTGAGGGGGCTTACAATTGAACCATTTTTTTTTAGCCACATGCACTGATTTTATGAACGCCCACCCTTTGGGGAAAGATTTGCAATTCTTTGTAATCAGTTTATACAGACTATATGGCATTGCATAGCTAGGTGTTGCCTATCACTGGGATTGATCAAAAAGATATTGATGATGGGTGGGAATAAGTTAGAAATTACTGTTGATAAGGAAGAAAAGTTAAAATGGTGAGTATTTTATAGGTTTGAAATCATAATTAAACAATTTTGTGATGATTTTATTCTTCTGAATGAAATATGATAACTACAGAATCAAGCATTAAATATTAGTAGAAAAACAACTTATTTATCACTCAAGCTTATGTACATTTTAAATACATGAAGATTTGTGTGCATGCATGCATGTGTGTGTGTGCGTGTGTAAATGATAGTCACAATATACTAATGAAAAGGGCTAGGTAGCATCCACCTAGTGCTCTATTTTGCACCAATTTGGAAACTGTGGATCAGCAGATATTGGTTATAATATTGTCTTAGTTACCTTCTCATTGCTGAGACACAAGGAAGTTTGCTTTGGTTCACAGTTTGTAGAGGTTTCATACAATAGTTGGCCTGCTCCCAGGCAGATAGGCATGGCAGAGGAAATACAGCTCATAGCATGGTGGTGGGAAGCAGAAAAAGAGATCAAGGTAGCCGGGAGGGAGATAGGCCCTTCCAAGCCACAGCCCCAGTGACTCACTTCCTCTGACCAGGATTTACCTTCCAACATCACATTTGGCTATAAATGACTAATCCACTGTTGAGTATCACATCCTCATTATCCAATCACTTCCCACCTATGGGCACATGAGGCTTTGGGGGGAGCATCTAGTTATAAACTATCATAATTCAACTGTAGGTATGGAGTCTTAGGTATTGTAAAAGGATAAAATTAACCAGTGAATAGTGCAGGGAAAGGAATGGGGAAACAGATATAATGTGGGTGACTTCAAATTGTTTAAATCCTGAAAAAAATTGAGATGAGTCAAGAATACAGGTGAAGTCCACACAAAAGAGCAGAAAGCTCAAGTGAGATGCAGTGCCTCAAATACAGGGCCCCTTAGCCTCACATTTGTAATACAGAATAAGAAGTCCATGTGCACAAGGACAAAATTATACAAATTTATACATGCAAAATTATACACCTGAGCCCTTTGTCTCATAAAGTTGAAGAATAAATTCATGGACAAATTAGGAATTTAGGGGAGGGTTTATTGGAAATAATAGGAAGAAAAAAAATTTTGGTAGATACCTAAGATGAAAAGGAATCTGTGGTGCTCGTGCCTTCTTTGTTTTAACCTTAGATAAATAAGCAGAATTTGCAGTTGTTGCTGTTGTTGTTTTTGTTTTAAGCAGTTACTTAGTGGGATACTTAGCTGGAACCAGTTACTCTGCATTTCTAAATTTCTCCAGCCCAGAGGTTAGGGAAGGATGGTCAACTAATTTAGCATATCTTCATGCCTGGAGAGGTCCCTATCTCACTTTTTGCTGTAGCTTTCATCTGTGTGTGTGTGTGTGTGTGTGTGTGTGTTTATCTTTGCATTTCTAAGCTTTAACAGTTACTTGAGTTAGCTCTTAATTTGGGGCTATTTTATTTTATGGTGTGATAGGCACTGTAAAATGGAAGTTTATAAGTTAGATTTTTTTCCTTGCCTTCCAAACTTTTTAGGGCACAAATGTCTCCCCATCTCTTCTTTGCCCAGAGGAATGAACAGAATATGTAGATCCTGGCAGCTGGTGATCAAGCCTGATTTCATTTCTTCAGACATGGGAAGAAGCAGCCTGGCTCCAGAAAGGGTTGGAATTAGCCTGAAACTGTCTATTCTGTTGTATTCCCTCCTGCACTATCCCTTGTTACAAAAGGCCCAAACACAGATTTACATGATGAGATGGTGATTTGAGGCAAATGGGCCCCTTCGTTTGCTCAGAGCTAACTCTGAACAAATGCTTTTTTCCTTTTTACCCCAGTATATGGCCTCCTTTGATTTGGTCAGCAGTGAGCAGGTGAACATGAGCTACTTTCCCAGTCAATCTGCCTTATCCTCATTTCCTGCCTCAAACCAAGTGGCCTGTAACAATGGGATCCTATAGTTAGGCTACTCCCACTGCCTTACTCATAACTAAACTAAACTACTATAGTACTAGAGACAGAGCAACACATGGTCTTGTTACCAGGTTCTAAAGGGATTTCTAGGTTATGTTCTGAATAAAGAATTGGTCAATATTAGTGTAAAAGGTGGTGAAGTTTCACATCTATTAAAGATAAGAAAAGAAACATGCCATGCACACCGAGTTTGGGCCAACTCAATATAAGAAGGGAGATACACACTGCCGACCACAGAGTGAGCCAACTGACAATGTTCATAGCAATGTGTGGCTTGATGGTACTCACGTTTTAGTATCTTGCATTCCTCAGGATGACATCAGGTCTAGGCTGTCTTATCAAAATTCTGCTTGAATTCTCATGAAAAGAATTGAAGATAGCACTCTCTGATTGGTTCCAAGTGCAGGGTTTTAGGAATCTGAGCATGTATCCTGAAACTCTGTGATCAACACTTGCTTTACTTATATCCACATCCTCCAGCCAGTTTCACATGCCCTAATCTCCTGTCTCAGCCTGTCTAGCTTCTACTGGGTAGCCAAGAGGGATGGAGAAGGGGGTGGAATCAAGAAAAACTGAGATCAGGTGATGTGGTCTTTGCTGTAATTAAAACTTGGTATGCCAGGCTTTCTTGGAAACTAATCTAGACTTGTCCCAGATGAAGGCAGGGTAAATCAGAAGGCTGTCTTCAGGAACAATTTTTCTCATTCAGTCTAGCTGGTATAGGGGCTGCAGAGCAGGAACCCTTGAACTGGGAAAAAGCTATCATTCCCTTGGTCTATGGGTTTTGATGAATGGATTTGTTGTGCTAACAATTGGGGTCACTTTCTACTTTGATTGCTTTTCTGATCTTTGCTGCCCCAAGGAATGGTTGTGCCTACCTGGAAGTGTTAGAAGAGGCATGACAGATGGAAGAGGAAACAGCAGGTTGCTTTACATGTTCAACTTTAATTACTCTACTCAGCAGGCAGCAGAGGTTGAATTGTTCATTGCTTTGTAGCCTATAAATACTGATTCAGATCTCTAACTCAAATAGGCTCACCTCATGCACTTGCTTCCTGAAAGGTGGAATTGATGCTCACTATAGAATAGAAGTAGCTCTTGGGTCAACAGCCTGGGAACATGCATTCAAAATTGTGCCATATTAGGAAAACATGGATCATAGGGAAATCATAAAAATTTTTCTTGAGTAGTAATTTCTTCAAAGGCTTCTAAGATTTTTTTCCATGCCAAAACAGCTCTGGGTGAGCAGGAGAGGGTGGGAGTCCATCAGACCAGTGACTCACCCCCTAAAGAAACAATTCTGGACATTGATCTGCCACTTCAAGGAAGTGTGCCTGAATTAACAACCATTACAGCTGAAGTGGAGACATCTATTAGCCAGTGATTCTCAGAGAAGCAATTCTCAGAAACCAGACAAAAGTGAAATGAAGACTAGAAAGTGTGGTGTTCTGTGTGGTGCCCCGAAATGATTGTGACACTAGAGGGAAGATGCCCTCACTCATCCATTTTTATGTTCTTGCAATAGCAGAGGATCTGCTGATCCTGAATGGGGCTTCCTGGGCCACTAGGTCTGAAGAAAGCTCTCAGCCCATGTGTTTCCTTTCTAGAACATTTTATAATGTGTTGATGGTGGTACTTTGCCTACTGCTTGGACTGAAAATTCTGATAACATAGAGATCACATTGGTTTAGTTCTGCTTCCATCTTCAGTGCTGCATCATAGTCAGGGACTTGTACTACTGTTTATGGTGGTAATCTCAATACAAAGAAGGGCAGGTGCCCTGTATATGTCTTTAGCTCTGCCCATTTCCTCACCCCTGGAATCTGTAATGGTGACTTCTTTTGCAGAATGGGCCTCTGCAGATGGAATTATTATTAGGGACTTTGAGATGTGACCACCCCAGACTACCTGAGTAAGTTTACCACTCAAGTCCCTATGACCTGAGCTCACAGCTGACCAAATAAAAGGAGGAAATAATACGTGTTGGAAAAAGAAAAATGCATTTACTCAATGCTACTTCCAAGAAGATGGGTATCTTCACTAAAATCTCTAACTTTTATGGAAAAAACAGTAGTGGAGGAAATATAACAGACAACAGATATGTCCAGGCTTATTTCAACCCTTGTTGGATTGAGATCTCTCCTCCATTTCCTATGGAAATAAAACTGGGTTTTGACCTCTACATGCAGCATCTGCATATGTTGTCCATCTATTTGGGCTGAGGAGAAGTGAGGGTGGCAATTCACTCCTGAAGCTAAGGAAGTTTGGAGAAGCCACTTATCTCTAAAGAAAAAGGTCTTAAATATCTTTTAAAGTTCCATTTTTGCAGTGCTGGCTATGTAATGACAACAGTTTGTATAAATCACAGAATGGGGAAAGACCATGAGATTAAAGGAGCTGAGATTTGAGAGATGCAGCCACAAACCAAGGAAGGGGCCAAGCCTCCAGGGGCTGGAAGAAGCAAAGGAGTCACCTCTGGAGCATTCAGAGGCAGCATGGCCTGCTGACAGTGCTGAATCAGACTGGCTTCTCGCCTCCAGAATTGTGACAGAAGAAAAGAGTTTTGAGTAACCTATTTGAGGTAATCTGTTACTGCATCCCCCCAAAAAGCTAACACTTTGTTCAAAAATATAGGTGAAGCTTGGTGCTATGGCATAAGCCTGCAATCCCAGCTACTCCACAAGCTAATGCTACTGCATGATGGGTCCAGCTGATAGACTCCAGACTCCTGTGCATAATGGGCCAAGAATTGCAAAGCATATACTTGATGGCAAGAGAAAAGCAGCTACACTTATGGAAGATCATGGGAAGATATGCTCTAGGCAAGTTCATGCCAACAAAATATATGGGATAAACAAAAAGTGGTGAGTATTATAGGTGTTGTAACCTAACTCAGACGCCACCATTCTGTTCTGTATGCGTAGTAGCCTTTGTTCTAAATTGAATTTTGTATTTCCTGTATGTCTCCTGCACAACCCCCAGCCTTTGTTTCCCATAAATTCCTCAGCACAACCCAACCCCCTAGGCAAATAACAGGATGTCCTGTTTCCCTAGGAATGCACAGATGTGCTGATGAGCTAATTTTTCCCCTAAAACGGGCCTGTTTCTCGGAACAACCTGCTTCTTGCCTTCCCAACCCCCTTTTGTGGTTTTTCCCTTTATAAGTCCCTCTAATCCTTAACTCAGTTACACAGCAGTGTAAATTCCACCTGCACTCTGTGTCGCTGGGTACCAGCCTAAATAAAGCGCTCCTTTTTCCTTCAAGATGTCTTGGCCTTTTATCCTTTTTTTTTTTTCATAACTTTTGATCTTTGATTTTCTGGGTACAACAATAGGTAGCTAAGTTATTTAAAACTATTGTAGGCAGTCAGACTGGGTCCTTGAAAGATCAGTGCAGAAGACAATATGGCTTGAGCTGTACTCACTCACGGCCAGACTTCAAGAAAAAAGGAACAAGTACACCCAAATACTTCCCCCGGGGATGAACAGGAGTGATTGACATTCTAAATAGACATCAATGACCTTGGGTAGGGTAACCAAGCCTCTTCAAACCTCCTCTTCCAAGAGAGTGCTTGTCTCTCCCCTGTGCCCTTGCTATGTGACTTGCTTCTTCATTTGATCCCCATTGAATAAATATTACCCAATTGGCCATATTTGTTGTGATCATATTGGTTCACCATAGTTTTGACCCACCTCACACCCACCTTGTGACTTCCCATTGGAAAAATATTACCTAAGTGACTGTATTTGTAATCTTATTAGTTACATTTGGTTTTGTCCCACCTTAAACCCACCTTATCTTATGGCTTTGCTCAGTAAACCCACTTTCTGAGCCCCCTCTCTTTCTCTAGACAGAGGTTTTCCTTCTCTCTTACTTCTTTCTCTCTCTTCTTTCTTTCTTTCTTTCTTTCTTTCTTTCTTTCTTTCTACTCTTAGCGTCCATTCTTCCTAGAATTCATTCTTCAGTTTTAAAGAACACAAACTTGGCATTTCAGACATCTGGCAAGTTGGGATTTATAATATTTTCCTTATTATTTGGATAATTTAGTGGTCATATGTCATATATGCTGTATCAGGATGACAGAAAAGGAAAAAGCATGGCACTGCACACAGATAAATGAGACTTTCAGAATTTAAGAATTATGTACCGCAGCCTGGGTGCCTCCCACTGGGTTTTTAGGTACGACTGTCAGATGTGGAGCCAGCTCAGGGGCTTTCACTATGCATGCCTTTCCTAGAATTCACTGCAACCTTAATTATATGTATGAAATATAATGCATATTTATGAACCTTTAATAAGTTTCAAGTAGGGTAAAGGTGACTGAAAGTCAGGTCAGGAGATTCACCACAAATGTGCTCTTACTTAGAGTATCAAATGTTTGCTGGGTTTCTGTTAAGTTACTTTCTACTCTCCTAGGACTTGGGTGGAAGAATGGCTCTAGGGTGCTGTCCAGACTCAAATGAGTAGAGGGAAGTGATTTCCTGAACCCTATAGTTCTAACTGTGCTACTGAGATGGGAGAGTCCCAAATTCAAGGCTAATTTGGTGAAATGATACAATCTTAGGTAAGAGGTTCCAAGAGGACTTTTTTATTCTTGAACAGGGGCACAAGAAAGAATGTTCTATTTTCTGCCTCTGGGTGTAGTCTACTCTCTTGGTATTATGGGTATCGTCTTGCAGCCACAAGTGAAGTCAGCCCACAAAGATGGGTCAATGTCAGCAGAAAAGGATGAAAAGAACCTGGATTCTGAATCAGCCTGCTCTGAAAGCTAATAACTGTTCAAGCTGCTTGTTCAAGAACGTGATGGGTGTCAGTACCATGTTAAACTTCTCCTTGGAGAATAATTGAGTACTCAATAAGTGTTTACTAAGCATTTATTATGTGTTATTCACTGTGCTACAAATACAGTGATGATTCAGACATGGTCCCCACCTAATGTCACTAATACTTCATTGGGTAACACTGACATCCATGACTAACTTGCTTAAAATAATTTTTGCCAACTAAAATAAAGAGGAGTGCTATAGAGAACCATGTGGGTATTATATAGACACTAAGAAAGATCCAAGAAGGCCTGGGAAGGCTCCCTAGGGTATTGTATTTGTGCTGAACCCTGAGTAGTAGTCTCAAGTCTTAACTAAGACCAGGAGGACAGGGGGACAATTTAGTCAGAACAATACATAAGAAAGTTTGCTGGTTTATGCCTGTAATTTCAGCACTTTGGGAGGTTAAGGCAGGAGGATCACAAGTTTGAGTCTAACCTGAGTGATTTAGTGACTTAATAAGACATCTCAAAATAAAATATTAAAAGGGCTAGGGAGGTAGATCAATGAGAATGTTTAATTCCAAGTACCGTTAAAAAAAATGAAGAAAAAAAAAAAGAGCATGTGTAGGAATGTTCAGATGCAAGAAACCACTGTGAGTTCAGTGTGGCTGCAGCTGAGTTTGGAGATAGGGACACTGGAAGACCAGTGCATGCACAGCCTTGCATAGGATCCAGCTCTCCACATCTACTCATCCTTCTAGTACACACAACTCAGAACTGATAACAAAGAGATCTAAAGCAGAAGAAGCAGTCAATTTACTGATGGCCATGACAAAACAGATACCTAGACAATTGAAGGGGAGCTAGGGAGTTGTTTTGGTTTATATCTAGATGAGTCCCAAAAGCATCCTCAGGTGCTCATAGGTGGAGCCTTTGGAAGGTGATTGGATTATGGGAGTTCACCACTGACTTACCGTGATGAGGTAGCTGGCTGGAAGAGGTATTCACTGGGGCAGGGCATAGCCTCGAAGGGTTTAGCTCCCTCTCTTTCCTCTTTGATACCTCTCTTCCAGGTCTTGAACCACTTTTCCTCAGCTATATTCCTCTGCCCTGCTGTCCTACCTGCCAGCGTGTTGACCATGGACTGAACATCTACAAACCATGAGCCAAAGTAAACCTCTCCTTTAAACTGCAGGTGTCAGGTATCTTATACCAGATACAAAGAAAGTGACCAAGATAGGAGTCAGTGGTATTAGAGGATGGGAACTGAGTTTGTGTCACCAAGTCCTACTACAGTGTGCCAGGCTTGATCCTCATGTACTGCTCTTCCAGGTCTGGCTCATGGGCTGTTTGGCTGCTGATCTGGAGAGGCAGACTCTGTGCATTAAAAGATCACATCTCCAAGCTACCTTGGTACCTTAGTCACTTTCCTCATTGTCAGGACAAAATATCCAACACCTACAGTTTAAGAGAGGAGAAGTTTATTTTGGCTCTTATTTCAATTAGTAGTGGAAGGGGACTAGTAGTAATATCTCTTATTGTAAAAAATTTTTAAAAATTTAACAGTCACCATATATTTTGATCACACCTTATATACAGTATGGGTTTTTTTTCTCTGCTGTTGTAGTGTAGTGTGGCTTGCAGATATGAACACCAGATAAATATTGAAATGATGGCCATGGTAATAATGATAATCAGTGGACCATAATAATTACTGTCATTTGTTGAATGCCTGCCCTATGTTAAAATGCTCCTAGGAAATTTCTAGTCATGCTATTTAATTTTCTCAAATTTCTTTGAGGGCAGACCTCTGATTAAAGCAAAGTGCCAGATACATGCATTTATAACCACTCTTTCTTAAAAGCTCATTTAAATGACAAAAAAGCAATGCTTTTCATTTTGATGAAAAAATATGCAAGGAAAAAGACACAAGGAAAGATGAATATAGCAAGAACATTTTGGAGTGTGGAAATTAAGCCTGTGTAGAATAACTTGTTGGATAAAGCTCAAGTCAAGTGGCAGAAAGCCTAAACTGATAGTGATTGAAACACACAATATATCGGTCTCTCACATAAGTATGAAACTGGGGAGTAAAGGATGGGCATGAAGGTTCTATAAATTGTCAGAGACCTAGGCTTTTCCAACATTCTTCCCTTCCATACAGTGTGACCTGAAAGGTGTCTGCCTTAGCATAAACTACTGGACATTATGGTGGCGGCCTACCATGGCAGAAGGCCAAAGCAAAAACAATACTCACCCTGAGGACCACCTCCTCCTCCTTCCCCTTTGGCCCTCATTACAACTTCCTCTTTCCTTTCCTGTGCAAGCAAAGAGAATACCAATCAGTTCCTTACATGACATAATGCCCTCCACAAGCGCTGCTTCTTGTCGGAGATCATAAAACCTCCAGCCGTGTTTGTCTCTGGCAGAGGAGAAAGCCCAACCCCCATGAGTTGTGCACTCCTCTCTTCTTTCCTTTTGCTTCTCTATTGCACTGGAAAACCCTAACATGACTGTCATGGTTTATGTCAGTGGCCCCCAAGCCTCATGCAATTCAACCAAATCTAGTATTTGTGATTGGTTCATTGTCTAGTGCTTGGATTCATGGTGTGAATGCTACAACCACCTAGGCATGGAGCCAGGATATGATGTAATGGTGGGAAGAAGGTGTGTCTCTCTCTCTTGCCAGTTTCCGCCTTGTTGTTTGCAGCTGCCATGAACTGCAGCCCTGCCATGCCACCCTGCCTTAGAGTCAACTGAGTATGGACTGAACCCTCCAAAAACTGTTAGAAATAAACCTTTCCTTCCCAAACTTTGGACATCTAGTATTTTGTCCCAGCAATGAGTAAAAAGTAACTAAGACAATGATTCTCGCCTCTTAGTTTAAGAAGGCTGCTTAAGCTCTATGTATCACATTCATTTTCCAATTGGCAGAAAGTAGGAAATATGGAAGAGACAGGTATACATCTCACTTGAAAGATATTTGTAGATAATTATAATATCAAGTCTTTTATTCAAGAAGTCAATCTGTATTAGGATAGATATTGTCTAGATTTAGTAAGTTATTTTAATATGACCCAGAATCCAGTAAACTAACAGTGGTTAAATGCTGCACTTGAAATTGTTGTAGCTTGGCATAACTGACTCCATCTTGAGCCCTGCATTTAACTAGTGTCCTGTATTTGACCCAGCAAAATGGAAAATCACTCAGGGAATAAGTCCCAAGAGAAAAGCAGAATGAGCTGTACCCACAAGAAAAAAATTAACCTACTCAACAAAAGCAGCAGGATACAGGTGTCAACCAAAAACTAATGTAAGATTCCAGCTAAATTGTTTCTAACAGGATGTCTTTTGTGGTTCTCTATAAAGCTCTATAACTTTCCAAATCCAGGCCACTTGTTTGGACTCTGAAACTGATACAGGCAGTTGAGCCAGTTAGAAATATTATAGGCAGTCAGATAGGGCTAGGCCCTGGAGGAAGCCAGCACAGAAGACCAGATATCTGATGATCTTGGAGGGGACACACATCTCTTGCTGTGGGCCAGATCTCAAGACAGAAGGCAAAACAAATGCAACCACACCCTTAAGTATAATCCTTAGGTATTAAGTCTGGATCACTTTGAAGTCAGGAGTCACCATTCCAATCCCTAGGGAAGAGTCACTGCTCTCTAAGAAATCCCACTTTCTATGTGAGTAGCTTTCCCTTTTGTTCCTAATGTAATCAATTTTACCTGAACTATTGATCTTGTTGGCTAACCATAGTGATATCCCACCTTGAAGCCATGGTTTTACTCTATAAAACCATGGAAAAGACAGAGTCTTGGGCAACCCACTCAGGACCCCCTTCTTTCTCTTCAGACAGAAGCTCTCTCAATAAATATATTCTACTCTTCACCTCCATTGTTCCTAAAATTCATTCTTCAATTTTAGAGAACACAAGCTCATACTGGACATTGTAGGTCAGGAGTCTCATTCCCCTATATCAAAACGGGGGTGGAGGTGGTCCTGCATACAAGTGGTCCTGAGCTCAGCTAATTAAATTTCAAAATTATCAATTTGGCTGTTTAGATTCCTATATTGTTGTTCATGAACCCACTTCAAAGTGTCTACAGCTTTAGAATCTGAAAAACTCAGCATTGGACAAGCACATATTAAGGATGCAGACCCCAGGATTAGCTTTGGGAATACTTATAAGCAGGAAATTTCATCTCCTTTACTCTTGATGTTCTCATCAGCATAACAGAGGCCAAAAAAAAAAGGTCTAAAAAAAAAGGTCTAGAATGGGGTGGGGGCTGCACAGAATTGAGAATCTAGCTAAAGCAAAGGCTGAGAGGGTCCACCTGCCTTGGAGTCTGCTTTCTGGACAAGATCTGAGACATAAGGTAACAAAAGAAACATCTGAGAAAAAGCAGAGGGCCCACTTTGAAGCCTATTTTCTGGGACTGGATCTACCTTCTGAGTTAAATGTCAGCCAGGGAAAAAAACGCCCAGGTCTAAACACAATGGGAAAAGCTAACCAGTTAACTTAGCTTATACTCAAGAAGTGACTGGAAATGAGCCCGGTGACTTCTGCAACCCTTGTCAAACTCAATTACCCTAATTACCATGTCATTGACTATCAGATTTGGACACACCCATCACTTTGGATGCCATTAAACTTCCTTCAAGAGCTATAAAGAATCAAAAACTCTGCTGCTCACAGGAAGGACTCAGTCAAGCTTCTCATTGACAAGGATCATACCTCAAACCAAACCTTCCAACACACCTCAAACCCTGAGGCTTAAATCCCTTCAGCACTAAGCCCCCTCAGGGCTTTGAGTTCTTCTCATTGGCCCTCTCCTACACTGTGTGGCGTATCTTGTTTCTTCTCTTTCAAATAAATCATTGATAGTACTACTACTCTTGGTGTCCTGCTCAATTTTTTGTTTAGTATTCCAAGAACTAGACAAGACCCCCAATCCAGTAACAAAATGAATTGTCATATATGAACCAGAAGAGTACAAGTTCTCTCCCGAATAGCATCTCCTTTAATCCCTTCTCCCTCCTGGGCTTCCTAAAACTGAAACACACTTGCAGAGTAGAGAGGTTCCTTCATTTGGAAGGTGTGCTTTACAATCCACAAGTCTCTTTGAAACACAGTCTCCTTTGGAGCCAGGTCTATAGTGCTGATGCAGAGTCAGAACAGGAGAAAGAAGGACCTGGGGCAGCATTATACTTCTCTCATCCAGAAGTAAGTTTTGTCACCTCTTTAAGCCTGTATCAGGTACGGCTCACTGAAGAATACATACATATATATATATATATATATATATATATATATATATAACCTGGTAGGCTTACAGTACCCATTTGCAGAGTCACAGATGGAAGGATGCGAAGTGGCCATCTGTGCATTGGAGAGGCTAAGGAGCCAGTCCAAGATTGAAGGTCTGGAGCACCCCTCAGAGTCCTTTGTGACTCCATATGAGGATAGACCTGGCCAGAGCCATCTCTGCATGATACTCCTGAATTCCTGACTGTCAGAAACTGTGATTTGGGTTTCTGCCTCCTCTACACTTTTACCCTCATGGGCACCACTGCCTTTGCCACCTCAGATGCTACCAACAGCACCTCCACTTCTACCTCAGTGGGGCTCTTGTGTCCTCTGTAGAAACCAGGTCCTTTGTCCCAGAAAAGAAGCTGTCCTAGGTTTCTCTTATGATCCTGGCCAGGTGTTGGCAGTGACAGTGACAGGTGTGACTGCCGCTGTTGGTGGCCTTGCTGCCTCCCAGCCATGGGCAATTCATCACTCTCCTCATGGGGCAACTCATGAGCTGAGGTCTATTGCCCAGCTTCCAGACATGTGGACACCAAGCCAGCTCAGCAAAGCATGAAGTCCCACAGCGTCATTAAAAGACTGAAAGCCCCTGAAGCTTTGATCCGCCACCAAGATTGCTTGATCAAAGCTATCAGGGGAATAGTGCTCCCGGGTAAAGACCTCAGCTTCTGGTCTCATGGATCCATTGCTTGAGTTTCTCCATGACATGGCACCTGGTTCCCTGGAGCAAGGGAACCAAGAAAGAGCAAGGCAGAAGCCTCATGTCTTCTGTGAGGGACCCTTTTAAGTCACATTATGTCATTTCCGTGTAGGAGAAGACAAAGAGCAAAGCATGAGCTGGGCACAGTGGCACAGTTGAGATTATAGAATCTCAACACTCTGGAAGGTGGAGGCAGGAGGATTTCCAAGTTCAAGCCCAGCCTTGGTAACTTTTGAGACTCTGACTCAAAATAAAAAAGTGTTGGGGACTTTGCACAGTGCAAAGGCCCTGGGTGTAATCCCTAGTATAAAGAAAAGAGGGAAAGGAGGGAGGGAGGGACAGAGGAACAGAGAGAGAACCAGGTGGCAGGAGTCACTAGAACCACTTGGAGGATGGTTGTCACCAAACACTCCAGGAGGACAGTACTTAGAGGTGAAGTCAGGAGCAGCTGTGTCAGGAACAGGGGTTCGTGCCTAGGTACCAAGTGTTTCTCAGACTGATGCTGAACAAATGTAGGAAACCAGCACCAGTGTTGTCATACCTGTGACTTCATCACCTGCAGAAGCAGCATGTGCTGTCATGTCATATGATTGCTGAGGATGTCTCAAAATATTGCTTATGGTGATTGTGAGAATTGACCCCAGATTATCTCTCTTATCATACAGGGAATGAAACTCAGAGGTGTTCTACCACTGAGCTAAAGCCACTCTCAGTCTCTCTACAATTTTTAAAAATTGTACCAAGAATCAAACTCAGGACCTTGAGCTTGCCAGGTAGGCATTTGTGCTGCTGAGCTATATTCACAGCATTTTTTTGATGCAGGTTCTCAGTAAGTTTCCCTAACTAGTCACTTAATCCTCCTGCCTCGGTCTCCTGAGCTGCTAGGATTAAAGCACTATTATTCTGGGCTGACATTGGCACTGAGCTTGAGTCTCTACCTCTCTCATTTGTTAAGTTTGCTGTGTTTGCTAAACTGAGCCTCTCTCCTCTCTTACCTTTTCAATATGATCCACCTCTATATAAATGTACAGGTGGCAAATGCTTGTAAAAAGCTCCATAGAATTGGATCTAGAATCAGGCTGGCCCTGTTCCTGCACCTGTGAGGAATTCTTGGTAATCATCCCTTCTCTTTTCTTTTGTTAATGTGAGTGAGTTAGCAATTATATACTATAGCTATATTGATGCTCTGGGCCTTTAAGTATAAATTAAACCAGTGAAGTTTTCATACGTAAGGGCCTAATTTCCAGGAGTGACTGTAAAATGTGAATTCACTGGGGGAAGAGTGCCTACTTGAGGCCCAAGAGAAAATGGGCATTATGACTTCATCCTGAAGCTGTTCATAATAAAACAAAATCACTCTCTTTTTTATTATGCATTCAGGAAGCTTTTTCATTGCCTATTTTAGCTTTAAGGTTTACAAACTACCTAGACTCACTAATGGATCCCCATCTTTTGGATTTTACACAGTAGAGGAAAGTTTTGATTTCCTGTTTGTTTTTATTCTTATTTATGCATTGTTTTGGAGAAGCATTTGGCATTGAGAATGTCAGCTTTAAAATTATGTTAAGAAAGACCATTTTATTTGTTTGTTTTGAGATGGGGTCTCACTATGTAGTTCAGGCTGGCCTCAAATTTGGGGCAATCCTCTTGCCTCTGTATTATAAGTACTGAGATCACAGGTTTTTAGGCCATTTTTATTTTTTTATTTTTAATTTTTATTTTTTGGGTACCCAGGATCAAACTCATGACCTTGCACTTGGCCAGGCAGGCACTTACTCTGCTGAGCTAAATCCCTGGCACCTAGGCCATTTTTAAAATGTAAAAAAACAAAAAGTACTAGCCTGACATCAAATGATGACAGGAAATGATCCACATCATTTAAGAACAATGCTGCCATGAATCTAATAAAAATTTAGTTTAATTTCCAGGTGACAGGAGATGCAAAGTGTTATGGTTTATGTTTGGATGTCTCCCCAAAGCCTTACATGCTCATAGGTGGGGCTTTGGGGGAAGTTATTGGATCTCAGAGGTGTGATACTCATTGGTGGATTAGTTACTAATGACTTCATAGCTAAATGTGATTTGGAAAATGAGGGAAGGTTGGAGGAGAAAGCTTATTATGTAGCTCAAATTGGCCTTGAACTTGCTACATAGCCCATGCTGGCCTGGAGTCTCAGTCCTCCCACCCCAAGAAGCTTGAAGATTAAATATGGGAAGGAAAAACCAAAGCAGGGGACATTAAGAAAGTACAGGTTGCTATGTTTATGAAATAACAGGAGAAATAGTAGTGTCCCAGCAGAACAAGACTGCGGACTGGTCAGAGTATATGGCTGGTCAATGGAAAAAACTTCAATGGAATATAACATTTTGACCACATATCTGCTTTTTAACAAATATTGGTAGATAAACTGGGCTCCATGTCCAGGGCCCTTTCTGCTCTACCAACTGTTCAACCAAAGCAACCAGAAACCCTACCGGTCCCCTTTAATGACAGATGAGAAATAAGAATTGCATATCTGCAAACCTAGATAAGGCATCAAGCAGAAGACATGTTTGAATCTGCCAGAAAACCTTTAGTGATTTATAATTTTTTAAATCTGTATTGAAATACATACTGAACTTCTACTACTTAAGCCATTTTTTAGCTTAAAGGCCAAAAATATTCTGGTGGTTACAAATCACATTACAAATTTCTCAAAAGTTTCTTTCCTGATTTGAAGCAATGCTACCATAGAAGTAACTTCTCCAGGACTAGACCATGGCCCACCTCAGCTAATCTATAAAAGTTGGCCTTGTGTTTCTGTGCATGGGCTAGTACAAACCCTTGCACGAGAGTGAGCCCTCTCCAGTTGCTTAAGCTTTCTAATTCTGCCTTACTTCTATCTGATGTGTCTTGAAATTCTTTTTCCATGAGCTGAGTCAAGGGACTACTCAGCAGGCTGACCTGATGTCCACTTGTGCCTGTTTGGACAAAGTGAATGGGGTGGGGGGGGGTCCAATTCCTTCAGGATGGTGCAAACTCCACTTCTTTTGGGAAGGGCAGGTCTGGAAATTTTGCAGACTCACAGAATAATGGAGGTGGGGAAAGAATGTAAAGGCAGAGGAAAAGAGGGCTCAGAAAAACTGAGACCCTAATTTTAACCTGGGTCTAGAATGTCCCCCAAAAGCTTATGGGTTGAAAACTTGGTTTCCAGTTGGTAGCACTACTGGTAGATGGTGGAAACTTTAGTAGGTAGGGCCTAGATGGAAGAGAGGGTTTATGAAGGGCTTGCTTTTAAAGTGTGTGTTTTGGTCCTGTTCCCTCCTTTTCTCTCTTTGTTTCCTGACCACCTTTAGCAGCTTTTGTCCACCACAGTTTCCATATGATGGATTTTTTTCCCCCACACGCTCAAAGCAAAAACAGGGCCATGGACTGAGACCTCTGAAATCATAAGCCAAATCTTTCCTCTTTTTGAATTATTTTTCTCAGATGTTTTGTCACAGCAAGAGAAAGCTAACTAATACATCTTTGAATTCCAAGCACAGCCCTATAGAGCTGGAGTGAAATATGGAGCACATCTCAAGAAGGAGAAAGTGAGTGTACTAAGGCTATGGGTGTCAAACTATGCTGAGTTGGGACCGTGAAGGGTAACACCTTCCCAGAATGGAAACTAATGATTGTCATGCACACAGTCAGCCAAACCAAGAACACCTTCAGTCTCACAGAGGCTTTCTTGCTGTGGTCAGGAGCTTCATTCTGAATGAAGCCTCATCCCAGTTAACCAGGTGTCAATGGCTTGGAGAGTGAGCAGGGATGTGGAGGGCTAAGAAGAAGCTACGGACAGTTGCTAAAGGGGGTATTCTAGGGTTAAACACTTGCAGCATTCTGACAGTTTTAGCCTTGCCTTTGTTGGTCCACTTGGTCATATCCTCCTCCTATTTTCTACCCACTGTCACCAGCACTTTGTGTTGATTCATTCCCTCTCGATCCTTTTCCCAAACCACTGTTGGAGAGTTTAGAAAATGCAAGTTAGATTGCATCATTCCTTCCCTTAAAGGAATCCCTTGGCTTCTGTTGTTCTGAGTCTCAGTAGTAATTCTTCAGGAGGCCAGAGAGGAGCATGACCACATCTCCAAGCTATCACAGAGTATCTCCTAAGAGCAAAGAGCATCTTCTTTTTCTCTCCAAAATGTTCAGTTTGGAATCTAAACTTATTGGTCACCTACCTAAGAGGTGCCGTGATCCTGCCACTTGTCCCCTACACACCATCTTGGGTTCCAGTAGTCAACATCTGGAGGGTGCTGAGTGCTGATGCTGATCAGTGTTTATTTCTTCTCATTGCTTTTGGATCCTTTCATGTCTTTCCCCTACCAGTGGTGTTTCCAGGTAGGTTTATCAAGTGAGAAACAGGGCCAGTCTCTCCTTTCTTGTGATTTCTGTGGGGGTTTTCCTGCAGTGTCTATTTTTCCTGCAGGTCAATCTCCCTCCTTATTTATCTCTTGGGCTTCCTTCTCCTGTCTCTTCAGGCTAAGTCATGGAATTGGCTTCTCTCTATGTTTGTATCTCTCTTACATCCTCAACTGCATTTGTCTTCTCAGCTCTTCCACACCCTGCATGATAGCTAAGCTCCATTGTGACAATTTTATTAGCTTGGGGTGGAGCACACTTCTGAGTGTATCTGGGTGGGTCACAGAGGCGTGGTCTTGGATACCATATGTGTCTCTCACCTCTTCCTTTTTGGTATTATTCCCCTGCTTTGCTCCCTGGACACTCTGAACTAAAGCAGCTTGGCTTCTCCACATCCCTTCTGCCATGATGTTCCCATTTTGGAATCAGCCGATCATGTACTGAATTCTTTGAAACCATGAGCCAAATTAGACTTCTCTTGTAAGTTGTGGGTGTTGGATATTATGCCCCAATCATGCAAAACTGACTAATGCAATCTATATAATGAATTCCTTCTATTAAATTCCAAACGTGGAACTGGCCTATTTAGCTAGTTGGATCTCAAAGTTACATTAATGACATGTTGACTCGCTTAATTTCTCTATGAGGCAGGCACCAATATTATTTTTATTTTTTAAACAAGGGAAACTAGGAGAAGTTAAGGGACCTGGCTATCACACAACTTACAAGTAACATTAGTTGGGTTCGCTGAAACTCTTTTGTCTCATAGAAGCCATACACACACACACACACACACACACACACACACACACACACACATATATATATTAAAAAACTCACTGTATATATTTGAATGAATAAGTGAAGTACAATTGCATCTTCTTAAATAAGGTCACAATGACCAATAGAGACTTTTCTCTAAGAATCCTGGTCAGTATTCTTTCTTACTGATCACTTCCCTGTGAAAAGCTTATCTAAACAGCTAAAGAGTTTCCCAGATCCCATTAGTACGTAAACTTTCGTACTAAAGCATCAGGGTTAATTTAACAAAGATGGTGACTGAAGTTAAATCAGGTTTTCAGAGTTACAGGAGTGTTTGTGTGTGTGAGGGTAGAAGAGGAATAAAATGATAATCTTCACAGTGGTGATAAATTGAAAAACTGTGGCTCCAGAAATACCACATTAAAACTTGTGCCTGGTGTATATATATATCTTTCAAGTGCTGTCAAATTGCATCCGGCAAAAATAACCAGTCTTGTGATTATAAATTGTCAGTTATTGTAGAAGTAACCAATCAAAAAGAAAAAGTTCAAGCATCAAAATCCTTGTTGGGAATTAAGCTTTCATCTTTAAAATCATGGACTAATAGGGCCACCTGGTGTGCAGTTGTGTAACCACATTCATTAAAAAATCTCACTAATAATCACTCTGATTCAATTGTCGTTTCCAAAACAAACCATTCCTGAGGCTTTCTTATGGTTACATATTGAGGACTTTGGCTTATTCCAAAATTTAAGATTCCTAAAATATAATCTTACTAACCACTAGAGCTTGAAGGTTGAAAGATTTTTATAAAAGCAAAGTCAAAGCCATAATTAGAAAGTTAAAATCAGTTAACAGAGATTAAAAAATATTGTACCCCATGGGTTGGGGTAGGGTGGGGCATCATATGAGAGAACATAATATTATAAGAGGGGGGAAAATGTAGGTCTGGTTTTGGGCTTCCTCTTGTGTTACCCCAAATAACATTTCAGTTCATGTGTATTCTGATCGTAAATCCTATTCTTGAATCAGTCTCATCTTATAACTGAATGACTGAAACAATATGTTTTAATAAAGCCATGTTGTGCTTTGGATCAAAAATGTTCCCCCAAAGCCTCATGTGTGCTGAGGTAGAGCTTTGGGGAGGTGATCAGATCATGGGGGCACTAACCCCAAAAATGGAGGAATCCTCTGATGAGTTCATAACTGACTGTACTTTAGCAGGAGGAGCTTGCTCAGAGGAGGGAGTCACTGAGGGTGCAAACCAGATGGAAATGTTCCTGTCTTTGGCCCCTTTCTCTCCCTTTGGCTCATCCCTTTCTCTTCTGACCTCCATGAGATAAACAGCTTTTCTCTGTCACCTGCCTCTGCCATGATGTTCCTCCCTTCAGGCCTGCTGACCATGGACTGACACCTCTGATACTGAGCCGGCAGAAACCTTTCCTCCTCTAAGTGGTGTACATTGGGGATTTTGTCCCAGCAACAGAAAGTTGACCAAGACAAGCCAAAAGATAACTCCTAAAATCCAAGTGCCTGTATGTTTTACTTCTTTAATTTTTCTAGTAGAGTCCAACAAATCAGAAGTAGGAAAATGGGGCATAAGATGAAGTTGGGTGTCTGAACCAGTCAGCCACATCTCTGCAAGTCCACACCTCTGACTTGCTGAGAGACTGAGGGTCTGAGACCAGGTGCACTGAACCAAAGCTACAGAGCTCTGCAACCAACTGAGGCCAGCAGGGACCAAATGCTACCCTCTGATTCTCCTACCAGAAAAGGGCTCTACAATGCTGTAAATACATTTTATCACAACTTACTTACTCCACAAGTTAGCAGTTTCCTGGCTTACTATCAGTATAGATCTCTGATTTTCAGTTGAGGCTCAAATTGGCAATTTTGGGAAGCATTTTTGGGTTGTTACAACCAGGAGATGTGGATGTGACTGGGACTTAGTGGATAGAAGGCAACGATGCTGCTTAAAAAGCTATAGTGCACAGAAAGCTCCAAAGCAAAGAATTTTCTAGCCTCAAATGTCAGAATGCAAAGGTTGAGAAACCCCAGCATCCATAGCAGGAGAAGGTTTGGAAGGAATTGTTTTGTGGTAGGAACAGCAGAGTGTTGATCCAGAAGTTTAGAATTCTACCAATTTGGAGGACATCAAAGCACATGGCTATTTGTGGCTTGATACCCAGTCACAGGCAACAGGTGGAAGGAGAGGCTCTGACTAGGACAGCCCCAGGTCAGTCTAAGGAGTCATGACTTGAGCAGAGGCTACTAATCATTAGAGAAATGGAGGCTTATCAATTTGACCTTATCCAAGTATTTCATGACATAATTTCTTATTCACACAAAAGAAATAAACAAGATTAGATGAGAAGTAAGAGGGCTAGTAGAGGTGATGAGAGGAGCCACAGATTCATGGTAAAAGACACAAATACATTTGAGTAGAACATTTGATCAGATTTGATAAAAAAGTCAATGCACAGACCTGTTAGAACTAAGTAGTGCATTCATTAAATTCATTTTTGTTGGGCATGTTCAGCAAAGCACTGTCCCCCACCTCAAGAGTATGTAGGGCTGAAATCCTACAGGATAATCAGTTTGCGATACACAGACAAGAAACATTACATTTGCCTGGCCCTTAAAATATGTATTTATTCTGGTGGAGACTTATATTCTCTGTGTCCTAGGCCACAGAAATTACAGTCAGTGGGTTTCCATGGAACACAGTTTAGAGGAGCAAATGGGGGAATGTTCTAGGAAATTCCTTATGCAAGTTCAAGTTGGAGATGTGCTTCAGGTTTTAGATATAGGACATTTTTAGATGGAATACTTGTCAGGTGCTCTGAGAAGACTTCAGAGAATCTACTTTGTACGTTTGAAATTTTGGTTTTAATTCGATTGATCCGCAGAGGATCAGAACTAAAACTAACATTCATTTGTTACTCATCTAACAAATTTGCAGGTCTGAGCATTTTGCTAAGTGCACAAGTTGTGCTGTTGTTACCTTGAAGCTGGTCTTAACATGGTGAGTTCCAAACTCAGTAAGGAACTGGAAACATAACCTCATTTCTGTGTCTTTGATGAAAGATTTCAGACAAGACACACAGGTCATTGTATAGAGCAGTGGTGGCGAACCTACAGCATGCCACAGTGGGTTGTTTTCAATCACTGAAATGCTCTAAAAGTTTTGCCATCACTAGTATACAGTACAGGTAGAGTTTATTGCAAATAATAGATTTTTCAGGGCAGGGTAGGGGAGAGAAAGCATATACCTTCAAGCATGAAGGTGGACAAGGTCAAGATGGCAGTCACACTAAATGAGGTCTCAGGTTACATTTACGTGATTCACTGGATCTTTCAAGGAATATCCTTTCCTTCTTCCATGATCATTGTTCTTGTATAAATAATATAGGCTGGATTGATTTACTTTATAGAGAAGTAGTTTTCTGTGTATCCTTATGTGTGTCTCCAATCAGTTTGTTCTGAGATCTGGAGGTTTTTCTATCTCTGCCCTCAGGTCTGGACCTCATTGGCACACTTAGAGGATGCTACATTCTCTGGAGTTAAAGTTTGAAAGTGGGAGCTTGTGTGGATTTTTCCATCACTTGTGCTTAAGAAAGGGAAGGAAAAGTAGGCATGGTGGAGCATGCCTGTAATCCCAGCACTTGTGAGGCTGAGGCAGAAGGAAGGTATCCCGGAGTCTGAAGTCAGAGTTCAAGGCCACGAATGAGACCTTTTTTAAAAAATCAAAAACAAAACAAACACACAAAAAAGTGAAACAAAAAGTCTCATTGTTTTTTGCTTTTCAATTGTTAACCCCCCCCCCCCCGATTTCAACCTACTAATGACTAGCTTTCTACCTAGTAGTGCTGTCAGTTTGGTTGGGAGAACATAGTAGAATAAGTAATTGTAGTGCAGGTATGGGTTGTCATCTGCAAGGAACTGTCTGGCTCTGAGTTCTTCTGTGTCCATCTAAGTGGTTAGCTATCCTCTTGAGTTGTGCCACATCCGCGGTGTCAGGTGTGGGAGAGATGACTGAGGAATTCCTGGCCAACAGCCCATACCAGGAGCTCTCTAAATACCAACCATAATTTTCAACAGAACCTTAGTACTGGAAGAAGTTTTTCAACTCTGGAAAACCAGAAGACACGCGAACTAGCATTTTTAAATTCTCCACGTTTCTAATGTTTTGTTTAAATTCACAAAAAAGTTTGTGAATCATCAAGAGTGACAGCAAGGTTTTTAACTGGGGATCATTTATTCTCATAATGCTCTAAAGCAAAGAGATAGTAGAGCCCAGAACACCTGCATCAGAATTCTTCCTTTCGGCTTCAGTTTCTATTCCGGTTGGACGTGGACTACATTTCCCAGAATGCCCAATCATAAGGGGCTCGCTCCAGCAGGATTGGCCAGAGCCGCGCGGAAGTGACTTTGGGTCGCCCAGCAACGGGCGGAGTCCTGGATCTGGACTGGATGGCGCACGCCTCTGCCCTTAGGCCAGGAAGGTGACGAAGCTCAGCTCCGTCTCTTGGATATTAAGCGTTTTCCGCCTTTTTCATCCAGCCCAGCTGTGGCGCAGTCTCCTTAGCGCTTACACCGCTGTGCACCCGAGGCTCCGCCCCTTTTACACTGGCAGATGGGAAAACCAGGAGACGGAATAACAGCTGCGGAGCCGGCAGCGTGGCTGAGGGCGGATCAGTGCGCAGGCGCGAGCGGTCGGCGCGGCGCGCGCGGCGCTTGGTTGAAGCCAGAGTGAGTTCCTAGCTGAGGAGACCCAGCGGCAGCGGGCGAGTGAGCGCCTCGTCTCTCGTTTCCTTTCTCTGCCATGGCAGCGCTACGCTACGCCGGCCTGGATGACACGGACAGTGAGGACGAGCTGCCCCCGGGCTGGGAGGAGAGAACCACCAAGGACGGCTGGGTTTACTATGCCAAGTAAGGGGGCCGCTGTGGGGCCGCCGGGCCTGGGGCGCACCTGGCCCGGGACGCGCCTGGAGCCTGTGCTCGCGCGCGCCGGGCCCAGGGCGAGGTCGGTGCGAGGTGAAAGTGACTGTGAGACTGGCCCGTGGGTCCCAGTGGGGACCAGCGTCTTTGTGGGCTCGGGGTCTGCGGGGTCCCCTGGCTACGTCCAGGCGCGCCCCCTGCCGTCCAGGAGGCGGCTCTGCAAGGTGCGCTGCCGGCGAACCCTGCTTATTCCCCCAAAGATGAATGAACGTTTTTAAAAATGCACGTAGCCCCGCTTTCTTCTCGGCTTCCGGCTTAGAGGCCTAGGAGTAAGTGCTTCTTAAACAGACGTCCTAGATGGCTCTACTGTCATTTCCCGAGGAAGTTTTGGAACCCTAGCCGCATCTCCCTCCTTCAGTAACTGTACTTTGGAGTTAGTGAAAGAACTCTTGGTCTCTGTTTTCTCGTCTGTAATATGGGTCGATATAAGGGTCAGCCAGGCACTGCATGAAGCGCTAAGGGCAGGGTCTAAGGAATAGTCTGTCCAGTCTCAGTTAGGTCTTTGCTAATGCGCCTGTCACTCCCTTTGTGATTAAGTTTAAAATGCAGGCGTTAGACTTCCCTAGAGAAACCCCTGTCACGTTCACCACTTAGGAAATCTGTGCTTTTTTTTTTTTTTTTAACTTTTCCAGGTGAATGAATTATTACCTGGATTTGAAAAGCAAAATTTAAGTGAGTGATTCTCTGGCTGTTTTTTTTTTTTTTTTTTTTTTTTTTTTTTTTTTTTTTTTTTTTTTTTTTTTTTTTTTTTTTTTTTTTTTTTTTTTGAGCTAGGCTCTTACTATGATAGTTGAGGCTGCCCTGGAACTTGCTTTGTAGCCCAGGCTGACCTTGAACTCCTGGCCATACTCTGCCTCAGCCTATCTAGTGCTGGAATTCCAGGCTACCACCCCCATCTTGAAAACATGTTGAAATAGTTTTTTTCTGGGTTCCCCTGTCAGAGGTGATCAGTTCATTGTGTTGGGGTGTCCCTTGTCCCCACTGATAGGTTGCAAAATCTTCCCAAGTGGTTCTGATTTGCCCGTGGGTGTGAACCACTGCTGTCTTTGGTGGCCAGGTAGAAAGAAAAAGCCCGAGTGAGTTCATTCAAGGCATGCAGAGATCTAAAGTGCCAGGCCTCTTTCTGGGCACAGGTTATAAGGAGATAGATCGCATCCAGTTGCCATCTGCCATCTTAGAGGGCAGAGTGACACACAGGGTGCCAGGGCCAATGTGGTATGTGTTCCTAGCTGCAGTTGGCTCAGCATTGGGATTGTGTGGGAGGTGAGGACTCCTTAGCAGGTGACCTGACACCTAAACTGTGCCTTGGTGTAGGAGTGGAGAAGCCAGGTAAAGGGCAGCAGGTGAGAGGAGAGATCCTGGGGCGGCTTGTGCAGCCACCTGGATCTGTATGCCATCCAGGAACGGGAAACCCAAGGCAGGGAGCAAGGATCACTCCTTAGGCTCAGAGGTCCACAGAAGGTTTGAAGCCAGGAAGTGACATAGAATTAAGGGCTCTGGAGTACTAGGGGCTGGGGATTTAGCTCAGCAGCATAAGCGCCTGCCTTGCAAGCACGCGGTTGTGAGTTCCATCCCTGGTACTGATAAAAAAAAAAAAAAAAAAAAAGAACTAAAGGGAGTTGGAACAGCAAAGAGCGCTGTTCCTTCCCCCCTTGGATGTGTGCGCCTACACAGAGCTCCTTGCCTGCCTCAGCTGAGCTGAGGTGTCACTGGGTGTCATTGCCTTAGTTCAGGCTCTGCTTGACTGGGGTGCCAGTACCCCATGCCCAGTGCCTTGTTATCCACACCTTGGTCCTTAGCATGATCTGTTGGTGTTTCATCAGTGCTTGCTGTTTGTCTCCTTCCTCTACATGACAGACTTCTTTTTTGTTGTTGTTTTTAGAGATGAAGTCTCACTGTGTAGTCTAGGCCAGCCTTAACCTGGTTGTGTAGCTGAGGCTGTCCTGAACTACCATTCTTCTGCCTCAGCCTCACAGGTGTGGGGGTCACAGTTATGTGCCACCTTGGCTCACATTGTATACTCTTAAAGGCAGGGACCTCTTCTTCTGTTTTCCCAACAGCTTAGTACCTAGGAGCAGAAAAACAATGACAACAAAACGTGTGGAGTGAGGGCTTCCATGAGCAGATGGGGTATGGTGCCCCAAGACAGAGATGCCTGGGACCTGCTTTCCTCCACTCTACAGGGCCCATTATAGGCTGGCCACTCACCCCAAAGGCTGCCCTGCTTCCTTCCATTAGGGCCTAAGGGCCCCCTTCTCCTGCTGGACTTGTCTCTCCCCTGTCTGTACCTTGGTGGCTTGGCCTTTCCCATCTGCTTCCTCTCTGAGAATTCTGCAGAGCACATTCAGCTTCCTGTGACCCCCTTGCCTTATCATAGGTCTGTCTCACAGGAGGCTGATCCTTTCCTGATCCTTCCTGACTGGAAGAGAGAGTCCTGGCCTTTCTTTTCCCTCCTGACTCTAGATGTGAAACTGGTCTTTCTCTCCTTGCTGATGGGCTCTCAGACCATCCCTTGAGTTGTTCCTTTTTCCAAGTGCTCTTCCTCTCATATGCTCAGGAACAGTGGCCACAGCCCACTGAAACCTCAGGGTCTTCTGGGGACCTCACTTTTGTAGCCTTACCCCTGGGCTGCTGTGAATGTATCAGTCTCCTGTGCCCCACAGTGCACTGTCTGACCTCAGAGGCACCAGCATCTCCTGGGCCTCAGGACACTGGGTGATTCTGGTGAGGTCTACCATTGAGAGTACACCTGCCACCCAGGAGGGCTGGTGGGTACCTAACAGTCTCAGATGAGGACTCAATGTTGGGGTTATCACTGCAGCCATTAGGACCTTCTTGGGGCTTTATCCTAGGCCTCATCCAGCTGGTGTCCACCCTGGTTGGCTGAGATCTCTGTACTGACTGAAACTAAGCAAAACAACAGCAGTAAAAAATAACAAAACCAAAGTGCTGAAAGAGCAAACTTGGAAGTAGCACTCATGTCATATGAATAATTGAATTTAATTTTGATACCTTTGGTTAAACTTGTCAGTTATCTCTGTAAAGTACAAAAACTTGAAAGGAAAAAAAAGGAAGGCTTTTACCTAAGGTGGAATCAGTAACACTTTGGAGACTTGAGTCATAATTTACTTTCATTTAAAAGCCATTTAAGGTTATAATTAAAGAGAAGTTAGTGAATTGTTATATGTGTTTTTTGTATGAAAGGCACATTTCTTAACAAGTTAACTGACTCAGTCCTCCGGAACCCCAACAAGTAGACACTGCTGGTTCCCCATCTAATTGACGAGAAAACTGAGGCATAGGGAGGCTATCTTAGTTACTTTTTGCTACTGAGAAAAAATACCTGACACATTAAGGGAGGAAAGATTTTTTCTTTTGGCTCACATTTTGTACAGTTTTCAGTTCATAATCAGCCGGCTCCAAGGCAGGGTAGATGGCAGTGTGGCATTGCAGAGTAAAAACAGTCCCTGACAAAGCAAGGCAGGTGGAAGGCTACAAGCAGCAAGAGACAGGGGACAAGAGACCAGAGTCCCTCTTCCTGTTCCTTGTATCTTAACCAGGCTGCCCACCTTTGGGGCGGATAGTACTACTCACACCCATGGCGGTGGTAGGGTGTCCCTTAGTTCTACCCAGAATTATGCCAAAATAGTAATCTCACGCCCCCGTCCCAGCATCATGTACTCCAGAATTATGCCAAAATAGTAATCTCACGCCCCCGTCCCAGCATCACGTACTCTAGATCCAGCCACCTCCGAAAAGCCCCACCTATTACTGCATGGGGCTTTGGGGGACATCTAGACACAGCCGCAGTAGGCTAAAAGCACTTCTCCAGGGGTGCGTGGCTCGTGGGTGGGAGCACCAGGAAATGTGGCCATTCGAGCTATGGAATCCTCACTCCTAAGTGGCATTTTAAAATTAGGTCAGGGGTTGTCAGTACCTGGGGACACTTGGTCTCAGCATGATCTGTGGGGAAATGGTGTATTGACACCCACTGGATAGAGGCCTGAATTTCAGAGCTCCTTTGGTAAGGGCTTTGTTTTTTTTTTTGGGGGGGGTGTTGGGGGCTATTCATCATATACATTTACATTTGCACACCTACAGTGGGCCAGGCAAAGGGCTGTGCTGGTGTCCAAGGGTCCAGCCTGCCATGGAGGCTCAGAGCTCCACTTTTAGGGGCCACCTGGTGGATTGTTTGGAGCTAGGCTGCAGGCCCAGTTGGTGCATGCCCATGGGATGAAGACTGCTGTCAAGCATCTCTTTGCGGAAGAAATGTGGCCTGGCAGAACGAGGAGCAGGGAAGTCTGTTGTTACTGGAGTTTGGACTGTCTCTTTGCTGTTCCCTTCCATTTGCAAGAATAAGCAGGAGAGGGGTTCCTGGTACTTCCACTGTGTCCTTGGGAGCTGGTCATCCTTATGAGGGTATCAGAGCGTCCTTGTGCAGGTTGGATTTGGTGGGGTTGATCTACAAAGTAGGAGCTTGTCTCTGCTGCTGATTTCTCCTGCTCACAGCAGGATTTAATGGTGCCCTAAGCACTGCCAGAGTGTCCTGTGTCTCAGCTTTGCAGTGGCTGTGGGAGGCAGGTGTTGTGTGAGTCTGGCTGGCAGAACACAGTTGGGAACTCTGGTATTCTGCCTATGGGTTTAGTGTCCCTGCACTGTGACAGTGGCCCAGCTGCCAGGACTTTGTGAAGACATCAGAAGCTGGCAGTTCATGAAAAAAAGAGACCTTAGCCTTGGAGTGTAGTTCAGCGTTTGCTTATCATGTGCAAGGCTCTGAGTTTGATTCCCAGTAGCATGCCAAAAAAAAAAAGAAAAAAAAGATCCTGTGATGTTGTGATGTGCATCACTTTACAAGAATTCATGCTGCTTTTCTTTAGCATAAGTAGTGGGAAGGAGTATCCATATTTTGTCATTTAGATGTCAGTGATTAAGTACTACTGTTTTCTATTTTGACAAGAGTATGGAAGCTTTTGGGAAATCCAGCCCAGCCTTTGAATGCCTCCTGCTGCATTGGGCTGGTTCCCTGAAGAAGTAATTGAGTGTTTTCCTGGATACCTCCTCACCTGGTGGCAGGTGTTCCTAGCTGTTGGCCCACTGTTTTAGTTGTAATTGCATAGTGTTCTGCGATAAAGTGCTACATTTGGCACTGAAATGAAGCTGGTGTGTATAATTAATTTGTTCAAAATAATGGCTTGCACTTTTGAGGAGTTTTGCTACGTCAGCTGCTACGTGAAACCCTTTCCTTGCAGGTCCTTAAGGTCAGGGTCATTTCCATTTTGCAGATGAGGAAGTGGAGGCTAAGAGATTGAGCCACTTGACCAAAGTTGTACAGCTATATAGCCTCAGCGGTTGTCTCCCTACATTCTTAAGGACCTCTTGTGCTTAATAAAACACTTTGCAATTGCATCTGTGGGTGCAAGGAACATATTGTTAAGACTGTCACTGTGTCTGTATTGTATTTAACATAGCATTATAAATTAGACATTTTAGATTTTGTTGGTATATCATGAAATAAAACTAAAATGAGCCCAAAATGCCTTTCTGGATATTTCATGTGATTCCTGGAGTTTCCTAGAGCCGATGGAATAGCCTGGGCCTAGTACTTTTTCTCCTCTTCTCTGCCCAATTGTCAAGGTATCCTCCTAGCCGATTCCCAGAGCCACATCCCCTTCTAGCCTTGTGACTTTGTAATCAGCAAAATTTATGTTCTGCATATTTCATTCTCAGAAGAAATCTGTTCTCTGTTTTTACTACTCTCGAGAAAAGATTGTTATCTGGGAGAGACAGAATTTCATACAATGGATTTTTAGAGATGTTGACTTTTACTTGTTGTATTGTGATTTTTTTTTTTTTTCTTCAACAGTCACACTGAGGAGAAGACACAGTGGGAACATCCGAAAACTGGAAAAAGAAAACGAGTAGCAGGAGGTTTGTATATTGTGGTCCTAGGGAAAGACTTGGGTTTGAAACATTAATGGGATCAGGAAGATGTCATAGGTGGTGAGATCGCAGGTCAGGTGTCATCCTAAGAAGGCTCCCTGGTGGGGAACCAGCAAGGAACCTGACTTTCCCTTCTAGCAGCCAGGAAAATTTGGCAGAAGGAAGCAATAAGTTTTTGGGGGTAGAGGAAGATGATTTCTTAGTGGTGTTAAAAACTATAAAAATAATTAGGGCCTTTGCCTCACAGTTTATTAGGTTTCCCTACAGTTGCATGCACTCTTCATAATATTGCTGTTAGTTTATTTATACCACGGCATTAAGTACATCAGTACTTTATAGAATTCCATAAAGAACACATGACTTCCAGGTGCTTCTTAGCATTAGCATGCAGTCCGTGGAATGTATATATAAGAATGCAGAAAAAAAAGTATGAGAAGATCCTCCCCTTAAGAGTTTAGAGTCTAGCTGAAGAGACACCAGGTAACACATGAAAAATAATGAAACTTCTCTGTAGTGTGGCCCCATAGGTCAGTGAATGAAAGGCGTTGGACGCCTGCTGTGCCCATGAATATGGTCTGTGAGCTCCTTCTGGGGAGAGTTTACTTTGAAGCAGTTAGGAAGGTTCCCAGTGTAAAGAGGAGCCCAGTGGAGCATTTAAGAGCCATCAAGGATAAGGCTGGGTGTGATGGCACATGCCTGTAATCTCAGCTTTCCAGGAGGCTGAGGCAGGGGAATCCTGAATTTTAGCCCCACCTGGGCTACTTAGCCTAGACCTTATCTCTGGGGTTCATTCTTAGAATGATACAGAGTTTTCATTAAAGCAAGAGGAGGAAATGTGGATTCCATTTGGAGGTGAAGGACCTACTGGGACTGTCCCAGTTGGATTAGTGATTAGAGTAAGTTGGAGCAACCTCTGCTGGTCTGGAGGTCAGGAGGGAGGGGCTCAATCATAGAGACCTGTCTGTCCTTCCTGTCTTTCAGATTTGCCATACGGATGGGAGCAAGAAACAGATGATAACGGACAAGTATTCTTTGTTGAGTAAGTGTCTACATGGGAACTGTTCTTGGCCATTTTGCTGTTTGATGGAAATTTTTAATTATAAAAGTAATACATACTGACTGCATACAATGTAATCTCACCGTAGGAGTAACTACTTTCAATGGATTTGGGGTTTATTCTTGCAGTCTTTTTTTTTTTTTTTTAGCCTCACTTCTTTCCCCAGGCTGTTTTGTGTACATGTTTCTTAACTTAGGAAATGTTCCATGTAAATGGTTTACTAACTTGGTTTTCCCGTGTAATATTTTGTGAGCGTTTTATCATACCCTTCTGTATTTTTGAGAAGATGGTATTTAATGGCTCTACAGTATTCTTTTGCACAGATATACTATAATTTAATCATAGTGCCTATTGGCCATTGGTGCTGTTAAATGTCTGTTATTGGGAGTCAATAATCATAAATATGTTTTTGAACATCATCGTCTGTGACACTTTTTCACATCTCTGATTCTATTTATAGAATAAATTCCAGCAACACACTGCAGTAGTAACCACTGTCTAGCATACTGCAGCAATCAGGCAGCGTCTGCTCCTCTGTGTCTGTTCTTTAGTATCTCTACTCCTGACCACTAGAGTTAAGAATGAATGTTTTTTGACTATCAGTGCTTAACTCAGAAGGTTACACATTTGACAGGATTAGGATTGATTGGTTATTAAGTTGATTTAAGCAAAAATTTGGACATTTATTTATTTACTTTTGCTGGGCATTGAACCCAGGGCCAGGCATGTAAGTGATCCATTTCTGAGCTCTACACCTAGTTCAAGATTATTACTGTTTTTTAATGAAAAACTGTATATGTGACATAAACACTTTTTTTTTTTTCAACATTTCCTTTAAGCACATCAAAGCCCACTCTTCAAATGTGGGCCTGCTGCAGGGATTGTGCCTGGTCTTCCTTCCCTAAGCATACTTCTAGCATAGCAGCTACAGTTTCTGCTTTCTTTACAGTAGAGCAGAAACAGCATTTTAAAGAATTTGAATGCTTCATGTGTTCTGTAATTTTATGGCATTTGTCTAGCATTTTTGCTGTACTTGATTGAACAAAAACTTTTTTTTTTTTTTTTTGAGACAGAGTTGTACTGTATAGTCCTTGTTGGCTTTCAACTCACTCTGTAGTCCAAGCTAGCCTCACACTGGTGATTCTCTTGCCTCAGTCTGTCCAGTGCTGGAGTTACAGGCATGCAACAATATGCCAAAATGTTTTTTAGTCTTTGAGGTTCTTTGAAGAATTCAGCCAGATGATCATAGATATGGTGACACTTTATTTTCATCTCACATGTTATGAGTTGGTGTAATAACAGTCCGTTAAGTATCTTGTTTATAGTGGCAAGATCAGAATTTATATTTGCAGGTTTGTGTGTGACAAATGGGCCAGGGTTTGGTTCATAAATGTGTCTGTGCTACCAAAGGTAGCCCTGGAAAGGGACACTGTTTGGCAAGCCAGCTCTTTTATTGTGTGTTGTGAATGGTTTTTCCAAGTTTTTTTTTTTTTTAAACTTTGTTAATTTTTTAAACATCAACTGTAGGAATACTTAAAATTTTGTGTAACCAAGCCAGTCTTCTGCATTGTCCCCGTTGGCCCAGAGCAGTGGTTCCCATGTGTGGTTCTGCACCTGCCATGGTAGCATCATGGGGTCTATGTTAGAGATGTCTCAGTCTAGTTGTGGTGGGCCTGGTAACTTGTGCTTCTCTGAGTCCTCCCTGGCATTCTGTGCATGCTAGTTTATGAGCTGCTAGTTTACTCTGGAGAGGGAATGTTGACTTTTCTGTACTGGGCCAGAGAATGTATTGGTGGGCTTTGGGGGTCACGTGATTTGTCTTGTAGTTTTTCAACTCTGCTACAAGCAGCTATAGACTATATAATAATCACTGGTACTTCTGTGCTCCAGTAATACTGAACTTACAAAGACCAGCAGTGGGCCAGAGTTGACCCATGAGTTATGGTTTGCTAACTGCTGATCTTATCTAGATGAATAAGCAAGGGCTTTTGTGGCAGGGTATAATGTGGCTTCCCCCGCTGGGCTTCTCAATTCTCAGAGCTTATCCCTGGTGTTCCTGGGGGTAGACAGGCACTTAGCCAGTTTTAAGCTGCATGTGCTGAGGCGAAGTCACTGAGGTGTTGGGGAGAGACACATACACTTGGTTCTTGCGCGATAGCGCAAGCCGGCTCCAGTGCAGCGCTGCTGGTACCCCTGAGGTTGCAGTGCTTATCTGGCAGGCTGTGGGTCTAATTTTAAAAAAAGAGTTGGATTATTCCTGGGTCTGTCTGTCTGTCTGTCTTTCTTTCTTTCTTTCTTTCTTTCTTTCTTTCTTTCTTTCTTTCTTTCTTCTTTTTTTTTTTTTTTTTTTTTTTTTTTTTTTTTTTTTTTTTTTTTTTATCGGTACCAGGGATTGAACTCCCGACCATGTGCTTGCAAAGTAGGTGCTTATGCCGCTGAGCTAAATCCTCAGCCCCGGGTCTTTGTATTTATACAGTGTTGAATATAGATTTTAGATATAGTTTTGGACATAGAAAAAGAAAAAAAAACATTTTAATTCAAAACCTCATGTATTTTTGCAGAGTTCTTAATAGTTTCTAAGATATTTTTATGATATTTTGAGATCTTCCTTTGTCTCAAATCTCAAAAATGCACTTAACATGCAAGAAATAAATTCTATTATAAGGAATAACCTAATCATCTCATGTACCAGTATATATTAATGTTATGTCTCTAAAAGTTTCAGATAATTCCAAATCAAAAGTAGAGTATTATAGGAAGTTTGGGTATAGTCTTAAAACAGACATCATTAGAATTTTATTCATTAGTCAGTTTCATATTCATTATTAACAGCTCACAATGGAGTCGTAATTTGTATGTCTCACTGCTGCCTGGCTCTGACTCATGAGAGTACATGTGTGACTGTTCCCTGCTGTGTGGTGAACAGCTATGCATGATACCAGTCGCTCAATTCGGTGGGAACATTAGGACTTCTGTCATTTGTAGTTTTTACTCTATTGATCTTTTTGGGCCCTTGCGTAGGGTGAAGAGATTTAATCAGAATCTACTGGGAAGACTGGCTGACAAATGTTAGGTCACATTTATATGAATGAAGTAAAAGCCCAGGGCATTCTCTCAAAGACTTCTTTGAGATCCAAGAATACAAGTGGTGGTTATTGTACATTGCGGCACATTTTACAGGCAGCTCTGATGGAAAGGCTTTGACGAGTATCTTTTGAGGCAGGAATGTAATCTTTCTGGAGGCCAGAAGATAGATTAAGTGGCCCTGGTTCTTTTCAGGTTTAATAATAAGCCTCCTGGTAAATGAATAATGAGGTTTGTCTAAACTGTAAGATTATCTAGTATTTATGACTGCTGGTGTTCACTGCTGTGAGTTCATGGCTTTCTCTTTTTCCTTTACAGCCACATAAATAAAAGAACCACCTACCTGGATCCGAGACTGGCCTTTACCGTGGATGACAGTCCAACTAAGCCAACCACCAGGCAGAGATATGACAGCAGCACCACGGCCATGGACATCTTGCAGGGTCGCGACTTCACGGGCAAAGTGGTCGTGGTCACTGGGGCTAATTCAGGAATAGGTAGGCTTTGAGATTACTATGGTCCTATTTATTTAGTTTTTATTACCATCATAGTGTAATTCACTGAAATGTAATTAGGATGAAACTTTTTTTTAGGGTAGTTCTCCAATGTGAAAATGTGTTCATGGCCTTTTCAGCTATGGTTTCATTAAAATCATGGCCTTTCTTCAGAGCAGTGTCATCGTGGCAGGCGATGTAGGGGGCGACCTTGAAATCTCTGAGAACTAAAAACTCAGCAAAAGCCTGGCTATTTTGGTATTGAAGCATTTGCCAGCAGACTCTGGCTAAGTGTTTGGCTTGGTCTGTGTGGTATATGGGCATACTCCAATTACCTGGGTTATTGAAACCACAATTACTGGTAATGGGATATGGGGAACAACAACTTTTCATGACTTTGGAGCCAAGGATACTGCAGGTTTCAACTGGTCACTGAGCATATCAGTTTGCACTGGGAATAGGAGTTTATTTCCTCTTTGTTTTTATCATTGTCTTAACCTCTGAATTAACCCTCTTAAGTGCCGGTGTCTAACCACTGTGATCGTCATGAGGCAGATGGCTCAGGACAGCCTCCTTCCTCAGCGTCATGGCTGCTGAAGAAATATCAAGTGCTAGTTCCACCCACCTTTCTGATAGGCTTTTATTTTGTTTTGGTCCCTTTATATCAGTATTAGAATCAGTAAACACCATGTGCATCTTCAGGTTTGTTTACTGATTCAGAAAGTGGAATTGCAGCTGTCAAGTCCTCTGTCTCCTCCCCACTCACACTGGACCCCCTTATTGGTTTATCAGCATTTCCTGCCTTCTCCTTGCTCGAACTATTCCTTCTTGAGTCTTCACGGGCATCCCTTAGTATCTTCAGGGCAAGTATAGGAGGTGAAAATACATCTTTTACTGATCAGTTATTGTGTAGCATGGGGTCTGTAAACTAACAGCTTGTAGGTCCAAAGCAGAATTCTTCACTGCATTTGTCTATTAAGGTAGAGAACAAATGGAATTCTTTCTTTCTTTTTTTAAGAAGGGATTCATTTGAAACCAGCTTTTAAGACCTCATCTTGAGTGTATAATATGTCCAGCCCAGTTTCCTCAATTTCTGTGTGTTGGGGTAAATTCTATATAATCATCCCTGATGTAAAACCTGATGACTTGTCAGAGTTAGTGACTAGATTCTCACTGGCCCAAGAGGCAAGTGTGTTGAATTGATTGTGTTGATTTCTCTTATGATTGAGGGTGTGGATCAGAACAATCTATAAAACTTAAACAAATAATAAGGATTTAAGAATTTCAGAGAAATATCTTTGCTCTTAAACACTCAGTTAACCAGAAAATTAATTCCCTTTGTCTTTTAACTCATTGTCTTTAGTTGGTAAGCTGTGTGATGACTGGTAATTTGCTGTGTAATTGTTCAAGCTCTTCCATCTGATGTTAGCAGACTTTTGAATGTGACCAGTGTACTTGCAAAGATTTGCAGCTCGAAGCATTGGACATTGTAATCTGGGACTGAAAGAGTCGATTTAAGATGTGGAGAACTCCCTGGATACTTCTCCTGGTAGAGACGAGGTTCTGCAACAGGGAGGAGGAACAGGTTGTGGGTCAGAATGGCCCTCAGACCTCTGGAGCAAAACAGACACTCTATTCTTCATCACAGCCCTTGCTTCCCCATGAGACTTTCTTCCCATGTCCACAGTTCATTTGGTGGACACCACAAGGGTGTCTGGTCCAGGCATTGTGGCCAAGGAGAGGACCTGCCTTCGCTGTTCAGTTGCCCAGAGCTTGTTGCTCCCTTAATAACTCTGCCTTATCCCTTCCACCCTTAGAAGTGTGAATCTGATTGAATGCTGAAGATTTTAAAAATTTTTGAAGATACTATGAATTCTAGGCAGTCAAATACCTGCAAATCACTTTTCCTCTGCCACAGAGGTATCAGGCTTGCAGAAAGAAGAGGCTGAGGATAGATAGGCATATGACTTTTCGTCCTGACTTAGCTGGCTTTTGTGTCCTGCCTGGCTGCCTCATAAAGTGCCTTTGCCCTAGTAGGCTGTGTCTCCTAGATAAAGACCATCCTCCAACCGAGCTGTACAATGTACTGGTTATAAACTGCAATCACTACCTTATTTCTGTCTACTGCAAATGAAACTGCTGAATTCAGGGTGGATTGGACATTTGTTTCCCAGACTCTGGGGACACTTAGGAGTCACCTTCTAGCAAAACTTCAGTGGCATTTTCAGCAGTCTGTTCCGTTAGCCACACAAAGGGAGCATGTTCTACATGTTAGTGGTAGAATATGTTGCCCATGGACTTCTCTTTAAAGCAAATTTGGTGGAGTAGAATGTAACGATGTTCAGTTTGTGAGTGGTCACTTCGTATCTAAAAACGTAGATAGCTGATTTGCCTTCAAGGGCTGCTTTGCAATTCTGATATTCCTGGTCATTCGTTAAAAAAAAAAAAAGTCCCCACAAGGTGCTGCTTTCTTGAAATACTGTAATTGCCATTGCTGAGGTCCCTGATGTGCATGGCAACATCTTTCCCTTGATAGACTTCAGGGTTACAATGGGACCCTGCCCCAATTGAAGTGGTCTCTTAGCAGAATTTCAGCATCTTCTTCCCCATAGTAATAAGTGATACTCACAGCATCATTATCATTGCTATTTTTTATTTTAGTTTTTTGAGAGAGGGTCTCACTGTATAACTCAGCCTGGCCTGTTATGTAGCCCAGGCTGCTCTTGAACTCACGGCAGTCCCCCTCCTCAGCCTCCATGCGCTGGAGTTACAGTCATGCACCACCACACTCAGCTCTATTTGAATTTTTATGTTTGATGTTACCGAGGCGATTGGAGAGATTCTTACTCAGTTTATCTCACAAAGATTAGGATGATTGTGGAAGACGGAAAGATTTGGGAAAACGGCAAGAGCACCATGTATTCCTGAAATCCTCGTTTTTACAGTTAAGGTTTGTACCTGGATTTTACCTTTATTTTCTGGACTCAGTTGTCTAGGTTGGGGATGGGCAAAGCATGGACTCTGGGCTAGCTCTCACTTGCTGCCTGATTTCGTGAGTAAAGTTTTATTAGAAAATAGCCATGCTTCTTCACCTCATCACCAGCAGCGTTGAATAATGACAGCAGGGATCATATGGCCCACACAACCTAAAGTATTACTGTCTGGCCCTATATAGAAAAAGCCTGGTGACTCTTGCATTAGAGGGTCTGGTAAAATCACCCTGAACTCTAAAAGTGTCCACAGTTTAGATGAGATTTGTATATTTTGGTTGCCCCAGGCCACAGGGAGATTGTGGAAACGCATTTTATGCACCTGCTGGGGATGTCCCGCCAGCAGCCCACATCCTAGCCACCGCTTGTCCCCTATTTTTAGAGAGTTGGAAGGATTAGAATGTTTTCTCCAGAACTAACACTCTTCTCTCCTTGACCTTTGTTTGATCAGCTTTTTGAACCTGAAGAACTTTGTAGATTGAAAGCTGTAGTTTGTGGACCTCTCTCAGTGGAGATCAGCATCTCAGTATCCAGGGGGAAGCCATCACCTCACCCAGAGCTTCTGCTAGAGACCAAGAGGCCCGGAGCCCCCGCCCTGACTGCTACCCTGTAGAGACAAGGGAGGAGTTGTTGCTCTTGTGCGGCAGCATAGACTGAGCAGGAGGGGAGGCGTTTGTGGCCCTCTGCAGTGTGGTGGTGGTTCTCATTTCATAAAAATGAACAGAAGCAGATTCAACAGGGTGATGACTACATACAAATATTGGAAAGTCTAGTTCTTTAGGCTAGGAAATTTCCCACTATAGAAGTGCCTTTCGCTTGTTTTCTAAACTCATCCTGTCGTTCGAGCTCCTGTGGTGATGCTGAGTATCTCTACGTATAACAGGTGCAGGCTGACTCTGCTCATCAGAGGTGGACCCTAGTGAGGGGTTCTTGGACTCCTGGATGTGGGGCAGCAGCTGTCACCATTGGCACATACCTGTGCAGAGCTGAGTGCGGTGGTGCACGACTGTAATCCCAGCCCTCGGAAGGCTGAGGCAGGAGGATTGCCGTGAATGCCAGCCCACTCTGGTCTACATAGTGAGTTCAAAGTTGGCCTAAACTGCATTGTGAGATGCTGTATCAAAGAACCAAAAGACAAAACAAAATAAAACACCTGTACAGATGGATGCTGAGAGTAGGCAGATTTAACATCATATTGTGAAACCAGGGTTTTGTTAAATGTCCATTAAACTATTAACAAATATCAGCAAATTAGACATTTTTATTTTAGGATTCTGTGGCAGCAGTGGTAGGCTTTCTACTTTTCTAGTTCTAAGCCAGTAGCAGTTAAAATTTGACTTTTAAAATCCTTTCAGATTTGAGTTAAGATGAAAAGTTCTTTCTCCTTTTGAACCTTTATAATGTTGGACTGAACAAATGTGACTAAATTTGAAATAGCCTGTCCTGATCTTGAGTTTTGAGCCAGAGAACCCATTATCAAACACAAAACTGCTTTCCCCCCTGGAACAAATACAAACTGGCCACTTTAGTTATAGTATAGACCACTGAAATGTATTTTAGGACTGGTGGTTTAACTTCCTTCTGGAATTAAGGTTATGTGATTACCTCCTTAAGGTTTATGATGCAGATTCCCATACAGTCCCTCAACAAAAGTAACTTCCTGATGTAAAAAGTACATGCTCAAATTGTCAAAGTCACTTCTAAACTTGTTCTCCTTAAAATAAAATGAAGGTGTCAGATTTTCTTGTGGATGATCTTTAAAAATTAGCACATTTCAGTAAATTGTTGTACAGTGGTACCTGTCAGTGCATGAACTTAATTTGTTGTGCGATTTTGGAAAAGATGGCCATGTTTGTGTTTGTGTGGGAAAGATGGCTGTGATTATGTTTGTCACTGATGCAGAGTTTGCAGACAAAGTAAATTTTGCCAAATGTTTCTGTTTGCAAACCAAATTGTTTGGAAACAAAGGCATTTTGAACTGAGGTACCAATGTATGAGTCTGTCTTAGCATAAAGGCCCCACCTCTAAAAACTTCAGGTCTTATTCCTAGATTATGTCCTGTAGTTACTGTGTCAAGTGTAGTTGCCATATTTTCATCTTACAAATTACCACCATGGTGAATTCATATCTGGTATAAATGTTATCAATTCTGCAGTATCCCAGGAAAACTGGTTTTCTTCATGTAGGCCATCATACTCGTTAAGATGGTAAATCCCCACTTCCCATGGTGGGCTGTCTCAGCTTCCTTTACCCCTTCCCCCCATCCCTGTTTTCTTTTCCATAACTAAATTTTGTCTTCACGCCTAAACTGTGCTGTTGACCTTTTCTCTAGTTATTCTAAAAGATGCCATAAATCCAAGCCCATAAGTTAAGTTACAGTTAGTCACCTTTTTGGGTGAAGCATACTCAGGTGAAGTCATTGCACGTGGGACCCTGAAATGCCTGCTTGGTTTCCTTTCCAGTTGTTGACAGGGCTTAAACTACTGGGATCTTAGTATTTATCTTTTTAAGAACCTGGTGCTCATTAAGTGGAGAAAGAAATTCCAAAATAACCTAATGGCCTTTTGGGAATTAATTAAAAACTTTTATGACAACTGTTTTCTTCCTCTAAATATACCCATAAAAGTAGGAATGAAATCATTTTATTCTGAGAAACTGTTGGAGTTCTCTGATAATATACAGGAAAGTTCTAGAATGGCATTACATAAAAATTGAGAATTAGTATCTTATGGATCAAACAATCATTTATATTTAAATATTCCTAGATGTTTTGTATGGGAGTCCTATGGTCATAGTATTTAAAGGCAGAGACTAACTGACAGCACTGATGATTTGATGATCTTGTGTGAGAATCAGAGAATAGGTTTGTAGATGTGGCTCATGTCTGGCGTGTGTGCCCACGCACACCTCTTGAGGTCCATACATTTGTCATTAAACCTTAAGGGAAACCACGTCCTGTGGTGTTACCACTTGAATTTTCAATTGCCTGCCAGTTTGGATTTTTAATTTTTTTGTAGTGTCAGCATGAAAAAGAAAATCGTACAAAAGCTGTTCAATGACAAAATGGTTCACAGTTAATTTAAGGAGAATATGTAAAACTGATGGCTACTCTAGTTGACATTTTGTGTTATGCAAGATTTGCAAATCTGGAAATTGCTTTACTTAAAACAGTTATATAAAATATACAGTTTTATATTTTGCATTTTATATAATACAGTGACAAGAAAGCCTTGTCATATAAGTATTGCATGTATTTTCTGTAATTAACCTAGAAGCAGTGGATGTATTTTGTATGTAGTTTTGTTTTTTTCCACTAGAGGGCTCTGTTGCCCTTCGGTATAGTTAAACAAAAGAGGCAAAGGCTCAATGTAGTTTCCTTCCTCACAGCTGGTTTTGCTTTCATTTTTGTGCCAAATAATGCCTTTTACTTTCCTAACATATCTTTTAGGTCTTGTACTTCCAGTGATAGAGTTGAAGCTGAAGACTGTTACTGCGCTGTTTGTTTCTTTCTCTCTTTTTTTGTGTGTTTTATTTGTATAAAATGCCAAGGATGAAGAGTTCCATTTAATAAATCGGTCTATTGTATTTAGGGAGCAGCTTGTTCTGCCAAATTACACAAGGGCTTGTGTTTTCAAGACATTATTGGTTTTGAGCATGCTGGCCTATTAATAATGTGTGTTTTTTTTAAGTGAAAATTGTAATATTTAAATATTGTTACCTCTGTTAAGATCCACTTAAAATGGTTTTATTTTTTCTTAAGAATGGAGTGTGTCTCTTTTCTCTGCCACTGGCCTCACCTAGTATTATATCATGTGTTTTAAATCGGTTATTAGTGATACATTGTTGTCCTTTGGGCTTAGAATGTTTGCTAAATAATAAGCCATGTTAAACCAGATGTTTAATATGAAGAGATAGCCAGTGACCTGCACATAGAATCTTGAGTATACTTTTTTGTTTTGGTTCCATAACTAAAGTGGGGGCATCCTATTAATTGTATTCTTCAGCTGTCCAAAAGGAATCTGGTCCAGAAGAAAGTATGATTCGTTTTATAAACTTCTTATTTTCAAATTTTAAATGGAGACCAAATGAATACACTACAGTATATACTTTTGCTTATGTGATTGTTAGCATCTTTTTCTCTTTTGAAAACATGAGGGCCTGAAAACATTATGAATATATACATGTAACACCACAAAGCTCTTTCACCAGAGTAAAGGTTTTTTGGTCACTCATATACAAATGTGTTCATTGTTTATCAAATAAAATGTTGAAAGTAGATGGCTGTTTTTGGAGTCATTACAGATTTCATAATAAAAGAAGCCCTTGAGTCCCCTAATTCTGTGTTATGCTGCCTGCATCCCTCCTTGTGATTTTGTAGCGATTGCCCCCTGCCCAGGTATGAGTCCTTGACCCTGTCCAAAATCCTGAATCACACTGGAATCAGTGGGAAGGCCTCCTTGCAAAGATGTCTTAAGTTAAGGTGCTGGTCGACTGAGCAAGAAGCTAATTCCAGTCTCCCTTTCATCAATAGCAACACATTCCTTGAGTGCCCCTTTAGATCCACATGAAACCCAGCTTAGTGGGGTTCCTAGGAAGTGTGGAATTGTGGGCCATGGCTTGAACCTCATGGCCTCAAATGTTTGAGTTTTTGGTTAGCTGAATTATTGATTGATTGGTATGCTTGGCATTAGAAGCCATCTTTAGACAGAGCTGTCCCTTGAGGCACACCGTGGTTCCTTGCTGGGCTCTAAAAGGGAACCTTAGCTAGGGTGTGTGCACAGAGTGAGATTGGGGGCATCACCTTTCCAGGATCTTCCCTACTTCTCCCTAGATGCAGTGGGTGGTGGCAGGGCAGCCTTTTGTCTAACTGTCTTAGAAAGGAAAATAAAATTGTATGGAGACTGAAGTTAAAGGTGAAACTTTCTGTTTTTAATCTCTAAAATATACATGTTCTAGACTTCACTGTTTATTGATCATTAAGTTACATTCATCACCCTTGAAAATTTAGGAGGATTCTGTACGTGTTTAATTGTTGCCACAGATGCTTACAGATGTCCTGGGATGGTGTCAGGACAAAAGAACAGAGATGTGAGGCAATTTGCCTCAGATCACACATCCTTTGTGCTCTCAGACAAGAGCATGGGACTTCTGGCTGCCACCCAGACCCCTGTCCTGTTCCCAGAAATAATAGGAGGTGGTCCTTACTAAGCCTTTCCCAAAACCTTCATTCCATCCGTTGACCTTGAGTGTGGAATCATTTATTTTAGCCAGTCTGTGAAGGCTGGGCATGGTACCAGAGGGAAGGCTGGGGCAGATGCCATTTCTAAACCACATGTTGGTCATGGCTCAAAGCATCAATTCTGTCTTTGTGGCATTCTCCTTTGGCCTTACCAGGTGTTGGTGAGGAATTTGTGGCTGGGTGGGGGTGGGGTGGAGCTAGCGTTTGGCAAACTTGTTTTTACACCAAGTGTTGGGCTAACTTAGCTTTTATGTGTGTTCTCATTTCAGTAATTACTTTTTAAAAATTATTTTGCTACTAAACATATATTCCCTACAGAAAATTTAGAACATACAAGAAAAAACAAAACAAAACACCCAAAATTCTTACCAGCTAGAGCTACACCAGCATTTGGCATCTCTGAGTTTAGGCTTGTTTTCCTTCCCTTCTTTCTTTTTGTGATTTTCCATTCAGCTTTGGATCATGAGGCCCTTTCCTTGTCATTAAATATTCCACATCCTAAATGGTTGCATAGTACTCCATTATATGCATCCACCCATTCCCCAGTGTGGCACATTTGGGTAGATTCCAGCTTTTTAATAGCTCTGGAATGGAGATGAACATTTTGCAAGTAAATGCTCGTACCCATCTGTGACTATCCTATAGTTCTTTTTCATGAAAGTAAAACTGCTGAATCGAGGGGTTTGCTCCTGGACCTTAAAATCTTGATTTGTTTATCAAACCACACCCCATGGAATGTACCAGTTTGAATGCCTATTTGCCCTGCATCCTTGCAGGCCTTAGGAATTAGCATTTAAAAAAATCAATTAAATTTTCATGGCTGTAGTTGTTAGTAAAATTGAGCAGCTTTTCATGTGTGGCCCTTTGTATTTATTCATTTATGAATTGCCTTTTCATTTTATATGCATAACTATTGGATACATATGATTGCTGATTGATGGCTCATGCCATGCAGTATAATTTAATTTTCAAAATGTTCCTTTCTCTTAGAAGTTAATTTATCTCAAAGTGTATATTGCTTTAACTACATATTCAATCCTGTGATCTAGAGGAAATTCATAAGGACTTCCTAGTTTGATTCATTGAAACCTTTTATGCATATGTCTTACCTGTTACACATGCTGCAGCTCGTATCAGGGCACTGCTGCTTCCAGTCTGTGCAGGGCGAGGGGAAGAGGCACCCAGAGAGCTCAGACCTAGCCCAGGACACCCAACTACTATAGCCAGGACCCAAGAGAACCTCATAAGTGGGTCTTGATTATTTTGGTTTTGTAAGTTTTCCCTGGCTCTTCTGTTCATGACAGTCACGGCACTTTAGAGTGCATTTTCCCTTGTGATGAGCCTTACTGTGTGGTAAAATCGTAACATAGCTGAAAATAGCTCTGCTGACAGAAGGGTAGCGGGTTTCTGGCTGGAAGGTGCAGGAGAGAGATTCTGACTCCAGAAGCCGACATGACCTAGTTTCAAAACCTGTGCTAACCACTTCCCATCCTTGTGACTGCAGCCAGGTGACTTTCCTGTTCTGGATTCCTGCCCTTGCCTATGACATGTGGGTAATATTCCTGCTCTACGAAGTGGTGAAGAATTAGAACTCCAGGCTGCCTAGGGCATCATCTGCTCATCCTTGCTAGGCATCTCTGGGTGGGAGTTGAGGGGATTGAGTTACTTGTGCAATTCTCCTGGTATTTTCCAGTCTTCCTAGTCCTTGCATCCTTCGAACACTGCCATAGTATCTGTGCATCTGTCCTTGAGTGACTATTCTGCAAGACTGTTCTTGGCATTGACTTGTCTTCTGAACAAAAGCGAACACTTCAGACACTTTTTGGTTGGAGGTCAGATACTTACTTCAACCAGAACAAAAAGAATAAGATGAAAGGAAAAAAAAAGGTGCGAGGTTATTTTTATGTAATCAGGGAACAAAAACAGTAAAGTTGGGACAAGTAAAAAGCAAGGAAAATTATTGAATCTGAAGTAAATACATCTCAGTAGTATGTTTTACTGAGAGTTTAACGTCAGAGAGCTTGTTCACTTTAGTTCATGATAGTTTCTAGGACTGACTGGTATATTCAATTTAAATGTCCAAATTTTGTGTTCTATTTTCTTAATCATAACCCAGAATGAATCAGCATTTGAGTATAATTTTACCATTTACATTTGAGGAAAAATAACCTCAAGTTGTAGAAAAGAATCCTAAAAGGAGAGTTAGAGTTGGAAGAAGATGGGGGCAGTAATTTAATTCCTTAACGTGTGGAATAAAATAGGAACTGTTGATATTTTGTGGTATACTGTCTATCCTGAGAGGTTCAGAAAAAGAACCAGATAGCAGATAACAGCATTGTGCATAGCACAACTGATTTGGTGGTGATGACTAGAAAATTTTTAACAGATACTGTTTGTTCTATACAGAGTCGATAGGCTGTGATTCCAACCAGATACTTAGGAGCCCAGATATGATGTAATATGAAGGGATTCTCTGCGGAGGTGACAGCTTTGCTGAGATGTTTTCATAGGTAGAAATGTTGGTCCATGCAGCAGTTTGTTCCTGGTTGTCTTTGACCTGCTCGTGTCCTTACCTCTGCTCACAATGCACAGTTAAGTCAGATGTCAGTGCAGAATTCAGATGTGATCTGGGTGCTGTTGGCTGATAGGACATCAACAAAATTGCCAATCTCATTTGATTCTGGGTGATTGTACAAAGCAAAAGGATGGAAATAATCCATCTCTTTCAAATGAAGAAACTGCCATGTCAGGCACCACAGGCTATAAGGAAGAACTCTCAGAATGTTTTGCATTGTTCAGTATAATGTTTTCTACTGCCTTCAGTTTTTCTTTGTGGCTGTGTTGAGTGTCAGGCAGCCATGGTTTCTAAATTCGGCAGCTGAGTTTGAGAAGCTTCTATCAGTTGAGAGATCATCAGTGCATTCTAAATAGCATTACAAAGGGAAAAAAAGGGAAAAATGCCATTACAACTTTATCTATTAGCAAAGGAAGTTTCAATTCTAAGTTCAAGTACAGTTACCAGATTGAGTGTTTGACAAGGTGGAAAGCATTGGAACAGATCCATCCAGGGAAACATGTCCATCAAGAAGTGGAGTCAGATTTTTGGCAAGGGACTCCGTTCTTTCAGTCTGAAAAGCTGAGTTGGGAGTCATCCGTCCGTGTAAGCAAGGATCTGTTTTCCACCAAGTGAGCAATCTCTCCCTCCAACCCCGGCCACTGGACTGATCAGAGAAGGATTTAACAGGAAGAAGTCAGTTGTATGCCTGTGTTACCACACGGGCAGCGTACATTTGAGTGTCTGTCAGCTGTGTGACCTCTACGTGTTTATGAAATTAGGGATATCTGTTAGTCTCCTGTGGCTGCTGTAGTATTCTCTGCACACATAATGGCTTAAAACAACACATTTTTTCACTTCACTTCTGAGGATCAGAGTCTGAGGTCTGCTTTTCTGGGCGAACATTAAGGTATTGGCAGGGCTTGTTCCTCCTGGAGGCTCTGGGGAAATCTGTTTCCATCCCTTTTCAAAGTGCCTGGTGGCTTCCTGTGTCCCATTTTCCACCTTCCCAGTTCATTGTTCCAGACACTGCTTCTGTCCTCCTGTCACTTCTTGTGTAGTCCATGCTCCCTCCACCTCCCTCCTCTGGGGACCTCTGTGATTACTCTCAGGTGACATCTGGAAGTCCAGGATAGTGACCCTATCATGAGCTCATTTAACCACCTCTGTAGAAGAATCCCTTTTGCCGTGTCAGCAAACATTCCCAGGGTTTGGGAAGTGGGCATGTCTTGGGAGAGGCCATATTCCACCAAGGGCAGAAGGTGGTGGAGCTCTTCCAGCATTAGTATGAAAGTCTCTCTCCCCACTGGACTTCTTCCCTTGCTGAATGGGTCTTTGGGTGGGTGCTTTTGTTTTGAGAAGCTCTGGCTCTCAATGTTTTGAGCTTTGGGGAGCATCCTCCAGTGTCACTGGTTTGATTTTATCTGAAGCGGGACAGTCTGTTTGCTATCAGAGGTTAGCCATAATGGGGATGCTACATATACTAGAACCTTCCCCTCTTGCCTGCTGCTGAACCCCTTAGGATCCTGATAGGGGCTCGCGGCCTATATCCAGCTCCCTGCGTGGTATTTTGAGTGGTCCACACAGAAATAGTCTCTCAGGATATTTTTTGTTTGTTTTTTCTTAGATTACTTGCCAGCATGTTAACATCAGGATCTTTAAAAATAAATCTAGATTTCTGACAGTCTTTTAAAAATAGAAGGGTTAGTGCTATGGAATGAATGCCTGTGTTGCCCCTGAATTTGTAGGTTGATAATCTTAATCGCAATGCGAAGGCATTGGGAGATGAGGCATCTGGGAGTGGTGGTTAGGTCCTGAGGGTGGAGCTGGAATGGGGTGAGTGCCCTGGAAGAGGAGGCTCTAGAGTGAGCTGGCTTTCTTCCTGTTAAGTGAGGATTCAGTAAAAACTACCAGGAGGGAGGGCTTGCCCCGTGGATCCCACCAGCCCCATCAGTCTAGTAGCTTAGAGGCTGACCAGTACTGAGTATGAGATGCTAGGTCTTCGGTGTAGAAACACACATGATCCTTGCCCTTATGAAGGGCCAAAGAAACCAAAATAATAACAGCTCGAACTGTATGCTTTTAGAGAACGCTTAAGTTGATTTGCTTTATAGTGTAATGCAAAAGAGAGAGAGAGAGTGTGTGTGAGGGAGTTTCCTGCATATATGCATGCCTCTGGGTAGTTTCTAATTATGTTAGTATTTTTCTATTTGCATTTAAAAGGTACTAGATACCAAGGCCTTTGCTTTTCATGCTTAAGACATCTGACAGTGACTCACCATGTATGTTCTTATAAATTGAAGAGAACATGTACTGTCTTGACTGATACTTTTTCAGCCTTAGTCACTGAGTTTTCCTCAGCTTTATTCCCTGTATGCACCCTCTGAGTCACTCTAAAGGACAGCGCAGCCTGGGATAGGTTACCAACCCCGTGAATGGTGTGTCTCTCCGTGGTCAGGTGTAACTGCTTATCCTGTAATGCGTATTAATCGCGGCTTGTTTGCTTGCTTGGTTTTCATAAGCATGCAGCCATATTTTGCTTTCTTTTAAAGGTCTGGTATCTTGATGTTCATTCTCACACCCTGACTGGTTAATTGCTCTTCCCATGTGTGGGGGATGCAAGCAGCAGGCTGACCGGCTGTGTTTCATCCACAGGTTTCCTTTGCAGTCTTGCTGGTTTTCCTTTCAGTGGGCTCTGCACTTTCCTCTGTGTTTTCAGTCCCCCCGGCTCTGGGCTCTTTTCTTCACACTGCTGCTGGTATAGCTGAGTGGTGCTAATGCTGGTTATTAATCTGACAGGATATACCAGGCAGGTTTTATAACTGCATAATTCTTCTTTGCTCCGTTCCTTTTCCCCGCCCCTGAAATGGTGTGGCAGCTGCAAAGTACAGTACTGGAACTTGAGGTAGAGAATCATAGCTTAAACTTAGGATTTCACATCCTGTCAAGTTGCAGGGAAAATGGTCATGTTTTGGGATAATATTTGGATGTACAGATTCCAAGCTAATTATTCATTACCTATTACATAGAATGGAAAGCTTAACTAATTTAGGATGACCCTGTCATCATGTTTTAGTTAAAAAGGTGATGTTGTTTGGATTGAAGAATTTAATAGTGTTTAACTTTTCAAACGGTACTTTAAAAAAACCCTCTAAATATCATGTGTTTAAACTATACAAATACAAGTAACTGAAAGTGAAATAATTTCCAAGAAACCTTGAGGAGTCAGTGTCAGTGGCTTTCAGCAAACAGCAGAGCAACTGGACTAGAGAAGCTTGCAGACTGAATGTCATAAACAGGAGGCCAGTTGCAGGGAAAAGCCAGGGAGGACTGAGCTGAACTCTCATGGGGACAAAACAGTACAGAGCTGTCACTTTAGAAATAAGTCTTTCCAGATTTACAGTCAATGGGCTGTAAATCCCTCCCGTCTTCCTAACAGATTTTGTGACTCTTGCTTGGGTATTAGGGAGCCATATGTGTTTTCTTAAGTGTTCCTTGGCTGTTTCCTTTTGTACTGGCTTCGTGTTGTGTTGCTGTGTGTACTTGTGCATGTGTACATACATGTGGGAGCTTGTGTGCTCTATTGTGGAGGGGGAGAGTTAACTCTTGGGACAAATATGAAATGGCAAATGTGGCTAATGCTGTCTTTACTATTTACTTAAATATTAGTACTGGATTTCAAAATCGGCGTGCAAGCAGGATGGCTTTGTTTTAAACCTCATGGTAGAAAGCTGCACGCTGTTATGGATGTTTCTGAGTAGGAATCAGAAAGCTTCATTTAGAATTATAACTGTGTTTACTGCTGGACATAGCTATAAAAAACTGTGTGCTTTATACAGATTATTTTCTATGTGCATAATACTTTGCATTGCCTGCTGAATTTGACTTTTTCTGTCTTTTGGGAAGCATTAAACCCCCATTTCTTTAGTTTTCCTTTAACCTCTTTTTTTCATTATGACAGTTGGCATGAGATCTTTCTTTTTCATTACTTCTGTGAAGCAGAGTTCATCTCTGGCTTATCTCTTCACTCTGTTTAGTTTCATATTTTACTTTAATTTCTGTACTTTGGTATCTGTCATAATGGTATTTAAACTCTTGGGAGATTTTGGAAGTTACTAACTTTTTGAGAAAATAAAGCACCCCAATGTTCTGCTTATGCTGTGTTAAAAATTCCTATCATTTGGCCAAGATTTTGATAACTTAGACACTGTTTGGAATTAGTAGCAATGAATTAAATTTTCCTTACTGTGTTAAAGTGATAGTTGTAGTATTAGAAAGCCTGATTGTGTTATTCTCTGTGAGATGTGAAGAGAACCAGGCAAGTCTGGGGATGTTAGTAACATTGCTGCACAGTGGTCCCACCGTGGAGAAAGGTGCAAGAAAAGAAGCCTAGAAGTAAGAAACCACTGAACTGAAGCAAGGGTGTTTCTGGTGACAGGCAGTTCAGGAATGAGAGAGGCTGGAAGTGAGGCACAGGTGGGGAGAAAGGGGGTGGCCTGCATAGGGGGGTGGGAAATCCCAGCACAGAGCAGAGGCACTCGCTCCCACCTGCTTTGCAAAGAAACGTGGGGCCTTGATGGGAAATGGAGGCTGCATACTCTGCCCTCTGGCTTCCCTTCCCGGCACGGAGAAAACCCACGTATCAACTCGGGAATAGTCATTTCCCTAGCATAGCATTCCTGAGCATTCCTGAGTATAGCCCTGCATTGAAAATGTGTAGTACACCTTTTTTTTAAAAATCTAATTTTATTATTATTTTTTTCCTAGTAGCAGATTTCAAACCTAAGGCCTTTGTACCAAGTTTCATTCTTAGCCCTTTCTATCTTTATTCTGAGACAGACAGAGTCTTGCTAAATTGTCAAGTTGGGCTTAAATTTGTGACCTTTCTGTCACAGTGTCCCAGAGTGTTGGGATCACAGGTATGTGCACCATGGTTGGGCACAGTACTCCTCTTAATGTTTACTTTAGAGCACGACCAGCCCACTGCATTGAGGCTCACCAGGTGTATGTGGGGATGAATGTCTTCTGGGGAAACGTAGTCTTTCATTCTCTTTGGGAAGCATTAAAAGAAATCACAGAAAGCAAAATATAGATTTTCAGCTCTGAAATTCAATCCCTCAAGGTTTATTATTCCATTAAGTTACATTTTGTTAATTGTGTTTAGATATTAGAAGTCAGCTTGTTGACTTCTATATTTTAGATCATAAGAGATTCTTTAATTCTGAGAATTTAGTTTTCTTTCTTCCATATATGACAATTATGTATCTCAGGCTTTCTTTTCTTTCAGCTAAACTTTTCAATTGTCTAGAGGCTCAAGGAATTAGACTGAAATTATTGCTAAGGAAAACACCCCGCATTTTTACAATAACTGACCCAAAAAGATAATAAGGAAAAACTGGCATTTATAGGCATGTCTGCTGCTGTCTCTTTCTACAGGTATGTGTTCTTTCAGGAGATGTGCATAAAAGCAAAGGAGCACTGGTATTACTTTTGGGGTCTCTAGAATAGAGTTCATCTTTATAACAGGAATTTGTTCACCATGCAAATGTGAGTGGCTGCTTGTTTTATGTAGACCTGCACTGAATGATAGGCAGGTGTGATAACTTTATATAAAATTATATTAAGGTCCAAGAAGTGCTTTTATGAGGCAGGCTGGAAATAGCATCCGATTTTCTTATAGCTCTTACATGTCCATTTTGATGAATCTATTTATTACTTCTATAATGAGTAGTACACATGGTTGGTTAGCCAAGTTATTGAACTTTATCAACCTTGGCTGAAATTCACAATGCTTGCCAAACTTGTTGTAACATGTAAGAAATTACATCTGGGCTTAAAAGATTCAATAATGATTACTCTGATAATGGGATCTTTTACAAAGCATGGGATTTCACGATATGCCTGTGCTTCTTAAAAATTACAGTGATACAATGAAACAGGGAATTACATATAGCCAGAGAAAAGAATTCACTGGTAGGATAGATTGGGATTCATAATAGGCTTATTTGACTCCCAGGAAAGATTGAGAATAGGAAGCTGTTAGGAGTGTACACTTTGGTGTTCGCTGTCACATCTCTCTCTGTACATCTTACTAGGTCTGGCCATAGTCATGTGCACCATGAATCTGTCGGGGTTCAGGATATGCTGTGGGATGATATGGCTCTGTATCACCTTGTTTCTGAATTCCAAATGGGTTTGAAATACATAGCCACACTAGGCTTAAGTTATATTCTAGGAGGACATAAAGCTTTTTACTTTCATTGGAAAATTCTGAGCACAGGTTGGTCTGTTAATTCCTTAAGGCATTGGGGCTTGACAGACCTGGCAAATGCCTTCCCCTTCATGAGTTATGACCAAATTGAGGGATAAAACCAAGGAGCAGGCAGATAAGACTAAAACGTTGCCTGAATCACTAGTGAAGCTGCTGATGGAGAATCTGGCCTTTCTTGATGGGCTGGTGTGCCTTCTAATAATGAGCACCAGAAGTAGAGAGGTTGTGGGTGAGTGATGGATTGGGCTGAAATTCCCAGGAGGGCAGAGCCTCCCTCTGCAGCATGCATGAGACAGCAGGGCAGAGCAGAGTGCGTGTTCTTTACATGAAGAGAGAAGGAGGGGGAGGAAAAGAAGAGCTGTGCGTCTAGATCTCACTCCTGGGATTGTAGTTTGCATAAACTGCATTGTCTCTCTCGGTGCAGAATATGAGGCGTAGAGAGGGCTGGCCCGAACTCAGAGCAAACCTCCTGTCTCAGCCTTCTGAGTGCTGACAAGTGTCAGCTACCACACTGGGCTAAAATGGAGACTACTGTATCTAGAAAGATGCCTCTGAAAAGAACATTCTCTGTGCCCTACTCCACCAATTAAACACTTCAGTGTTAAATTACAGATTTGAGAAGGTAAGATTGCAAATAAATAAATGTGTGTCCACTGCCTAGTTTACTTTTGAATTGTGGATCCTTCCCCTTTTGCTAGTTTTCGATTTCTGTACTTTTGACTTGTTAACTCTGGGGCCTTCAGCTTATTCTTAACCTTTGAGCCTCAGTTCCTTCATCTGAGGAGTGGGTATGGTGACATCAACCTTGTGGAGTGGTGAGAATTCATTAAAATGAAATAAAATAACCTACCATGGTATCTGATAGCTTCTATTTGGCAGAGTTTCCATATTTACTTTGTTTGCAATGCAGTCTTAAAAGTTTTATTTTTTTCTTTTTTAAAACAGGGGCTTTGACTCACAATCCTCTTGCCTCAGCCTCCTGAGTGCTGAGATTACAGGCATGCACCACTATGCCTCACTCTATTTTCTTAACTTTTCAAGGTAGACAGTTTCCTATGTAGGTACTAACGCAGAGAGGATTTCAGTTGTCTTAGCACCAACAAGGAGCTGGTTAAAGATGCTCCCTTGAATGAAGGAGGGAAGGCGGTTCCCTTGAGTTTTAGATTCACACACTGATTTGCTGAGGGAAGGCTCTAATATTGTGGTGGTCCCTGTTCCACTTTGTTAGTTTGATAACTATTGGCCTGTTTTATTTGAGTGCACAGAATTGCCAGTCAGTACTGAAAGGGGCTTTTGTAACGCTGTGGTTCTGTGCTGTCTGCTTGAACAGTATCCATACTTTTAACAGAATAAACAAACTAAAGTAGTCCTGTGTGTTTTTCCATAGCCATTTAGACCCAGAACTTTTCCACAGTGTGTGCATATCGTGAACTTCACAGAGGAAGTGAGAGAACAGAGCAGATGAGCAAGACATTGTTTAAAGAAAAAGGAGCCAAGCTCAAGGAAAAAAGAGATTCTTTTGAATAGATCAGCTTTCAAATGGTTGCAGAGATGAAAGTCCTTAAGCAAGTTGTTTTGGCCCACTGTCAGAATGTCTTGCTCCATCATGGCCATTAGTAGAGCCATAGAGGAATCGTGGAATCCCACCCAGCAATACCAGTCCCCCTAATAATCCCACAGGAGCCAGCCCAGTTTTGCTGACAGCACAGTACGCCTTTAATTATTCTGTCTTCCATGAAATATTCTTTCTTAATTTTATTAAATTTACTTTTCATATTAAGAACCATGCTATTATACTTGCCAATGGACATTTAAAACATGTGACTAATTTGTTTTATTTATTTTTTTATAATACTTCATTAGAATGCAGTGAGTGAAGATGTGTGTCTAATGTTGTTAGCTTGGAATAAGGATGTGCAAGTGACAGGAGACTGGAACAGGGGCTGAATCTGGAGCTGCCTTTTCAGTGGGGGCTAGGGATAGATTCCTTATGGGTGCTGGACTCTCTGCCTTTGGCAGGGAAGAACAAGAAAAGTTAGAGTAAATGTCTCTGGATTTGGTTAAATTTACCCATGAATTAAAGATATGTTGTGAATCCTTACCTCCTGAGTATATATTTTTATAAATTGTTAAGCTTTTTTTTTTCCCCCTGAATGATAGTCAAACACATTTGGGACAGCACACACTGAGAAGTCAGCAGGCCTCTGCCTGACTTTAGTAGCAATCACCCAACTGCCAGTAAACCGTAATCAAGCTTACAGAGCCATGTGCACCACGCTGCAGGAGAGCAGGAGTGAAGTGCTTAATGTGCCACTCCACTGATGCGAAAGGAGAGCAAGTACAGAGTGCGGGGCTTCTGAATTGCAGTCATCATTTGACATCTCTGTTACCTTCAGCTGCTCCAAGATGTTTCCACCATGGCACAGTCTGGTCTTGAGCCTCTTAACATTTCCAACAATATGGGCCAGTACAGGAGGTTGTGATAACCTGTTCGTACCTTTGGTTAGCCAAAACCATCATGTTTTATTGTGAACAATGGGCAGGGCTGTGGGCAACCAGTGCCTAGTTGCTGGCGGCTTTCTGAGATTTATGGAGTATACTCAGTGCTGCCTGCACAATGAAAGGCTTTCCTCCACTGGCTTTTGTCCCTCTCAGATGAGGGTGGCTGTACAGGTATGGATGCCCAAGTGTTGTGGGGTTGCACATGTAGTAGTGCCAGGCAGTTTCTGTAGCACCCACGCAATGGTTTCAGATGATTTCTGGGGTGAGAATGAGGGAATCTACACTGCCTTTCTAGATGAAATGGTCTGTTGAATGTGTGTGACATTGACTGAAAGCTGTGAGGACCTAGTGGCCATGGTGGCCGGATTGAGAACAGGCTGGGAGAATCTGACATGGTGCAATGGAAGAGATGCCTTACACAGTCCACCCCTTACACAATTATTCAGATCCCTTATTTTTGTTAAGAATAATCCATCCCAGGCTGTCTGTCCGAAATATAAGTCAGTCCCAGTTCAGGTGGATGTGAGGGCCTTAACTTTATCCTCTCTTGTATTGTTTTGCTAGGGTGGCTGTCACACGATAACAACCTGGCCGGCTTAGGACAACAGAATTTTACTGTTTCCAAGTTCCCTCCAGCTAAAACCTGTAGCAGAAGACCCTTCCTTGCCTTTTCCAAACTGCTGGTGCTCCTAGGTGTTCCTTGACTTGTGGTGGTGGAATTCCAGCATTACCTTTGTCTGTGGAAGGCTTCCCCACTGTGTCTCTGTGCGGTTGTCTTTGTCTGCACTTTTTAAAATAAGGACATACTATATTGAGTTAGGACCCATCCTAATTATTATAACTGGATTACCTCTGTAAAGGTGCTGGTTCCAAATTAACATATTCCCAGGTAATAGGGATTAGCATTGCAATAGTTTGGAGGGGAGGGCACAATTCAGTCCATAAAGATAAAAGTGAAATTGCTCTCTATTGTCCAGGCTGTCTGGATGAGCAGTGTGGATGAGCAGTAGTCACTGAACAGGCCATTCTTTGATCATTTTTTGAGTGCTTGTTACTAGCCAGTTCTGTCCTAGGAGCTGGGGACTCATCAATGAACACAATTCCCCCAGCCCTTCCCGACTCCTCTCTTATGGAATGTGGTTTTCAGAGGTAGTTTGTTCTTTTGTCTTTTTTTTTTTTTTTTAATCACCCATTAGGAACTGAGTGGGGAATTGCCTGTGTGCCAATAACAGAACTGGCTGTCTTGAGCAAATGAGTTCCCAGCCACAAAGGTGTTTAAGCTCAGGCTCAGAGGTGGCTGCTCCTCTAGAATGCTGTGGAGGCGATTTAAGTGCTGAGCAGGGTTTTGGATATGGGATGGCTCGGGTCTCCTAACACTGATATGGGATGGCTGTGCCCAGGGACCAGTTTGGGGGCTCTGTTTTGTCAAGCATACAACACTTGACTTCTTTCTGTTTATCTTTCAGATAAACAGAGTGTTTTAGAACTCTAAATTGTTTTTTTCATGTTGTACTCCTTTGAGAATATAAAGGGACCTCTGGCCCCTTCCAAGAGGGGGAGATAAATAAATATATTTATAGTTAGCATTTGTGTGCCGTTTGAGGGGAGGGGAAAAGATAGTTCATGGATACTGAATTAAACAATCCTAATACTTTTCAGGAATTATAGTCATTAATAGGAGTTAAATCCATATATTTGCTGTAGTCTTTTTATCCATAAGAATACATCGAGCTGAATAGGATTAGAGATTAAATAAATATGCCTAGAAATGTTTTGACTAACTTTTTATTGTCATGCTCACTTTTTGGATAGAAAATTATAGGTGTATAATTAATAAACCATTGCTGATTTCAAAATTACATTTTGCTAAACAATGGAAATTTCCTAAATAACTGGCAGGTAATGAAAAAAAATTCAGTTACTGACAGGCTGTCATGGTTGAATCTAAAACCTAGGGGCAAAATACATATATTCTATGTAGTTTCCATTTCTAGATCCTGGATTTCTAAATTCTTCCTTATAAAATTTTAAATTTTTTTTTAAAAGATGAGACCCACCCCAATTATTTATTTCCTTCCTTTGTAATCTCTTAACAGATTTGATTTTCATACTGAAGGTAATCATTAAAATACCTCCTGTGGGAGTCCATAAATATAATTAATTTAAAGAAACTGGAGAGGTTTAGTTTTAGAAGAATTAGGTGACCATCCAAGATCTACTGGCATATTCGTGGAGGGCACATGGTAGGTAGGTAGGTAACTGCTTGTGGAACTAGATTCAGGCTTTGCAACATTTCAACATCTTTGAAAACAAAATAGTTAATTGCCTCTGTGGAAATAGAAATTACTCAAATATTACGTGATGAAAAACTAATATTAGTTTACTTCAAATAAAACCGTGTAGTAGTGTGTTAGAGCCATGGGAACTCTTTAGCTAGTGTTAAGTAAATGCAGTGAAAACATTTGTAAAAACATTATCATACCCTAAGAGTAACAGTGATGTCAGATACCCTGAGTAGCTGGATGTTCAAAATCATTTGTCATTTTCATTTGTTCCTGGTGTCTTGGTAATCTTTCACCTGGTATGTGATCAGTTAAGTCATGCTAGGAAAGTGCCACCTTTCTCCAGAGTCACATGCAGAAGTTTGTGTGACATCATGGTTATGGCTGAATAGCTTCAAATGAGCCCTTTTTCCTTGAAAAATAATTTTGTGCTACTTTCCACAGACAGAACGAATCAATGCTGTTGAAAGTAATGGAGGTTTGCATTTTTCTAATTTCTTATTTAGGCTGATCTATGCAAAGATGTTAAAATTTCCATTTACTTAAACAACATGGAGTTCTTGCTTTGCTGAAGGTATATTTTTAGCTTAGTAATTTACTTAGAAACTGCCTTATTCAATATATGATGTTAAATTTGAACTAAAACATATAGCATCATATGACATGGACTCTTACATTAACATTTTGTTGGATTGGAAACAGAATCAACACATTAGTCATCTTAATTCATTTAAGTTGGCTTTCTCCAGAATTCCAGGATCCAAAAACAACACATTTGTCAATTTTACACACAAAGGGAGAGGCAGGATGTAGTTTGTAGTTAAACATTCAGCTTTGCAATGAAAAGCCAATGTAGTTATAGTAAGCTGAATGAAATTCTGGATGAAACAAACAGTATAATAGGATTTTCATGCAAATGAAATACTTTAGAAATTTGTTTTATATTTGTTTTAATGAGATTCTGTGTATATGCTTTCCTAGAAACTTGTAAGTTGTCTAAAATTAAACTTTCTATGGTTGTCATCTCCATGGGTTCTGAGCTGTTATGGTTAACTCTGTTTTTCAGGGAAAATATAGGTCAGGGTCAATTTCATATTCTGAGCTTTGCTCTTGTTTTGCTTCAGGTCAGTTTAGAATTGAATGTTAAAAATGCATTGTCTACTCCATGGTGAGCAGACTATGGTGTGTGGATCAAATCCAGCTGTCCCCTGACTATTTCAATGAAGTTTTATTGGACATGGGGATGACTGCTCATTTACATGTCACCTGTGATTCTTTCATGTTGTAAGAGCAGAGCTGAGTAGTTGTGACAGAGACCATGTAATCAACAAAAACCAAGATAATTACTATCTGACCCTTTACAGGAAAAAAGCCACTTTATTGTTCATTCTATTAATATATCTTTGTAGATAAAGATCACTCTGATAAATTTTCAGAGTTGTTTAGAGAACAAAGCTCATGTTCCCTAAAGAAATGGTATGCATTTTTTTTTCACTTAATGAGATGAACACAATAGAGTATTCCATTTCCTTTCTTTACCTTTGTCAGGAAGCTTAGATTGAACATTGAAATGGTCACATAAATGGCCAACTAATTCAGATTCCTGGCAGACCAGTTTTCTTAACATGGGCATGCATTTTCTGTCTTTTTAAAAAAAATCATCCTGTTAGCTGTAATGTATGTACACTAAAACCCATGCATTTTAATTATACGCTGGAATGACTTGACAAATAGTTATATTCTGAGGAAGTAGGATTAGGACTTCAGCCTCTGAGTTGTTTTCAAGAGGTGTAAGGTAGTTCAAACCCCAACATTCAGAAACCTCCCTGAAAGTAGCAGCACCATGATTCTCACTTAGGTCTCTTGGATTCACAGAGTAGCCCAGAGCCCCTAGATTGCTTCTAGTAATACCATTTTGTGATAATAACATGAAAAAAGAGGTCAACTTTGGGAAAACAAACATTTAGAGAGAAAAACCGTGCTTTAGTAGGGAGGACGCTGTAGGGAGTCTGAACTGCAACCTGTACCTGCTTCTTACCAGCCTTTGCCCTTGGCTTTGCTGAGCCTCAGTTTTTTTGTGGGCCATTGGGATGATAGCCTCCTATATTCAGGGAGTTGAGGGCCTTGGTGTGTCATTCACATGCAAATGGGAAGTCCTAGAAAGAGTATGTGGTTAGAGAAGGTCGGATCTGTGCAGTCATAGCCTTCAACTTGGAAGGACCTCTGAGTCCCCTGAGGGCTCCTTAGAACATAGATGGGGGAGGGCCTATACCAATGACCTCACTTCAGCTTGATTTCTTCTTTGGAGGTCCTGTCTCTTCATAGGGTTCATTCCGAGGCAGTGGGGTTGGGGATTAAACCTGTTTCTCTGGTTCCTGGTATGAACTGGGGCCCGAGAATCTGCTTTTGAGACCAGTTCCCAGGAGTTGCCGTCCCTGTTCTGAGTCTTCCACTGTGGCAGCAAGGACTAGGCTCTGTCTCATTTGCAGGTCTGCTTTTCAGTTTTCTTAAACTAAAAAGTTGGACCTCAGACAGATGTCCCCTTGCTGCATGTCAGTTATCTCTTGAATTTCAGAGGACAAATACCTTGATCTTACTTCCTGAGTAGCTGAGCAGTCTGAAGCCTTAGGGGACATTGCCTTTATCCTTTTGGACAAAACAGACCTGATCAAAAAGCAGCAATGTACTGATTTTCTGGGGCTGCCATGACAAAATACCATAGATAGGGGGCTGGGTGGGGGGCCAGGGGGCTGGGAGCGGTTTAAATGACTGAAATTTATTTGTCCCAGTCCTGGAGGTTGGAAGCCTGAGACCAAAGTGTTGGAATTGGTGGCCCCTGAACCCTCTCATGTTGGCTTGGAGATGATGGCCTTCTAGCTGTGTTCTCGCATGGTGTGTCCTCTGTGTGCCTCAGTCATCCCAACTCAAAGTGAAAACGTAAAAAAATTCCCTAAGTTTCTTTTCTCTTGCAATAATAAAGTCAGCCAGTCCACAATAGCTCCAGGCCTCTTGCATTGGTGTACAGGTGATGACTTTCTCAGTCCCTAGTGCTACCCTGTCCTTGTGAGGACATGAACCCTTTTATTTTAGATTAGAGATCCAACTGTATGATAGCATTTACCCTTAATTATCTCCTAAAAGGGCACATCCCCAAACAGTCACATTAGGCATTAAGGCTCCAAAATATATCCCCGAAGGGAAGAAATAATTCATTCTATAACCAGTAAGACTCCTAATGTATTCTTCCTCTAAGTTTCTTTTGATTTCACTTTCACTTCATTTTCCCTGCCAATCTCAAAGTACTGAAGAAAATCAAGTACATCTTGCCTTAAGAAGGACTCCAAAATATGTGTGCTTGAAGTATAGGCTGCAAGCTGGAATCTTCCCTTAGCACTCTAACGGCGTCCGAGTGCAGAGCTCGCTCTCTTTCTTTCTGGACTGAAGCTGAGCCTGATCCCTAATCACTCCCATTACTTATGTTTGAGTTCCTTGTGGCCCTGAGGCAGCAGCTGGATGAGAGGAGCCAAACAAAAATTTACGGCTGGCTGAGTCTCCAGAAGTCAGGCAAAATCAACCTCAGTTGGAAGGAGCTCTGTGCTTCTCATATGTTCATGCTGAGCAGGTGCCTGATCACACCTGATGGTTAGGCTGCAGGTTTCCCGAGAGGTATAGATTTTCAGAATGGCAGTTCCACCCATGTCTTGAGGTAGTATTTTGAAACAAAGTATTATCAAACTAAAAGCTCTTGCACCTCTTCCCTTGCCAGTTGATACTGATTTTGTTCCATCTGATCATCTGTCTGCAGATAAGGATAATCTTTAACTGGGTGTTACTGCATTAAATCTATATTTACTTTACAGTTGTTTTTGTTTTTAATTTTTAAGCAAATGTTTCATTGTAGTGGCTGTCGCCCCCTAACTAATCGATTACAAGTACCCCGTTACCCATTCGGAGTCTTTGACCTTTTTAGGCAAGGTCACTATGGGCCCAACGAATGAAAAGTTAATAGAACTCTCTGTGCACCTAGCTTCGGAAACTGAATTTAATTCGTATTTTTGAGAAGTTGCATTTTAAAAAGTTGTGAGGGAGAATGAGAAGTCAATTGGACAATTTAAAAGTGAGTCTCAAAAAAGTGCTGAATTTTCCCCACATTGTGTTTTTAAGCACCTCCACATGACTTTGGGAGTATAAAGGACTTAATCTTTTCAAGAGGCAAAGTAATATACTACTTTTTAAAAAGTGAGAGCCAAGGTCGATCTGAAATTAAAAAAAAAAAAAAGGTACCCAAATTAGAAAGTAGTGCTGTCCACATTGACGGTGCAGGATGGAGCAGCTTTTCATGGCTGGGAGCTGACTGAGAGATGCAGCAGACTTCTTTTTTGTAAAATTTTTATTACTTGAACAATTCCTTCCCGATCACTTCTTAGTTGATATGAGTGGAAAATATACCGGCAGATAGGATGACCAAGGCCCCACTGTTCATTAAGAAAGTGGCCTCTTTGGACAAGTGGGGGCCCAGTACCCTTGGGGTTGGTCTTTGTGTTCTAAATCATCCAGAAGACTGTCTCAAGAAGACGAGAGAGAAGTGGAGGTCTCAGTGGTGAAAGAAAATTGTCTCACAGCTGTGAAAACAATGAAACATTCAGTGACACAATACTGTGTGCCTCCAGATTCAGGCTTGGATTTTCCTCATCTGTTGAAGTGGCTGTAAATTAATTCATCAAAGCAAAAAAGGCCAAAATTTCAGGGTACATCTTTCTAGTTCTGAACATCCAGAAGCATTTTGATCCTCTTAGTAGATGATGGTATGAATATGGAAGCTCAAGAATTGGGACCATAGATATGTGTGTGATTTGTTAGAAAGCACTCATCCTTCTAAAGAACTTGAATTTGAAGCCAAGTAGCATGGGCAGAGTGTGAAATTGTGGAGCCACCACATTCCTTCGTGTCTTAATGTCAGGAGACTGAGACAAGCTGAATTTTGTCAAGTCTTGAAAAGACACAGAGGTCTCTGTAACTAAAAAGCAGTATTTAATTTTTTTCCTTTTAATCCTGTTTATACAAGTGGCATGTGTGCATTGCTAAAAAAATAAAATGTACTGTGGAACTTACTTTATTGGGGCTGAGTGGTGGTCTTTGAATTTGACTTCAATGAAGACAGACCTTTAAAATTGGGATCCAAAGTTACTGACATAGAAAGATGTGGGGCAGGGGTTTGATATCTGTAGATTAGTTATCTCCTGTCACAGGCCCTACACAGAGAAATGCTTGTGCCCCTTGGTGAGATATTAAATAAGAGGAAAATTCAACAACATGCCACAGATTAGGGATAGAATCTGTAAAGTAGATATGATGATATAGTAAGGGAGCTAAGAGACCTCAACTCTTGGCTTTGACTTGATGGCACAGAATTAAATAGGCACTGATTGACCTTGACATCAGAGCATAGACCATTTCTCTTTTAGAAAGATAACTGCTTATTAATTTAGCTTAAATCATACCACTGCCAAACATTTAAATATATGAGCAACATATTTCTTATCCACAGAGAATATATATCAAATTTCATAATCATAATCATTAACTATCTACCTATCTATAGTAAACCCTTGGTTTGTGAGCTTAATTTCTTTTGGAAACATGATTGTAATCCAAAGCACTTATATATCAAAGCAAATTTCCCCATAAGAAATAATGGAAACTGAAAGGATTCATTCCACAACTCTAAAATATTCATATAAATATGGTTAAAATATTGTTATACAAAAAAAAAAACTATAAAGAAAAACAAATTAACCTGGACTTACCTTTGGAAACCTTCATGGCTGGTGTGAGGGAGACGAGAGAGGAAGGTTATTGTGTAAATGACTTCCACCATAACTAATGGAATCACTGCTACTTATTGGCTCAAGGGAATGTTTTTCTTTTAGTGCAACTTTACAAAGGAGCCTATCCAATGACAATTGCTTTTGCCTCATTTTGAGGATTTTACAGACAGGTGACATTGCATTATCATTTCATAGGTTCATTGCCTGCATGGTTAGGTTACAGCCTTATTCAGGTAATGCTTTTCTACATATACAAAATTTTGCATTCTTTTCCACATTTCACATATCTTCCTAGTCTCATTTGAAGTAAGGCATTCCTCTGTCATTTTTCTGTTCTTCTTCCTCCTCTTCAGATAAGATCTCCATAACCTCTCGCTGTTGGGAGATGATCACCCACAAAGAGAGACAGAGAAAAATCATTGGCTCAGTTGTGATCATGTGATGTTTGGTGTCAAGGACTAGTACTCATATTGCAAGAACTGCTCATTTAACAAGTTAAATTTTATTAGAAACATTTGCTTGTCTTGCAAAACGCTAGTGGAACAAGTTACTTGCAATCCAAGGTTTTACTGTTTTCTGCTACCCTTTTTATTTTCAGACAGATTATTAATGAGTCGCCCAAGGTGGCTTGGACTTAGTGCCTTCTCACATTCCTGAGTAGGTGGGATTGTAGGTACTATATATGTTGCTACACCCAGTTGTAATTATATTTCCGAGACAGCAGAGGCCCTGCTGGATGAGAGGCCGGAAAGGTGCTCTGCATTGTCTTCTCCTCACATTCCTGGTTTGTGTTTTTCTCACTAAAGGAAGAGCAAACTCTCTCTGCATTCTCTCTTGAACACTTTGGACATTAGACATGTGGGTTCTTCCTCATAGCAAATAATTCTGCCACAGTCTGGACACCAGCCAGCTGCCCTGTAATTAACACTAACTACCCACAGTTAGCACAGATCCCAAAGGGTAAGGGCTCAGTCCTGTGAGAATGCCCCTGCTTTAGGTGCCAGTCATGAATCCCAGATTGTCACCTGGCCTTGTGATTTGCTGGCTGTACAACCTCTTGCTTGAATGTGATAATGGCTCACAAAACTCAGAATCATTTTCGTACATGGGTCATTTGTCAGAGAGGATGCAACAAAGGGTACAAGTGACTTACTGGATGAAGAAGGACACGGAACAAATGTGGGGAGGGGGTTCAGTGTGTCCCTGTCCCTCTGGGCATGCCATCCATCCTCTCAGTACCTTCATGTGTCCACAGATCTGAAAGGTCTCAGAATCTGGTTTTTATAGAGGCTTCATGATGCAAGCCCAATTGGTTATATCATTGGCCACTGGTGATGTCAGCCTCTAGCCACTCTCCCTTTCCAGAGAAGGTGGTTCAGGGGGGTGACAGAACCTTGATGAGGCTGAAAATTCTAACCCTTTGATCACATAGTTGGTTCCCCTGTGGCCTGCCCCCATCCTCCAAGGTCACCTCATTAGCATGAGCTCAGGCATCACTGAAAATATCCTTTCATTAAGTATCTTTGATACACTTCTTTAGTCCTAATCTGGAGACTTTGAGAGTTACAGCTCTGTACCAGGAACCTGGAGAAAGACCAGGCAGACCCCTAACAGCTTGGTAGTTAGAGGGCCAGATGGAGGGGTGCCCCTGTTTTGAGTGTAGCCTGTTCTGCCTTCTTTTTTACCACTGATTTTAAGAGTTCTTTAGCCTCTGCATTCACTGGTTTTCTCTGACACAGCAATGGCACTTCGTAAGGGGTTTTTTTTTGAAGAACACTTTGGAATTAGTGTATTTTACAAAACATTTGGCACGGTGCCCAGCAGTGAGTGACACTCTCACCTCTCCCTCCTCACCTGACTGGATGTTTCCACAATCTTCTCCACAAACCAGGATGCTCAGAGAACATAGTATTTGGAATGAGAGTTGCTTCCTCCCTTTCTTTTCTTACTTATCTTGATTGCTGTGTATTAAAATTCATAAAGTCCCATAAATTATCAATTAGATGTCATTCAGTTTGTTATTTTTAGTTTCATACTATAACAGGTGCACACGCATGTGTTAAAAATTGAAGTGCTATGACTGTTGTAACATGCGCAGTCAGTCTTTCTCCCCCCTGACCATTAGCTCTCTCCAAAAGTAATCAATATCAGTGTCTTTTCACCCGCCTGCTCTTCAGCTTTGTGCTGCACATGTGTGCTGTTCTATGCTGTGAATTTACTTAATAATATAATGCAGATGCTTTCCTTTCATCTCCACAGCATTTCACCGCCTTTTTTCAAAACACCGCACAGTTTTATTCTGAATGTGCCATTTAATTGATTTAACCAGATTAATGAACAGTTAGATTGATGGCAGATTTTCCACTGTTACAAACTATGTTGCATTGAATGTTCATGTTTTTGCCCATGGGGGTGAGTATTTGTAGGATGAATTTGTGGTCATGGAATAGCTGGGTCAAAGGGCACATTCATTGAAAGTTTGATAGAGAAGGGCCAGTTGCCCTCAAAGATGCCACACCATTTTCCATCCCTCTTCCCCAATTAATCTGTGAGGTTGCCTGGTTTCCCACACCTTTGCCAGCACAGATCGACTGCTCAATTTAGTTGCCCTTGCAGCATCTGTATTCACTGGAGCTGTCTAGAACTATGTTAATTGTAATCTTCGGACACTTTTCTCACTGTGATTCTTAACCAGGAATGGCACTGGCAGGTCAAATGAAAACTTATTCACCCAGCACTAGTAGCCAGCCTGGGGTCACTTTGGTCTCCTGAGAGATCGCATACAGTCAGTTGGAATTTATGCTATGACTTTACAGAACATTATGGTCTCAGTCTTATACCCCCCAAAGCACATTGATACAGCCTAGTGAAATTTTAAAAAGATATTCCATGTGAACTGACCTGTTTCTCAATTCTATGTTCTTGCCTGTTGAATTATTATCTTCTCTTGATAAGTATATTTGAGATACAGTTATATTACAAGGGGTATTTAGGAAACTGCATGGTACTTGTTGCTTGCTGTATGTAATACATAGATTTCAAAAGCAAGCCTGGTTGTGACTTATTTTTCTCTGGAGAGACCTGTATATTCTGTAATTTCTTAAGAGTTGGCAACTGTGGGTTGTATTTAGCGAGAGTGAATTCTAACTCTTTGTAATTCAGAACTGTATAATTGAAATGGTGTAGAAATTAAACATGATCATTCAGGATATTAAAGCGACTACAGAAACAGCAGTGTGGATTATCTGGTCACTGCAGATTTGGTGACATTGACCTTACAGTCATGATGACTGTATGTCCTAGAACTTCGTCTTAGATGGCCTGGGAAATGTCATGCCACTATAATTTCATTTATATTGACCAGATCAGTTTGGAAAACATGGTCCTTGTACATTTATAAGGCTATAGAAGAAACTCCCATTCTTATAGCCTGTGTATTGTTTTGCAAGTGCTCTACCACTGAGCTACCCTTCTGCACACATGCATGTGCGCACACACACATGCCACACACATACAGTCCAAGCTAGTAGTTTATTAACCCTAAAAGTAACCCCAAATATGAATGATCCTCAAATCTAATTCAAGCTGAAAGACATAGGCTTGCCCTCTTATTCTCTGCATGTAACGGTGGGTCTCTTAGAGGGAGGGGACAGGTCCTGGGTGAGTCTATAACTTGTTGCCTGGCTCTTAAAGACTGCCTTATTGGGGGTGAGGGTGCAGATCCCCATCTCTGTGGCCTTTTAATAGTGTAACAGTTACAAGTAGCATTTGTGTCTAGTGTTTCACAATTATAAATTAATAATAACAAACCATTAAAAATTATGAGTGTTGTAAGCCCCAACTCCTTTGGGCATCTTAATAAAGATGATAATTAAAACCATAATTTACAGTAAATGGGGACACTGCCCAAATTCATCCATGATATGGAGAAAATTAAAAACTCAAACCAGAAGGAACTTTCTTGGTGCCAGGGAAGGAAACTGCCTTGTTGTTAGCTCTAAATTTTTGTGGGGATCAGGTCTCTATGCTGAGGCCTTCTGTGTCTGAGCAGTCTGTAGGCAACTCTGTCCCCATTGGTCTCAGCTACTTGTGGGACTTACTGAGTCTGGGCACCTGCTTTGTTCCCCTAGAAGGCCACACACAGACCCATTTTGTCCTGGGTGCTCCCTGCCTGGGTAAAGGAGCGATGAGCCCCACCATGGCCAGCAAGCGCCCCAGAAACCTGAAGGAGTTGCTCGAGGCAGGACCTACGGAGTCATCAGCCTTTGTAGACTTCCTGTCTCTGAGCCCATAGTTTTCCATTGCGGCCCTTTAGGTGCTTAGCTTAAAAGCTTGCCTTGTCCCCTGCTGGCTGGTCATATAGCTTCATGGTCTTTAACCCATCCATTATCTGCGTGACCATTAGAAGTTCCTTAAATGGAAAAAATAATAATGATTCATGCTGGATGAGTTGATGTATGCCTGTAATCCTAGCTACTCAGGCAGCTACAAGTTCAGGGCCAACTGTAGAGATCCTTTCTGAAAATAAAAATAAAAAGGTAGGGATGTTGTTTCATGCAGTCCTCAATATTATTAAAAAAATATTCCAACTCATAGTGTTACTCTGTGTTCAAGCTTTTTCACAAGTGCCTGGCCCTGCAGCAGAGCAGGGGCAGGCACTTGGTTTTAGCTTGGTGTGCAGAGTTTCCTCTCTGTTAACTTTTCTGAGCTTCATCCCCATAGGGTATTTATTTAGTGATCTTTTTCTCACATATCCTGCTTTCTTGCTTGTCTGTTTCACCTTTGTCCCCTTCAGTCCCAGTGTAGTTCTTGGCCCAGAGTTTCTACTGCCACTTGATGACATTTGGAAGTTTGCACCACAGATCCAAACTCCGGCAAATTCCAGGACTGTCACCCTTGTGCTTTCCTGTCTGCAAAGCTAAGTACCACTGCCAGATATCCCTGGGTATAGCCAGAATCCTGATGTTCTTATGCTCAACAGAGTGTGGCTTGACACAGAGTAAGCAAAACATTAAGCAGGTCAGTGGGAAGCATTTTTATGGTTTGAAGACATGGATAGGACTCTTTGTATTGAGACTGTTTTTTGACTAGGCTCAAGTCCTCATTATCAGGGACCTTCTCACATAACATGAATCTGGTCATCAGATGCCAGCAGTGGCCTGACAGGCCATGTCAGCACCATGGGTCGTGACTGACTATGGCTCACTGGAGAGCAGAAACTCACCTAGAGCTGGCAGCAGCTCCGAGGCTCCCCTGGCTCCCACCAGGTGGGACTCGACTCCCAATATGCTCCCTTCTTTAGAGAAGTTTAACATCTGGTTTTGGGCTGTGGTCTCCCCAGTGTTTTAATTAGGAAATATGAGGGGAAGAAAGGAAGAGAGGATGGGAGGGAAAGACAGAGAGAAGAAATAAAGGAGACTAGAAGAAATGAAGGGAGAAAGGGAAAGAAGGCAAAAGGCAAAGAAAGAGTGGGGCACATAGAACAAGTCTCTCAACTTGATTTATCCAGGACCCAGCACTTTATAACTTGTCTTATAGAGAGTGAAAACTAGTATAAAGTAAGCAGGTATTTAATTTTGTGGTTAAATTTTGCCTGCTTATATCTAAGGCTTAAAAGCTGAGACAGTGAGATACTAAACCTGCGTGGCAACTTAACTTTTCTGATTGGATGGCAAGTAACAAGTGCTCCAAAAGCGGCCCCTTGTTTAAAAACATCTTCCTTTATTTTCCTTATATTATTAGCTTTAAATATTCTTCTGGACATACTCTTGCCACCTCCATGCAGTTAAGCTGGTTCAATTTAAACATTGTCATAAAGTTAATTTTTTATAAGATGAATCAGGTTATTAAATTTAGTAAACCATTGCCTTCATTATTCTGCATAAACTTTGGCACTGTGCAGAATTGGCTTAGCACTACTACATTTAGCTAATTAAACTGGCCATCAGCTGCAGTATTACAAGAGTGAGGGATGCTATTCTCATGGGCTTTATCCAGGACTTAGCAGTAGGTAGCATTATTAAACTTTTTTTTTTAACTCCACACTCTAGAGATACAGTTTACTATAAAAGTGTTATTGTCCTTCCCGTTAAACCATCATCTTTTGAAATATCCATGCTTTGTTTCTGCTCCAAAGGCAATTGTAAAGGATAAGAAAATGGAATTATCTGCTGAAGCATTGACAGGTAGACTAGAAACATGTAATGCTTTGCCTAGATAAAGGGAGATGTAAGACCCAGAGAATAACTACAAGACACAGAGACAGATGGCTTAACCATAACTATAGTCAGGAATTATCTAAGAGAGAGGAGATGCAAACTTGTGCCTGTAGCCTGTTGCTGCTATCATGTCGGATGTGCTCTTTTTGGTAATAAAAAGTCTTTTGCCGTAGGTTATTTTGTCAAGTGAAATAGCATAATTTAACAGGTTTGTTTGGGAAAATAAAATTTGATAGAAAAAGGGCATGCTTTCTCCCTGCAGTTTTCTAGGCAGTGTCATTCAAAACTGTAGTGAGCAGATCCTTTGCAGGATTTTAATATTTTTCATTTTATGAAAAAGGGGTTAGAGAGCCATCAGGGTTGCTCTTTGAAACAACTTGCATTGTTTTAAAAGAATCCAGATTTGTGACTTATTAGCAGTCTGCAAAGATGACTCATTCCATTTCCAGACATTTATTAAATCTAATGTGTGCTGTCCCCATGGGATCCAGCAGTGGAAAGGCATAGGGCCCAGTAGATCCCTATTGACCCAAAGAGTTGGGTAAGCAATGGGCCTGCCTGGCCTCGCATTATGTTGATACTCTCTCAACACATTAAAATTATGGTTGCCAACACAGGACCAAGAATTGTATCCGCCTCTTTCCCATTCTCTTACATCATTTTTTGCTCTTTTAATATTGTTTTATAAAAATGTGATGAAAAATATTGCTGGTCTTTACTTTTACTTGGAAATTCCTAGGGCTCCCAGAGTTGGCTATTCTAATATCTTGTGGGCGTGTCAAGTTCTGTGATTATAAGAGAAGGTGACTTTGACTGCTTGGTGTTGCCTCCTCATGGGTGTCAGCATTTCACCAGCCTGATGGAGGCGCACGTCCGTCTGTAAGATTTCAGCCTAGGCCTGGTTTTTCCTTTGTTCTTTTTCTTTTGCCAGCCAGTGTTGGAATACCTAAGCTGTAAAGCCTGGTGTTTTACTTCTCTCTTCCCAGATGATGGAGATGTCTTATGCTAACTGGAGATAAAGGGTGAAATTGTTATAACAGGTGAATTTCAGATTATTGTTTTCCCATCTCTGCCTCAGAGGTACAGCCTCAAATACCTTGTACTACCCATACCAAAGAAAAGTCAATGTGGTGTTAAAATATTTCAGATTTGCAAAACTTTGTACATTTTCATGCATCTGATTCGGATACCAGACAGTCCTTAGGTAATGATAAATGAATGTTTTAGAATAGAGTTTGGCACAATCTCAAGGAATAATTTTAGGTTATTTCAACAGTAAAATTCAGGAGTGCTCCAGAGTTAGTACTTAGGCAGATGAAATGATGGCACCTATATCTTCTGTGGGTTTTTTGGTTGATATAAAGGCTTTTTGCCCTTGGGTTGCAGATTAGACAAATCAAAGAAGCATAGGACTTCATAGCAAGGAATTTGAAAAGAGCAGATAATTTGTTTTCTGACTACTATGCTAACATTAGGCTCTTAGTGTGTATTTACTACTTATTTCTTGTTTTACAGAAAAGGTAATTGACTTTGAAATGAGTTAATGGTGTCACTTTAGGTCCCATATCTTGTAACTGATTAGATCTGGTGTCATCACGTGAGTGTCAAACTCCCAGTTTGAGATTTCCTCTGTGCTTGTGCTAGTTTTCCTTGTGAGCTGGTTTATATAAATGGACTGGACTCCATGAGAATTAGATCTTGAGGGTGATATGAATGAATGAAGTTTACTAGGCTCTTTCACATGATACTCTCAGGAAGGGAGACTCTGATTTTTCCACACACAGTAACATTATCTTGGAGACTGTAATTTCCAGTCATTTGATGTGGTTTTGGCTAAACTACAAATTACTTTCTCTGGTAGACTTGATTACTTCATCCTTGCATTGTTCTCTATATAGTCTTCTACCATAGCTTATAGAAGATGGTATTTTATAGTTTAGAACACTTGCTTGCTGTCAGATTCTGGAATTAGATTGCTTCTTTTCTCTCTTCCCTTCAGTGTTCTTTTTTTGGATACAATTTTGAAATATGAGTTCGTTGGAATTTTTCAGTTTTCCTATTTCTCCTTGTAATTTTTTCAGTGGGAATTTTTTTTAAAAAAGGAATTTATCTTTTTTCATTGACAAATTCATTGACATAAAGTGGTTTTTAAGATCTTTTTTGGGGTTTGTAGGGTCTGTAGTCCTTTATTTTTTTTTAAACTTAAAAAAGCCTGAAATACAAAGAGCTATACATAATATGTGTAACTGGATGAGTGTAGAGGTCACTTTATATCCATGAAATCATCACCAGAATTTATCCCATAAATATATCCATCACCTCCAAAAATCTCCTCTTGACCTCTTGTAATGTTGTGTGTGTTTGCGTTTTTGTTTGTGCTAAGAACAGTTAACTAGCATAAGATCACCCTCTTCACAAATTTTTATGAATAAGGGGTAAGTGAAAAATAAGGTGAATGGTTAAATTTTTAAAATTATTACAGTAAAAAGCACATTGCCATTAGTCCCCCTCAAAATACTCCTCCTCTCTTTGGATAAACATATGTCATCATTCCTGCCATTTTCAGAGCAGTTCTGGAAGTTCTTTTTAGTGACTTTATGAGATAAGATTAAAAAAAAACAAAACAAAAAACCACGTGGTGAACAGTGCTGCTGAATGCCATCCAATGGGAATGCAGGCTCATAAAAACATTTTGATATGTCTTATTCACCTTAATCACTGGATTTGGTGCTGTACAATATTGACTCTTCTCCACAGTCAGGGGACCATGAATGTTAAGCATTCTGAATTGACTTGGCATCAAGGTAATCATGACAGTGTGAAGTGGGTTTGTAAACAATATTGGAATCCAAGCAGCCAAATTGATAAATTTGGAATTTAATTAGCTGAGCTCAGGGAACACTCGCATGGACCCATTTCAGAGTCTCACCAAGAGGCCCTTGACTGGAAAATTATGAAGCTTTTAAACAAAGAATCGCAAAAAGACATCTTGTTGGCAACAATTTAGCTAGAATCTTACATTAATTTTTGGTTGGCACCTGTGTTGTGCTTCTTTTGTTGAGCAGGTTAATTTTTCTCTTGTGGGTACAGCTCATTCTGCTTTTCTCATGAGACTTATACCCTGAGTAATTTTTCATTTTCCTGGCACTAGTTAAATGCAGAGCTCAAGATGGCATCAGTTATGCCAAACTACAACAAGTGAAACTAAAGATGTGAAAGAAGACTTCCAGAACTGCTTCAGAAAGAGGCACAAATGATAGGAAATGTGTGTTTGAATCTAAGGTGAGCATTTTGAGGAGGATTAATTGGCAAAGTATGTTTTACTATAATAATTTTTACCTGAGAGATTGTTTATGTTCTGGTTTCCTCTATAGCCTCATGGATTTGTTTCTTTAGTTGGTATCATTTCAGAAATTTCAGGTGTGTGTATTCCATTTTCCTCTATTCATTGTCTCCTGGACTTGTTCTTAGTCGGCTGGAGGTCTGCAATTACATTTTGCTTTTGTGTCTTGTCATTTTCTATTTCAAAAATTTTTGTTTTGTTTCCTGTGTTGATCCTTGTAAGTTTCTGTGGTAGGTAACCATATCATTGTCATCAGGTCCTCTCTGGGAAAAGTCTGTTCTTCAGGGCTGTCTTCTATGTGTAAGTGGTTCTTGGTTTGTGTCTGTCCCAAGATCCTATCTTCCCAGAATTAAGGGTAAGATGTTGGTATCTATTTGGCTCAGTCCCCAGTTCTTTGGTGCTAGACTGTGGTGCAGTTATTACCCCAGTGCTTCCAGTATTGTTATAGAAGGAAGATTGCAACAGATCTGACGTCCTAGCTCAAGTACTACAATTAACAATAACAATAGCATTAAGGACAGTTTAGAAACTGACAAACTATGGTAACTGTTAAAAAATATGGACTGCTTCATGAATTTGCATGTCATCATCATGCAGGGGCTATGCTAATCTTCTCTGTATTGTTGCAATTTTAATATATGTGCTGCTCAAGCACTGTAATAATTGTAAAAAACTTAAACATACTATATTTCTTTTATCACACCTTTTATGTACAGTTAATACTAGACAGACTGCTGTGTATTAGGTCTCTGAGACTTTTTCATCCTGTCTACCTGACACCTTGTACTCTTTGATTACCATTTTCTTCTCCCTGTCAGCCACTGGGAAGCACCATTCCTCTCTTGATTCTATGAATTAAGCGTTTTAGATTCCTCATAGGAGTAGTATCATGTAGTGTTTGTCCTTCTATGTCTAGCACATTCCACTTGGCACAGTGTCCTTCAATATAGTCACAAATGGCAAGCTAACCATATTTTCTAAGGCAGAATAGTGCTCCATTATATGTATATACTGTGGTACATTTTCTTTATCCATTCATCCATCAGCAGATGTTTGGGTTGCTTCCAGGTGCTGGCTATCATATATAATGCTGTAGTCAGCATGATAGTGCAGATATCCAGATTTTATTTCTTTTGATTTACACCCAGAAGTGGGATTAGTAGGTCATATGTTAGTTATATTTCATTCATTTATTCATTTACTTATGATACTGGGGATTCAACCAGGGCTTTTGCACTAATATACATCCCCAGCCCTATTTTATTTTCATTTTTTTATTTTCAAGACCAAGTCTTCATAAATCACTATGTTGCCCAGGCTGGCCTTGAACTTGCAAACTTCCTGCTTCACTCTCCTGGAGTGCTGAGATTATAGACATACACCACCACACCTTTCAAATATTTTAAATTTTTTTGTACTGTTTTCCATGATGGTGGTACCAACTGCATCAAGGAATACATGTGTCTTTTATATAAAGGTTCCCTTTTATCTACATACTTATCAATAATTATCTTTTGTGGTGTTTTTAAAAACTTTATTTATTTATTTATTTATTTATTTATTTATTTATTTATTACAGTGCTGGGATAAGCACAGGTCCTTGCCCCTGCTAAGCAAGTTCACTACTACTGTGGTACAATCTCAGCCATTGTTTATTTTTTTAATAAATAGTTTCTTAACAGGTGTGAAGTGATAACAAATGCTTTTGTTTTGCATTTCTCATGATTTGTGATGTGGAGTACATTTTCATATACATGTTTGCTATCTGTATATCTTCTTTGGAGTAATGTATATTTAGTACTTTTTTTCATTTATAAAATTGGATATTTTCTTTGCTATTGAATTCTAGGTGTTTCTTATATAAGAAGTATTTTGGATACTAAGCCTCCATCAGATATATAGTTGGCAAATATTTTCTCACATTCTGTAGGTTGCCTTTTCATTTTGTGGAATGTTTGCTTTCATGTGCAGAAGCTTTTAGTTTGATGTAATCCCACTTGTCTCGTTTTGTTTTGTTGCCTGTGTTTTTGGTGTCATGTAGTGATCTCCTTTGATTTATCCCTTGTACTGGTCATTTACACCTTCTCTTTCTCTTTTGTTCTCTGCCTTGCTAGTCCTTTATCAATTTTATTAGTTTTTTTTTTAAAGAACTGACTTTTAACTTTTGTTCCTCTGTATTTTATTCCTTTTATTTTTATTTGCTTCCTTCTGTTTGTTTTAGGTTTAATGCATTTTTATCTTCCAAACTTCTTTTTTAATATATATAATTAAGGCTATGGATTGCTTTTTAACCTTGGCATTACTATGTCATATTCATTATATATTACATATATATTATTATAAATATATATATTTGTTAAATATATATAAAAGGTGTGTGTGTGTGTGTGTGTGTGTGTGTGTGTGTGTTGGGGATTGAACCCAGATCTTCTCTTGTCCTAGAAAAGTGCCCTGTCATTGAGACATATCCCCAACCCCTTCCATAGCTTCTGACATTTAGAATTTTAAAAATTATTTTAAAGCATTTTCTAATTTTCAGTGCAACCTTGAATCACAATTTCTTATTTATTTAAAAATGTATTTCCATAAATCAGACTCACATGTGTAAACATCATTGTCTCCCTAGGGTAAGAAACTGAAAAAGTAAATAAGATCCAAAGTGTACAATAGATACTGTAAAAGGGGAAGAAACTGCTTAAAAGGAAACTGCTTGAAGGGATGGGGGAAAGGAGAAAAGAAGGATGGAAAAAGAAATATATATATATATATATATATATATATATATATATATAATAGCTGAGATAATTATACTACTAAATTCTATTAGTTCATTGAAAAGAGTGGTTTGTGCTTATATTGTTTGATCAGTTTTGCATGCCTATATCTTGTAATCTGAGCAACTACTTTGAGGATAACAACATGCAATGTATTAGCCATTGTTAATCTCCTATTACTTGTTTTGAAATTCTCTATAATTGTTTTTATTGTTTTTTCTCTTTAAAATAAAATGTAAAAAATTACAAATATATATATATATATATTTGTAGTAAGGAGAATTTTCTGAGATCTTGTTGATTTCTAACTTAATTCCATTGTGGTCCAAAAATATGCATCCCAATTTTAATCCTTTGAAAGCTGTTGAGATTTGCTTTTAGTTTTGAACAGTCAATTTTGATAAATATTTCTTAGATATTTGAATGTATGTTTTGCTGTTGTATTTGTTTATTTGTATGTTCAGCTTTTTCTATTGTCAGTTATGTTGTTAAAATCTGCTGTATACTTTATTTTTGCTACTGAGAGGGCTATGCTAAAATCTCACTGTGATTGTGAACTTTTCTATTTCTTCTGCTAAGGGTCAGTTTTGAGTTATGTATGTATGAAAATCTATTATTAGGTACATTTATATATAAATTTAGAATTGTCATATATTCTTGGTGGACTGAAATTTACCATTATGAAGTGTTCAACCTTTTCACTTGTAATACTGCTTTCTTTAATGTTTCTTGTTTTGGAAATTAGTATAAATGAAATCAGATTTCTTCTGAGTCATGTTACACATTAGATCTTTCCCAATATTTTATTTTAAAATTTTTCCTTATGTTTAAAAGTATAAAGCATGACATACAGTCTTTTACAAGGAGCATAATATATGTGTGTTATGGAATCTAAATATTTGTATTTTAATTGCAGTTAGTTTTTATATTTAATCTTGTGGCTCAAAATGAGTCTTGAATTTGTTGCTTGATGTCTGTCATTAGTTTTAGAAAGTTATCAGCCATTCAAAAATTGCTTATGTCTTAAGCTGTTCTTTTTGGGGTGGCTCGAATTATATGTTTGTGAGACAATGTAAGACATTGTGTTTCAACATGTCTGTAATGTTTCTTGGTTAATCATTGTTTTTTCTTGTTATACTTCATTTTGAATTTTTTCTTTTGACTTATTTTCTAGTTCTCTTCACTGTCTTTCTTTTAACCTGTAGTTTATATTTTTAATTATGCTTGCTGTGTTAACTTACATATTATTTATTTGATTGCTTTTTCATTGTTTCAAATTCAGCAGCATAATTTTTATCTGATCTGTTCATTTCTTGAATATGTTAATTATTGTGATTTTGATCCTTATTTGTGATAATGACATTGTATAGGCTGCCTGTGCATTTGTTTCTAGTTTTCCTTCCTCTGTCTTTTATTGGGATCTTATTTTTATGTGTGTCTAGCTATTTTTGCCTGCATATCAGAGATTTTGAAATAATTGCAGTGATAGTTTAGGACTCCAGAGAGTACTGTGTAGTGTTTTATTTTCCTTCAGCAATTAGACAGGGACAGGTCACTTTAATCCAGTCAGAAACTGAAATGGCTTGAGGTGCTTCTTCTCATGCTAGACTAATTTTGGTTTTACTATGAGGCAATCACCATTTAGGATCCTAACCAAAACTTTGATGTTTTTACCAGAGCTAGAGTGCTGTTAGGGTCTGGGCTGATACATGTGTGTGTTTTTCCCTCTCTAAGACTGCCACAGCTTGGCCCATCTTCTCAGGTTCTCAGGTTCTCAGACCACTACTTTTGGGATTACAATAGGAATTGAAGAGAAATAAGTGTGCTAAGTGCTATTCTACAGAATAGTAGTGATCTTTTCCGAGGCTTTCAAACAAGGCTGTGTGTGTGTGTGTGTGTGTGTGTGTGTGTGTGATGTACTGCCCAGCTTTTCTGATTGTTCTTAATAGGAAGGTGGGTCCAGAGAACCTGAGCCACCATTATTGGAAGCAGAAGTGCTAGAAGCATTGCAGAACAGAATGCAAGTCCTCCTCCCACCCCGAGACGTTGCTCATGGTTAAAGGGCAGGCTGTCCCTTGAGCTCTTCTGTTTCAGGGCCTCCATTTTTGCAGTTGCTTGGTGTAAAGGGAAAGCTTTGTCAAGTGTACTCTGTGGACCTGTGGCCAGGTGATTCTCTGTGGTAGAGACCATACTAGTGACTGCAAGATGTTTTACAGGTAAATATGCGTAGCAGCCCACTGACAGTGTCTCCAGAGGTTATACCTGTCCCCTGGGTCACATCACCACCTCTGAGAACTCGGTTGTGTTGATGCTGTGTTTTCTGATGTTGACTTTCCTTTAAACTGTAGGATTTGAAACTGCCAAGTCTTTTGCCCTGCATGGTGCTCACGTGATCCTGGCCTGTAGGAACATGACAAGAGCCAGCGAAGCAGTGTCACGCATTTTAGAAGAGTGGGTAAGCACTTGACTGTTTTGTTTTTTAATTGCTGCATACACACGCCGGGCTAAACACATGGAAGTTTTAGTGCAGTGCATAAAGTTTATTGCTTTTGGAATAATGTCTATTTTTAAAGTCATCTTCACATTGTTTACTTTATGGATGAAAGGATGCGCAAGCCTGTTATTACCCATGCATTTGTTTATAGTTCACTGTCAATGTCATCTGCTTTATTAGTCAGAGGTTTGAGAATGTTTACTCATTTAGCTCATTTTTTAAGAAAAATAAAATATGGTTAATGCTCATGAGTGCAACTAGGAGGTTGTTATACTTGTGGTTTTTAAAATTAGAGAAGGGAAGACTTTAATACTGTCCCTAATTTTATGATTCTTTTCCTCTTGTGTAGGTATTGGTGTTATGTTTCTGTGCATAAATGTTTACCAAGGATGGAATTGCTTTTGGGACTAAGGACATAGCATCAAACAAAACAAATTCCTCCCCCTATAGGCTTCCCTTCTAGGTAGGAAAAGCAGACTGTGAAGGGATAATCATGTGTGATATTTAGGATAACACCAGGCTGCAATAAGTGTGCTAAAGGACAATAAAGCAAAGTAGGGACAAGTAGTGACAAGCTGAGCTGTGTAGATGGAGTGGTCAGTGGGACCCTTCTAAAAGAAGTAAGCCATTTGGATGCCTGGAGAAAGGCTTTCCTAGCAGTAGCAGTGCATTTGCAAAGGTGCAGAGGTAGGAAGAGGCCTGGAGAATTCAGGGATCGTGGGGAAGCTAGGGTAGCTGGCGCACAGTGGAAGAAGAGATGGGAGAGCAGAGTGATGGGGATGTCTCACAGGGTCTCAGAGACAGTGAGGAGAAAGACATTAGAGGGTTGGAGCTAGGGAGAGACACAAGCTGATGCATATTTTTTCATAAAGTAGAGATGCATTCACTCATTCACGTGTTTGTGAAGTGCGCCACTTCATATCATTGCGTTATCAGTATAATAGAGAGCATGTGACACCCTTTCACACTCTCCTAGTATCATGATGGGTTTCTGTGCCACCCCCTTTTCCTCAGCCCTGATATTATTCTGGCTTCCTCCACGCTCTCTCTTATCTCACATCTTTGAATGGGGATTTTAACTGGCATATCATTAAGTACCACCTTCTTGTGTTTCTCAAGGTTCATTTGTTCTGCTCTAGTTTTTTAGGCTATGAGCCAGCTTGAGTGTGTTGAGATGTTATCTGGGGTGAATCATATCAGTATTGGGCTGGGAAGGTACAAGAGATTCTCAAAATGATGCAGCATTTTGTGTTGTAGCAGAAGCTCATTTAGAAGTCTCGGGGCCTTTTGGTTCCATGTTGGCTGCCATATGCCCAGGCTCTGTGGTTGTTTTCGGCTATGATTCTGTAGGTAGAGTCTATTTCTCTACACCCTATCATCCTCTTTCCTGCCTGTCTTCTTTTTTAGCTTTCACTGTACATTCTGAGATTACTAGGTCCAGAATGCTTATGTCTACTTCTTAGCCAGTGGAATGCAGCCCACATTCACTGAGTTCTTGACATGTCCTGTGCTCTGGGCAGGGCCTCTCATGTTGCTTGTGAGGTTGTAAAAGTCCAGTCTTTTCCATTACAGAGGAGCCAAGGGATGGCACAAAGGGATGTACCCAGAGCTGCACGGATGGTGAACCTCAGAGTCAGGTTACCAACCTGCTCCATCTGGCTTTGAATGCTGAGTCTGTCCACTCTACCCCTCAGCCTGTTTTTTTTTTTTTTCCCCACTGTCAGTATTGTATAGGTTGTGACCTTTCATAATCTATAGGTAATAGCTGTGTGATTAAGTCCAGGATTAGTCATGTTTCTTACAAGACTATTCTGACCCACCATAACATCCTTTTTCATTAAAGATGTCCTTTCTAGAGCTCTTAAGGCACTTTTAGGAAGATCCTATTGCTTTGTAAATGTAGGTAAGTTATGGAGAACACACTCCATATAGACATGTATTAAGTACTTACCCCTGATTGCTACTACTTATAATTATTTCATGTACACACACCCTCATCCTGAGATGTTTTGGATGCTCCAAGGTTAGAAATAACAGAAGAAATGAAAACAAAGTAAGATCACATGGATGGTGTAGAAGTAAACTATCCTTTTGAAGAGCCTAACTAAGAGGGAGGAAAGAGGAGGAAGCCCATCAGCTCCCAGTGTATCTCTTTTTTTTTCTTTTTTTTATTTAAAGAAAAAAAAATGAAACAGAAAGAGGGTAGAAATAATACAAAATTTCAAAAAAAAACCCCAGTAAGAAATCACTAATTGATAATTACATATTTTCCTCTTAGAAGTAGTTGTTCAATTTACAAAAGTAAAGCATACAAAGTAGACATTTAAAACAGTGAGACTGCAATCAGTTCTATTCATCTATCCAACAAAAACTTAGTAATATGGTTATCCATCCTACACACTTAAACATACATGAAGTTATATCCTTTAGAATACTTTTTTTCTCTCTTTTTTTTTTTACAATAACTATAATCAATTCTTGTGAACTGTTAGAAGTTCTACACATGTATAAGTCTCTACATGTATACCTAGCCTTTCTATATTAGAGGGAAAAACAAATCAAAACAAGTCAATAATACAAATTCCTAGAGAAACACAAAATGAAAAGGACAATACTAGGTGTTCTATGGTAGTTACTATGATGTCTCTTGTTATTTTCAATAAAATTGTCTATATCATCAGGCATAGTATAATTAAACTTAGCAGTACATAGCACTATTAATAAAAACCAAACATTGGAGACATTATAGGACTTCAAAGGCAGTTAATAATCAAACCAGAATGGCTATCCTATTCAATCTTGTCATCTTCAGAGTAGTTGCCCCTACTCCCAGACTTGACACCCTCAAGCATACCAGATTCGAATAAAATCAGTCAAGACAAAACAGCAATATAGCCAATCTTCTCTGCCTCATCTCTGCTATGCTATTTTTCTGTCATTGTTATTTACTTTTCTTCTTCATTCCACTGTCTGCCCCTTTCATTGAGGCCTTTCTGCCATTGTTCCTGGAATCCTGGTGATTTTCTTCTCTCTCTAGAATGTCCTTCAGTATTCTTTGCAGGGTTGGATTGGTGGTCACGAACTCCCCCAGTTCCTCTTTGTTGTGGAAATGTCTTGTCTCTCCATTAATTTTGAGAGACGGTTTTGCAGGGTGCATCAATCTGAGTTGGAGTTTATTTTCTTTCGGGGCTTGGAATATTTCACTCCAAGCTCTTCTTGATTTGAGAAGTTTGCATCAAGAAGTCCACTGTGATTTTGATGAGTTTTCCTTTATAGGTAATCTATTTGTTTTCTCTGACTGCTTTTAATATTCCGTTCTTGTGATGGATTTCTGGGATCCTGATTATTATAGGTCTGGGTGTAGATCTGTTTTGGTTGTAGCTGGCTGGAGTTCTGTATGCCTCATATATCTGAACATCATTTCCATTTCCTATGCTTAGGAAGTTTTCCTTAATAATTTCTGTGAATAGCCTTTTTATTTTATTTGTATTTGTCCCTGCTTCTTTGTTCATATTTTTTATTCTTAAGTTATAAATCCTCTTGTCATCTTCTATCCTTTGTATCGTTACTTCCTGGTTCCTTGTTATTTTTAAGAGCTCCTTCCTTTTGCAATCATACATTGCAAATCTATCCTTCAAGTTTTGAAAGTCTGTCTTTAGTTTCTGTCAGGTAGTTTTGCCAGCTTTCAATGGAGTTTTTAATTTCCTGATATTCTCTTTGGATCTGTTTCATGTATTCTAGATTTTGTTTATATTCTTTATCAAAGGCTTCTTTCCTTTCTCTGTGTTCCTCCATTCTTCCATTTGTGTCTTCTTGAGGAGTACCCAGCATTTCTTTATTAATTTTTTTATATCTTGCTTCACCTGAGTTAGAATTTCAGATTTAAATTCATCGATGAGATCACGGAAATATTTCTTTATTTCTGATGAGGCTGTGTCTGATATTGCATGTTTGCTGCCATCAATCTCCTCTGTATTTACCTCTCCTGGACTTATTTTCCCTGGGTTGGCGGTTGGAGGTTTTTTGTTGTTTCTTTGTATTGTCATGTTTCTGGTTTCTTTCAGACAGGTGAATGGTGGAAGTCTCAGTACCTTTTTGTATTGCTTACAGTTTTTCTGCATTGTACTGGCTAAGGAAGTGCTACCCTCTCCAGTTTGCTGTTGATCTGTGAGGTGCATGCAGGGGCAATGTGGGCCAGCCCCTCCCCTCTAAGACAGTCAACCAGTGAGTGTCTTCAGTATGGTTGTGTGTGCTTTGTGGATGTCACAGGTTCGGAACAGCCTCGTCCCTGGCTATTGGGGCCCTACCAGCAGCATGGCCCTGCTCAAGGATATCCCACCAATCCACTTTGGGCCAGGAGCCGCTGACTGATGCCTCCTCAGTTGTTGACTTGAGCCTGTCCTGCCCAACTCCAATATGTTGTCTAGCCAGTCACCTGGCTCTGGGTAACCCAGTTCCCAGCACTCACCAAAGTCTGTGCAGCTCAGTTTGCTGTTTCCACTCCCTGTTGCAGTGCTTCTTCCTGCCAAGGGTCTCGGGCTCACCAACCCCTGCTCCCGGCAGGGCCGTGACCTCAGCTCGATCATGAGTCGCCTGAGTCTAAGACATGCCCAGTACAGCAACTGGAGCTTGCCCAGATCCAGCCCTCCGTCCATGCTTCTTCTTTTTTTATTTTTATTTTTTTCTTTTTCCTCAGTTTCTTCCTGAGTCGTGAGAATCCCTCTCCTTTCATCTGGTCCTCTCCATGGTGTTAAATTCTAGCATCTGAGTTGTTTTTCTCAGAGAGGGTCTCTATTGTGTTACCTATCAGTCAGCCATCTTGGATGCAGTCTTCCCAGTGTATCTCTAGAGATACATTAGACATGGAGTTTGTGCTTGTGTTGTTAATCCACACTGGTACAGCTGTTGTTCACGTCAGTTGCCTACAATATGGATCATAACTGCTGTCCTTTGCCTGTAAACCAAATGCCTCATCTTCTAGGTTTTCTAAGGAGCCCCTGTGACTTTTTAAGTAGGAAGTTTAATTTTGTTCTGTTTTCAAAATGGAGGAGATTCTTCTTTGTTCAGCAGCAGTGTCTGCACTGCCTTGGGAGTTAGTTCTCTAAGTCTGGGATACCAATAGGTATAGCTGGGTCTTGCAGTTATGTGGTTTATTATTGCCCTTAGCATATTATTGGAATGGATTTTTCTTCCCTTCCTTTCTTTATGGAGATTTTGCCTATCCACTCCCAAGTCCTGTGATCCGAAGACATTCTGGGGGCACTGTGTGTAAAGAAAAATAGCTGATTATGTTACCCATCCATGTGTACTTTGTAAACCCACAACAAGACCTCAGTGTCCAACTGCAGAGCTCTTGAAGGGCCATAGTGGAGCTCCAAGTTCCTTCTCCCTTTTCTTGCCCTCTTACAGTTTTCACATTTTAGTTTTTAGATTTTGGATACTTACGACATGGGATGCAAAACTTCGTAGTCTGAAGAGGATAGAGGTTGGAAAGGGCTGAGCAGATGAGGCTGAGGCCATCCATTGGTCTACCAGCTGTTTGCAGGAGGAAAGAGATGGGGCTAGAATGGGCTATGGGCGATCAACAGAGAGAAAGGGGTTGTCGTAAGTGACCAGCCTGCCTCACAGGTGCCAGGCCTATCTACCCAAGGTTGCCTCATTGTGCATAAAGTACACAGAATGTGAAAAGAACTGATACTGCATCTGACTGTTGGTGAATTATGGGCCCATGAGATGGCCAGTGAGATGGCTGGGCAGAAGAGGACTGGCATAGTAGGAGGAACTGATGCTCTTTTCTTAGAGTTACGGCTTGAGCCACATCTGACTCCCCAGAATGTATCTCAAGCCTTTGCCCGTCACTCAGGCAGAACAACTCATGTATGTTTAGTTTGATGAGATTTGGTCCCTGTGAAGGACTTCAAGCCCAATCTTTCCTAACTTCTCTCTGAACTTTGCCTAGACTTCAAATTTTATGTGGGTTGATTACTCTGACCAACTTGCAAAAGAATGAAGCAGGGGTCCAGCTCAGCTTGTCTGATTTTCTTATGATCATCAAACCAAAATTTCTAAGAGGTTCAAGAATGGCAGGGGGAATGGTCTTCAAAGTGTCTTATGGGGTACATTGGCCTTAGTCCAGAAACTGGGCCTCATCAGCAGGTCTTAGGGCTGGTCTGATACTGAACACATGAAGGATACAAGTATGCAGAATCAACCTTGCTCTCCTCTGCCCTCCATGTTCCCCCATTGTGACAACAAATGACTCTCGGTTTTGTCTCCTGGGGGTCTGAATTGTTCACAGTTCATTGTTAACTGTGGTAAAATATGCTATATTATTAGAAGCAGATACATACTATTACCTTAGGCAAGTTTTTATAAAACTTTTCTAAACTTTAATTTCTTTATCTATGCAAATAACAGTGTTTATGCCAAGAGATAGGAGTGGTTGTAGTAAACACACTGGCTGTTTGTGTGTAAAGTATTAACGCATTGTGGAGAAAGATGAAGTGCTCAATTAAATGTTAGCTGCTGCTATTAATAACCATAATGATAATAATTTCTTATTCACACATGAAGTGCAAAGCAATGCTTACTTTTCTTAACCTCACCAAGTGACCCAATGAGGAGTTGTAGGGAGGATGTTTATCAAAGCATGATTCAAATGGGGTTGCAATGAATTCCTTTTCTGTCTTCATATTTCTGGACTCCTACATTTTAATAGATGTGTATTTAGTTTGTTGATTATTATTTTCCAGTGTGTACCTCATATTAGCACTCAACTGTCATTTGAAAAGCCATCTTAATTATTTATGTGATTGCTTTTTCTTTTGTATTTACAAAGAACTACACTTTGCATATATTTAAGAAAGATGATTAAGGGATTAGTCATCAGGAACAGCAAGCAATGGTTTATATCAAAATGGTTATTGAGAAAGCAGAGAGATGAGGGTAAAAATAGAAGATTTATTAGTTGGAGGTAATGGAATATGCATGTTTTAGGGACCAAGTGCGTGCTTGGGTGATCATAGTCATACGGTGCGATGCTGTGGTATCGTAACTACTACAGTTTTCAGTATAGCTGGTACCAGCTTCGTTTATCCCCTTGGAGTGAGGCCTGTGAAATGCACTGGCAGCCCCAGTGGTGAGCACTGGGAGTAGTGACTGTAGCATCATCTTCAGATAGGGAGCGCTTGGTACCACCTATCATATTAGGCCCACGGGCTGCATACTCTGCTATGCTTCTTCTAGTTTCTGACACCCTTCATTTTCATGACTTGATATTAAGGATAAACTGGGATATAGGGAAGGGAATTGTTTTCACTTTTAGGAACTTCTCCAGAAATCCAGCCATTTTTAGGCTCCTGCAAATCTATTCTGTAACATGTGGTGATATGGTTTTGCTGCTTGTGGGAATTTCTCTAGTGTCTGTTGATACTTTAAGCTTAAATCCTGTAATTTGCCACTGCAGATGGAAGGTCTTAGATGCGATGCCTCTGTTTCAGTGGTATGTGTGAGTGTCAGGGGCAGCATGCAGTACGCAAGGTGGCTAAGATGTGAGCCTCACGCGGCTAAGATGTGAGCGACTTGGCTTTGGGAAGAGGTCATTATTCAGAGTGTCACAAGTTACAGGGCTCATCCCCATTGTTTTGAATGATCTTTAGCTAAACAAAAATATAAAAGCTATTAATCCTATTAATGTTTATAGATTATAGGGAAGAGTTCATTCTGAATCAGTCTCTAGGTCTTTTTCCCTCATTTCTCTGCTTTAAAAATAGTTTTTATGTGTAGTATTAGATTTTCAATAAGTAAAGTATGATATAAACAAGTCTATGAACCAGAGCAAACTGTATATAAACCACTTGCTTAAATCAATAAACCTACACTCCCAATAAAAGGTAAAAGTAAAGTTCTGAAATTCTTCCCTGGGACATTTTTGTTTCCAAATATGGGTGGGTATTCATACTTGTCTTTGACCTAGGCATGTTGCTTAGCACTTAACAATGAAATATGTTTGTCCTGTGTTAAGCACACTGTGCAGATAGGGCTTGGGGAAAAGACTTACCTAAGGATGTATCTTATTGCTAGAAGATAAGAGGTGGATCCAGGATTTGAAGCCATTATTTCTTGATCCAAAGCTGTTGTGTTACTCGACTCAAAATTCTTGTTGTGTGTTGTGCCAGAAGACAGGCCTGGCTTTTTCCAGGACTTAGCCAAATATATTTGAAGATCTATATAGATGTGTATGATTGTTTCATAATATGAAATGATGTGATTCCCTAGCAAAGAGAGCATCCTCCGTAACTCCTTGAATTTGATGGCACTGACAAACCGGGGTGAGGAAGCTCTTTTTCTCTTCCCTTCTCAGACTCCCATTTCAAGTACTATATGGTATATTTATTGTTGTACTTAAGTTGCCTATTTGACCTTTATTGTCATAGGCCCAGGAAAGATTCTTCATCAGATAATAAATTATTCATTCCCCTCAAAGACATAATTGGTTGCTTAAATATTCTGAGTTTTCTGTCTTCAGAATGCCTAAAAATTGTGCTTGGAATTTATCCTGCAAGTTTACCATTTCATTTCTCATGCTGAAAATTTTACATTGACATATTCTCTACTGTTCTTTGATCATTTTTGCTCTCTCTCTCACTCTGGCCACTACTTGCATCTTGAGCTGAATTTTTTAAAACTTTATATCCGTTGTAACCTTTGTATAACGAGGTCTGTGTTGAAACGCATGGTGTTAAATAGCGAAAGTCAAGTGTAGGTGGCTAGCTCCAAACCATCACTCCCAATCATGTGCAAACCAAAGCAGATGCATCCTTTCATTAATGTGGGGTCCCTTGAGTTCTTATTAAGTGGTTTTGACATAGTTTGAAGAGACAGATTTCATCTTCAGATGATATTCAGCCAATGGCTGAAAGTCCTGCTTCTGGCCACTCAGCTTTTAGGCTTTGTTATTTAAGAGTGAAAAGCATGCTTGGGACTGTTTTTCATATTTATTATGGTGCATTCAGAGCACCTCAGATACAGTGCATTTTAGATTAAACTGAGAGGAGAAACAGTACTTCTGCTGATAAAACCTTCTGTACAAGGACAATCAGAGATACAACCAGAGATCAGACAGCTGGTCTCAGATTGGGGCAGCACACATCGAAATAGGTTAAGGTTTGTTTGGGCAGATATTTAGAAGAGAGCCAATTTTTCATTTGTACAGAGGTAGCCCAGAGGATAAGAGGGGTCTCACAGACCTGGGGTTGAATCTGGTGAGAATACTCGCTGGCTGGTGTACCTGGGCCAGTCTGGTCCTTTCATTGAACCTTGGCTCATTTACCTGCAGAATGTCATTAATGAAGGCTTTCAGGATCACCCCACGGACAAAGTAAAACAGCACACATAATCTGCTGCATAGAACCTGTGTGAGGCAGTGATTCAGCAATTGGTAGCTACAGAGGCGGTAAACTCCTTCAACACAGAGCCCTAAAAGAGACAAATATACTCATGAATCTTCTTGGAAAAATATTTCCTCTTTGTCTTAGTTCAGGCTGTTATACTGAAAATGTCACAGACTAGGAGGCTTAAAGAGTATTTATTTCTCACAGTTAATTCTAGAGACTGGAAGTTTCAGAACATAGTGTCTATGTGGTTGAATTCTTGGTGGAGTCCCTCTTCTTGGTTTGCAGATAGGTATCTTCTTATTGTGTGCTTCCATGGCAGACAGCACAGAGAGGGAGGGAGGGAGAGTGGAGGAGAAGGAGAACGAGTTAGTGTGAGTGAGAGCCTATGTCTGCATAAGGGAGTAAACAAGAGTGAACTGTTCCATTTCTTATAAGGACAATTCTTTCTTGAGGGCTCCATTTGCATAACCTAGTTACCTCCCTAAATCCCCGTCTCAAATGCCATCATATTGAGGATTAGGGTTTCAACATATGAATTTGGGAGGGGCACCAATACTCAGTTTGGAGCATTCTTTTCAAGACCCCCCAAAGTTTGTGTCTCACTGATGTGCCACATACATTTATTCTGTTCTCAAAGCATCAGAGGTCTTAATTTATTTCAGCATGAATTTTAAAGCTTACTTTGTTGTTGTTGTTCTGGTTAAATGATGATAGTACTAGGAAGTAGCTGAACCTCTTCATCTTTCCAATAGTGTGTCAGTTAATATTGAGATGAGCTTGAGTAAGGAACTGGGCTCCTTCTATTCCTAGGAGTAGAGTAATGACTGTTAGGTGCTCAGTAGCCATGCCCTTCTAGACAGCTGGCTGGTCTTGTTCCCAAGGGCTTCAGAGAACGTAATCTCTGCTCTTTAGCCAGCTGGGGGATGTAGATGTAACCAAGTCTATAAGACCTAACAGAATGGATGCTCAGAAATGGCCATAGAGGTTGTGAAGCCTATCTGATCATCATCTGTCCAAAAGGTGCAGCCCAATTCACGTCCCCTAACTCAAAGTCTGTACCTAGTACCTCACCCTTACTGAGTAGAATGTGGCAGAAATATTCTTCTCCCAAGAAGGTCCCCAAAGGCATTGCCGCCTCCTCTAAAATACTCTCTTAGGTCACTGGCTTGTGGGAAGCCAGCACCATGCTGTGAGGAACCTTGCTCTGTGACAACAGCTATTTCTGTGAGGCCTGTTGGTCCCCAGCCCACCTCAGCCTTGGAATGACTGCTACTCATGCTTAAAGATTCTGGTTGCTAGGGTCTCCAGTGAGAATCACCCACCAGCTAAGTTGCTTGTCATTCTTTTTCTACAAAAGTTGGTGAGGTACAAAATACTATCATAAGACACTGTGTTTATGATGCAGCAATGGATGGTTCACACAGGGCCCAGGCCTTGTGGGGAAAGGATCTCTGTAATACTCAACAGGGAGTCTGAAGGACAAGACGTGAGGACTTATTCCGTGAGCTCCTCAGCAGTGTAGGAATCTTAGGTCATCAGGTTTTCATTGATCTCCCAGATCACCTCTGTGGCCTTTCTTTAATGTACAGACCTCCCTTAGGCATCCTCGATCCAGGATGACCCAACTCTGGTGTAAGCTCCTTTATGGATGCATAAGCCCCTGCCTATCCAGGCAGCCCATCCTATTTCTACACACCTCTTAATTAGAAGGGTCTCCCTTGTCACCAAGGGAGAATCTTCCTCAAAACACCTTCCACCCATCCACCTTGGTTCTGCCCTCCGAGTGCCACCAGCTACCTTCTCATCAGAACCAACTAATACTAGTATCTCTCAAATTCCCTAAATAATAAATCCAAAGTTATTGAAGATACCAGGTTACTAAAAGTTGGCAGTAAGACCGGTGCTTCTCATTTATTTGCAACCCTTGCCCCTCTTTTATTATTGAAACTTGTGATGCGCAAGGTAAGGCTAAGTAGCTAGGGAGCACTGAGCAGCACCCCTATCCCACAGCAGGCAGCAGATGTGGGAGCCAGGCCCACACTACCTTCCCTGGAGTTAATGAGTCAGCGAGGACCAAAACTATAGTCTTCTTTCAATTGACTGAGGCACAGTGTACTTATTTACCAGGCAATTCTGAGGTTCCAGTTATTCTGATACACTTCAGTCTGTAAACTGGGTAGCTGGGAGAATCTTCAATGCATCTTTGTAATGGCTTTGTTGTTGTTTATTAGGAAGGTCTAATTAACTTTGATTATTGCACTAATATTATGGCATTTTGACAGCCCTTCAGATTTATGACTCTGGGAAAATAAACAAATGAAATGCAGGTGCTAGAGCTGAAAGAATAAGTTATTACTGAACTTTAATTACTTGGAATGTGTAGCCAGGAGAGAATTACTTGATGAATTACAGGATGCTTAAAACCCGCATCAAGTTGTAAACAATAAGAAGATAAAAAGGGAGCTGGAAGGGTGCTATTTTTAAGGTGAGAATGGATAGCACACATCTGTAATGGTCCCTATAGTGTTTCATTGATTAGTCTCAGTGGTTTCCAATGCTGCAGAAACTTGCACAGTGCTCCTCAAATTATGATCCCTCACTGGAAGTATGAGCTTCACCTAAGAACTTTTTAGAAATGCAAATTCTTGGGTCTTTTCCCAGAACTACCAGATTAAACATCTAGAAGCAGGGCTCAGTGATCTGTGCTTCACCTTCCTTCCAGGAGACTGGGATACATGCAAAAATTGAACAGTACCACTTACCACTTTTCATGCTGTTTGCCTTTGTTTTACTAAGAAACCAGGTGCAGTTTTTATATTTGCTTACAAAAAACAAATGCTCTTATTACCCACTTCACTGATAAGCCCCAAGAGTTTCAGGCTGCTTTTAAAAATCGTACAAATATTTGTGGAACATTTTTTTGTATGCTAGGAAGAGTGGGTGATGTAAGAGAGTTTAGAAGGACTTCACTGAGGAGGTGACATTCCCCAAATGGGGAGGTTGGTAAGAGTGATACCTAGTCCTGCCATGCTAGATAGGGGTTCCCCATGTGACTCAAAGCAGGATCCTTGGGAAGAGAGGTGTGGGCAGGCTGTTGGCAGTGCAGATTACATGGGCATATTGGAAGGGGAAAGAAGGGCATGAAAAGCATGTGAGTTAAGTTGATGCTGGGAAAGGGAATTGTCAGGTTTGGATACAGTGCAAAGGAGGGGGCTGGCTACTATCATTTTGGGCCAAAACTTTCAGGACCTTAGGTTCCATTTCTAGAAGGATGGACTTAGTTCTGGCAGACAAGGAAGGATCTGAATGGGATGGTGCAGTCCATGGTCAGTGGTGCAGAAAATAGAGCAGGTGTGGAGGCTGGAGCACAGCCAGCCATGGTCTTGGCAGCAGTGGTTCCAGTGGCTGCTCAAGGCTGGAAAGCATGAGAAGACTTGCTGAACAGCCTTGCTCAGTTACTAGCACTAAAAGAATACTTTTACATCCACCAAAGAGTCCCAAAAACTTAAAGTAGGCATTCCTTTCAATGCTGCCTACCCTGAGAACCAAGACTGTTTAACAAGTGATAGGAGAAAGTTTCCTGTGTTTTAGAAACTATGAAGAGAGAGAGAAATGTGCTTATTTACTGCAGCCCCCTCTTAGGAGAAGGGTAATTAGATGCTTTATTGTTTAAACCAGGAAATGTTGAGAGTAAAAGGAGGGGATTTTCATAATTATCCTGGGAGAGCAGGCATGAATAAGGAGAGAACTGGGAAGTCAGAATGCTGCAGTTTGGATCCACAATGGCCCCCTAATGCCCATGTGTTAAGAGTTTTAGAGGGCCCTGGTGCTGTTGTGAGATGGTAGGAATTTAGGGAGAGGTTGGACCTAGTGGGAGATTGTTCAGTCACTGGACATGTGCCCTGGAAGGGGTTGTTGGGACTCCAATCTCTTCCGATTTCTCTCCTTTTTGCTTCCGGTATATGAGGTTAGTGGTTTATCCCACCTAGTGTTCCTTACCTTGATATCCTGCCTCACTGCAGGTCCAGAAGCAAAGCGGCTAATCGACTGTGGACTGAAATCTCTCTACTGTGAGCCACAGCCTCAGATGCTTGTTATACTAGGAGAAAGCAGACTAGCATACTGAGCAACCTACCTATGAGCAGACATCCTAATAATCCATCGAGGGCTCAGTCAAGCAGATTGGACCCCACACTGGCTCCCTGCCCCTGTAGGTCTGGATTGCCCCTGTTACTCAGCACTTTTCCTTTTTAGGATGTAGCTGTTTACCTTCCCAGAAAAGCTCTATCAGCCTCCAGGCCAAGTTTGTCTCTGACTTCTTGGACAGTTGCAAATATGACTGCAACTTTAGGTTTTCATTCTAAAGTTTGGGGTCCATCTTAAACACTGTTTCCTCCTCTTTTCTGGAATGTTTTGGATTCTCTGTTTTTTGAACAATAGAGAGTACACGGGAATAGGAATGGGTTTGAATGCTGGATTGGGCCAAATCATTTCACGAGATGAAGTTTCCATTCAGATTGCATATAATGAGATTTAAAAATACTACATAGCAGTTGCTTTAGAGTTTCCTTCTGTTTACATGGATTACAGCTTGTGTGGTCTGTACATGTGGGTAACTAGGAGCTAGTTAAATGTTTACTTTGGCCCTGGGTTGGTTTGCATCATTGCAGGCGGTTGCCTTGGCACTTGCTGGTGATATTAACTATAACAAGTGTACCACAGGTTTGAGGCCAAGCTCACAGCTCCAGGCAGACTGGCCTGCACAGATATAGTTTGGTGGAGACATCTAGAAAAGTGGAAATAATTCTGCATAATTTTAAATTATCTGTTATAGTTCCTTTTAGTCACATGTGTCCCGCTGGGTTTTGCATAACTGTTTTGGGTAACAGTGGGAGCATATAGCAAAGATGTGAGCAGATTTATGTAAGAATCATAATGAAAAATTTGGGTATTGAATTAGTAAAGCAATTTTGTCTTTTTTAGGGAAGTTACAGACTAATAATTACACTGTATAGACTGTAGTTCTAAAATGGTAGAATTTTAGCATGGCAAGCATTTTGCTAAGAAACACAATTTAATTTGTGCACTGAGGGGCTGGAGATTTAGTTCAGTGGCTTAAGCACCTGCCTGGCAAGTGCAAGGTCATGAGTTCAATTCCTGGCACACACAAAAAAAATTTGTGCACTGGACAGAAAGGAAAACTGAAGCCCATAGAGAACAGCTTAGGTAGGGAATATATATGTTATAATATATATATATATATATATATATATATATATATATATATATATATATGTATGTATTTTTTTTAAGAATTCCTGCATGCAGGGACATGACACCTGACACTTAGTATTTAATTGGATGACTTGATCAATTTTCCTTGTTTTTATGATAATAATGATAATGGCATCTGGTATTGTTCTAGTCACTACACTAAACCGCTGAGGCTATCTTTATGATAGTCCTATCTCATCATTAGAATTTTTTTTTTAATCCGTACCAGGGATTGAACTCATGACCATGCGCTTGCAAGGCATGCGCTTATGCTGCTGAGCTAAATCCCCAGCTCCTCATCACTAAAATTATAAATTCTATTTTCCTAAAAATGCTGAGGCATAAAGACATTTAGGACCTTGTGTGAGCTCACACAGCATATAAGCAATAGAGATTAAGTGCCTTTGCCTCTCTTGTTCCTCTTGGATATCCCCAGTGTGTAGCCTATTACCCAGTCAATAGGAGGGATTCAGTAAACATTTGTTGAATGAACGAGAGGGTATAATAAGGTTGGCAGCTGAGCCATGGTGGATGTAACCCAGGTAGCAGCCTCTGTGGGAAGACACAGTTTGGAACCAGGGTTAATTTTTGGAAAGCAGACCAGGGTAAAGTGTTAGCTGATTTTCAAATGTGAGCTATATGTGAATTGACTTTCATGCTGATGCTACTAAAGTGTCTCCCAGTCTTCAATTCCTTTTCAACTTCTTCAGGAAAGGGTAGTTATTCATAAGACATTGTGTTAAGGTTATTTTATTCTACTTCTTTGCAAAGCATTAATTTCGACCTGGGAAATCTCAGTTAACCAGCTTCCCTACCCACTGTAACACAGTGAGACTTGGCTGTAGTGGAGTGGTCTCATAAAGCAACATGATGCTGAAGGACAGAAAAGTTGGCATTTATGTAGAAAGATTGGCTCCATATTGCAGAGCCATGGAATGTATTAAGGGACTAGTGGAAAGGTCCAGAAGTCTTGTGATCTTTTCTTGAATGTGAGTAATCAGATCGGGTTAATTTGGAATTGGTGCCTACACCTGTAATATCAGTGCTCTGGGAGGCTGAAGCAGGATGATTACAAGTTTGAGCACAACTTGGGCAATTTAGTAAGATGCTGTGTCAAAATGAGGGAGGGAAAGAGAGGGAGAGGGAGAAGGAGAGGGAAGGGGGAGAGAGAGAGAGAGAAAGAAAAAGAGAGGTGAGGGTTAGGGAAATAGCTCACTAGAATAGCTCTGTGCTCAATCTCTAGTTCTGGAGGTAAAAAAATACCTAAATTAGGGTTTTGGAGGTAATCATAGAATCTTCCTGTTTCCTGTTAGGTTAAAAGAACCAGCTGATGTTTGACTTTCTTCTTATGTCTTTTTTTTTCTTTTTGGTTAATAATTAATTGTTCTGAAGTCTGTCAAGATAACTGTACTAGAAGAGAGATTACTGAGTGATGGAGAAAGTCAGAGAGACAGAAAGTCCTAGAGAAAGAGACGAGAGACAAAGAAAGGAAGAGAGAATTTGTGACACAGAGAACAGAAACCTCGGATTGTTTTTTATGGTGCTTTTTAGTGCCAGCCTCTACATGATGGGGTGGGGAGGATTGATTTCCATTTTCAACCTCTCTGATCATTCCTTGCTTAGAAAGGAAGAAATTAGAAATGTTGAGCTATGATTTGTTTTAATCAGAAGGAAATTGTCTAACATAAATCTCTTCATGAGGGCTGAAAAAGCCCTAAAGCAGCCAGGAAAAAAATATCAATACTTTGCAAAAGAGGAATGATTGTTCCAATTCGTGGCCTAATTGACTTTAAGCCTTAATGAAACTTAGTCCAGAGCAGGTGGCACACTCTGTAACTGGATCAGCAGTGAAATCTACACGAGGAGAGGAGGAATTTAGAGGGTTATTTGGCTCTTTGTTATTGGTGCACTTTTCTAATTGACTACAGCAGCCTAATACCAGATAATAATTTCTTCTTCCTATGAAGAGGGTATATTTTTTTTCTTAACATGATAATTTATTTTAAATTATAGCTTTTTCTATTGGAAGCATTCATTTATGTTAGATTATTGTTCCTCAAGTGAAGTTTCATTGATGCCGTATAATTAAATATAGATTTTTAAAAAAAGCCATAGTGTATATTTTAAATTTGTAAGTGGACAGACTTGGGGTATGAAAAGACTTTATTTAAGAAGAGTATGTAGCCCACCCAGTCACCAGGATGGTTCAGATTCATTTGGCCTCTGCATTCCTTTCCAGTCGAGGCTCGGTCTTGTGAAGGGCTGCAAAAACTTGCTGACTTGATCAATCTGAAAGGATTGAACCATAAAATATGTTACACAGGTTTATGCGGCAGACCCAGGATGTGGGCTGCCTGAGTCTGAATACTGTTTCTGTCATTCAGCAGTGCAGGTGACCTTCTCCTTTTGAAGCCTCAGTTGCTTATCTTGGGAGCATTCAGGTGAGAATATTGTCTGTCTCACCGAGGGACTATGAGAATTCACACAAGCCCTGTATATAGTGCGTTAAGACTACTGCCTTTACTTGGCCTGGTTCTTCGGTGCCCAATATGTGTTATCCAAGTGCTAAGAAAAATAAGAGAAACAGTTGCTTGGGATCCCGTGTGATCTGACCCCACCAACCTGTCTAAGCTCATGTCTAACCAGTCTAGAGCTTGCTCCGACCATGTTAGACTTACTGTTATTCCCAAGCCTTCCCATTTCTGCATCTTTGCCCAAAATATCCCCTCAGCTAGGCAGCACCACAGGCATGCTTGCCCACCTGACACATGGCTCTGTGTTCCGTGAGCCTCTGCCCATGGTTCCTTCTTACAGAGCTGTCCCGGGCTTCTCTTGCTTCACCCCTGCTCTGCTTTCCTTCCCTCAGTTCAGTAAACCTTGGTTAACCCCATTCTCAGAGTCAGGTACTGTGTTGAGTACTTGCCACACAGCAGATGAAGGAAGCAAGGTTCCTGCCCTCAGTAGCCTGCAGCCTGTGATTTGGGTTTTAGATATGCATTTCTCTTGGCACCAATCACTTTATGCACTGATTGCTTGTCCAAGGGCTCTTTAGTTAGTCAGCACCCAGTTATTGGCACTTTATTCTGTGCCAGGCATCACAGGACTCTGAGCATACATCCATGCGTATGGCACTGTCCATGCTCTAAAAGTCTTAAGTGCAGTAATAGACATGGAAATTAACATCAACAACACTGCTAGTTGTGTGTGTGTGTGTGTGTAGGCGGGGGACACAGCAAGCCCTCGTCTATGATCCAAGTGCTCAGTGATACTTGACCAGGAGCAGATACCGCGTGCTTGTGCTTCTCATTGTTTTCGGTGGTGCCAGACCAGTTGTTTAGCGTATGGAAGGTTATCTTTGATGGCAATAATCTAGTTAATGGTTAAGAACATGGGTTTTGGCATCAGACCAGCGTAGGTTGGGATTCTGGCCCTGCCTTCCAGTAGTAGCATTGTGATCTCAGACAAGGTAACACTCTGTGTGCCCTCTGTCTTTCCATGGGAAGTGGGGCTTTTGTGTCTTGCTTGCCAGGATGCGTGTCAGGGTTAAGTGTGCTAACAGTGCCCAGTTTGCGATGCAGGTGCAGCAGCACTGTCCAGTAAGAGTTAGTTGACAGATTAGACAGACGACTAAGAATGTAGATCCAATAATTTCACGTAGGCCATGAAATCCTGTAGCAACAGAGAAGGTAGATCCGTAAACTCTATCTGAGATAGAGAATGATGCTTCGTAATTACCCTCTCTATGCCAGGCACCTTCGGGCCTATAATCCATGGAGGTTTTCTTCCTCTTCCTAGCAGGAGCTGGCTGCAGCACCAGACACAGCCTCTGCCGGGCAGATTTGCTTGGTGTTCAAACAAAGCTTCCTTGCTGCGGTATTGGATTTTGTAGGAACGGTGACAGTTTCCAGAAACCTCTGGTCCGTGAGCCAATTTGGAGAAAATTGAATCATTCCCTGTGCCTTTCGGCTCACATCCTAAAAGCCTGCCCAAACACTTTGGGCAGGCTTCAGCAACTTCACATCAAGGGCTCAATCACAGCTCTGAAATAAAAACATCCCCCATTGCTCTCTGCATGTGAAGCTGGATTCTGCGCTTGGCACAGACCTCAGTGCTAGGGATAACATTGCTTCCAATATATCTGAAGGTCCTAGCAGGCCGCATCCACTTACCATACTCAGTGCTGCTTCCAGTGAAGATTAAGAAGGAAAAAAAATAGTTGCTGCCAGGTTCCCAAATGTTCAGTGGCACTTGCAACTGGAGGCAGGGTAGGTCTTTTAAGTCTCCCGAGAAGGCGTTTCATGTTCAGATGGGCCGAGACAGGCTGGGATAGGCAAGGTTCTGCGTCACGCCATTGTCTTCTTGATTTCTCTTCTTGTCAGAGAAACTGCCCTCATTTTCTCTGTGTCCACATTCTGTCCTCAGCAAGGACCCCACTCTAGGAATAACCGTGAATTTAGTGACTGGCAGTCCTAAGTGCTATATGATTTGTGGAGAATTTATATGTGAAAGAAAATGGGTGGTTTAAAAATATTAAACAGTGTAGCTAGCCAGCACCCACATGGATGAATTGTTGAATCTGTTTTCCCCCTTTATACTATAAACATATGGCATGAATTTTCTGCTCTCATTACAGATGCTGAGAGAAGGCAAAGACAAATATTTATATTACATTCATGTTTTACAATAAAAACGCTGTTCGGTTTGTTTATACAGTTCCACTGTTACAGTTTTTATGGTTGGTAATGAAACCACTGTAAAACCAGGGCTGGGTTATATAGCAGATGCGATAAGCCCTCCTGTTCAGGGAGATGTCCCGGATGGAATGCTGGATGTCACATGTACAGAATCAACAATTGAATTATGTGTTAGGACAGGCTAAGTTATGCCATAATAACAAACAACCTCGACATCTCTGGGGTTTACAGCTGCCACAGTTTATTTCTTGCTCACAATGCAGTTCCTGCTTCAGCTGCTTGAAGGGTTCCATTTGAGGGGGAGCAGTCTCAGCCACAGGGGCTGACCCTGCCGCAGCCCGCAGCTCTGGGCATTGTGACAGAGGAGGCAAGAGGTTTGCGCACCTGTGTGCTGGCTCTTTCAGCTTCTGCTCAGAAGCTTCACCTGTCCCTGAACCCACAGTCCACAGCCAAGGCAGGTCTTTCAGCCATGTCCAAGTTCTGGGTGCACAGGGTACAGACCCACCCTGTGGGTAGATGGAGGTGGACCCCAGGTGCCAGGACCCCTCCCCAGTCACCCACACCTCTCTGCAGTTTGTCTATTCATATCCGTCATTGAGATGGGAACAGCAAAGGCATTGAAAACCTTTCTGCCTTTTTATCCAAACTCTTTAGCATGGATGTGACTCTGGTTTCCTTGTAAAATGATCTAGTGGGAAGGGTTTCCTAGCTGACCCCAGGAATATGTCATAGTGCGGAAGAATCTTTAAAACCATTGAGCCTTTCTGTGCTGTTTGTTTGCTTATTTACTTATTGGGTTTTTTTGGTTTGTTTTATTTTGAGATGAGGGTCTCCAGGCCAGAGTTGAACTATATTCCTAGGCTGGCCCTGAATTTACAATCTTCCTGCCTTAGCCTCCTGAGTGCTGGGATTATAGGCATGTACTGTCACACCTGGCTGTTATTTATTTTTAAATAACTTTACATTGTTGGCTAGGTCTTTCCTCCTTTTAAATGTCTTCCTGTCAAGAAGTTTGCCTGGACAGGGTAGACACGAGATGCTGGAGATGGGCATTTTAAAGGAAGTAGAGGTCGTAACTGTGAAGCAGCTCAGGGCACCTCATGACAGCAGGACTGCTCTGTCTAGTGGGCTGGGACATGTATCTATTGAGTGCTTGCATTGTAACTGAAACCCATTGTGAGTGTAAGATAAAATGTTTTCCCGGGTTCAGAGACATAGTACCAAAGATGTAACATATTTTAGTAACAGTTGGACATTGATTGCATGCTTCAGTGATAGCATTTAACCCTAAGACAGGGTTAAATATTATTAAAGTTAGTTTCACCTATTTCTTTGACCTTTTCTCAAGATGATTACTTGAACATTTAAAATCACATGTATGACTTTCAGTATTCCCACGGGTTAGCACTGATTAGAGTAAGCAGTGTTGGGAAAAAGTACAATTTGATATTTTTCTCATAGATCTCTAATTGTTAGAACAGTTTAACCTGGCAGTTTATAGCCTTGGAGTGGTTGGAATTTTCTACTTTAGTCTTTTTGTTTGTTTAACTTTATTTGCTCTTAGAAATGCTGTTAGAAGTTCTGAAAAACATTACAGAGATTTGTAAGACACATCCAGCTTTCTCAGTGATAACCATTCTGCATCAATTAAATTGAAGAAATGAACACTGGCATGTACTTAATTGTACATGTACTTATTTGTATGGTTTTGTGTGTGAGTGAGTTTCTCTCTCTCTCTCTCTCTCTCTCTCTCTCTCTCTCTCTCTGTAGTTCTATGAAATGTCATCATATGTGTGTATTGGGGTGACCAGCATCTCCATCAGGATACTCAACTATGCCCTCACCCCAAAGAAACAACCTTTACTTTGCTTTTTAATTCTTAGAGTTACAGCTTAACCAGGTTGTTGTTGGTAATAAAACCCTCACACAACTTAGTAGCACGAAGGGGTGCCTGGCTCATCCTGTCTGTTTACCCCCTTCCTGCCCTTTACACCTGGCCGAGTTATATGAGACCTTGCAGGAAAACACAAAGGAAAGACCTCACTCAGAACACTGGCTGTTTTGGGAGGGTTCCAGAAGTGATTTCACTAGAAGGTATGATAGGAACCATTACCTCGACCCGCCAGAGAGAAGAAAATAGCACAGGATCGTTATTCCAAGTCACAGGACCCAGATTTCTTGACCGTTCTGCACCGGTACCTGAGAAGTTTAAGGAGTAGAGCGCCTTCTCAGCCCGTACTGAAGGAAGGAGAGCGGCACACCAGCAGTAGTGTTTCCTGTGATCCAGAAAGGACAAGCACTGTGACAGGGTCACTGCCTCTCACTCCCGATTGCGCTCTCTCTCTCTCTGAAAAACCTCAGATACTGCTTTTGCAAATTTTGGAAATAGCTAATATCCTTTCTTTAGAAAATTGGTTTTGAATAATGAAGTTAACCAGAAGTCCATCTGTGTGGCTGTTGAAGGCAGCCTTCTTCATGTGAATGTTAGAGTCTCAAGACCCGACCACTTCCCGTCTCAGGGCGAAGAGCACTTCTTTGGGAGTGTTAGAATGTCAGCCAGCCATGGAAGCACCTGTCCCCATTGTGCCAGGCTGAACAGCCCAGGGACATGAGCACTGCAGGGTCAGTCTTCTCTAGCCACTCTTTTCACTCTGAAGAATGGGACCTTGTTTATAGTGGTTTTTCTTTTTCTTTTACTTTTACTTTTTCCTTTCCTTTCCTTTCCTTTCCTTTCCTTTCCTTTCCTTTCCTTTCCTTTCCTTTCCTTTCCTTTCCTTTCCCTTCCCTTCCCTTCCCTTCCCTTCTTTTCTTTTCTTTTCTTTTCTTTCTTCCTCTTTTTTTACTTGTCTCTTTGAGACAGAGTCTTGCTATGCAGTCCAGGCTGACCTTGAACTTCCTTTGTAGCCTAACCTGGTCTCTCAACTCTCAACCATCTTCTTGCCTCAGCCTCCTGAGTGCTGGGATTACAGGCATACACTGCCATGCTCAGCTATAGTGTTTATTTTCTTTACAATCTTTTATTTACTATCTGTTATGACTCGGGAAATCTTTAAAAAAAGTCAAACAATGCCAAGTATTTTGAACATAAAATTAGTCATCATTAGATTCTCACATGCTGATGGATAGAAACTCTAATTTCTTTGAGCTTCAGTTTCAAGAGGTGTGAATTGAAAGACTGATAATGATTCTTACCATATTAATTTTTGTGTTGATATCTGAATATCCAGCATCTATATATTACAAGGCACACAGGGATCATATTACAAACTTGACTTTTTATCTGTATGATTGTTGTGAAAGTGGATGATGTCTCCAAGCACAGGATATGGCTTATGTGGTATTTAATGACTAGATACATTTCATTCTTCTTTCCTGTTTGTGAAGTGACTGAATAGATGGGTGCTTTTCATTCTCTTATCGTGTTTGTTGAGCGACTGAGTGAATGGATGGATAAATGGATGAATGAAAAACTGAGTTTTCTAGCCTCCTTAAATTTTCTGTTGGGAGATTGAAAGCAAGCCCAGGTATATGAAATAAATCATGTAGAATGAATTCATGAAGAATGTGTAAAAGCTAGGTAAATTTGATTTTCTTATTTCATTGTTTTTCCTAAGTCTTCATTCTTACACTGTAAATAATTGGGTTTAAGCATATTCCTCCATATATACGGTAGAGTAGGTGTTCTGGGGATTTTAGTGATATGATGGGTGTTTCCTGGGCGTTAAGAACTCCTAAGGTTCCATTTCCATTAAGCGTTATGGATGCATTCCAAGAATTTAATTAATATAACATGGCTTCATTCATTGTAGTTCCTCACTAGGGTAATGAGAACCTGGGAGTGTTACTTGATTAAAAGGTACTTTCAGTGGTTTTCCAACAATTGTTTTCCATGAAATTTAGTACTTGCCGGCACATGTTAAATCAATACAGTTAAAATGATCAAGATGGAGAGGAGAGCTATTATCTAGTCATACAATAGTTCACATGTCTCAGTTGAGAAAAATAGTTTTAAGGCAATAGAATGGAGTAATAGTGCTTTATTTGAAAAATCCTCGAATTATAGGACCATACTTTGGAAATTTTGAGAAGCTGATATTAGCAAAAGATAACAGGAAATGTTACTTCACAGGAAGGATAATTATGATATGATCCAGACCAGAAAATTTACTGGCTCACACAAGGTTATGGGCAGTTCCATGGTACTAAGACCCTTAATGGTTATTGTGGGGAAAGGACAAGTCTTTTGAAATCGTTCAAGGGGTTTTCCTTCAACCCACTGGAGAAAATGACTCTCAAATGGATGAGGTGTGGCACATTTTATGTTTTGATCCCATGCTTGGCTGACAGGAGAAATTAGTAAAGGTGAGATCAGATGAGATTGCACTGTGATACTGTTGAAGAAGGAAGGGGGGAGTGACTGAGAAGGAGAGTTTGTGCAGGGCTGGGAAGTGACTGAGAAGGAGAGTTTGTGCATACAGAGGCCAGGTCAGTGTCAGAGGGCTGACCTTCCTGCCGGAACTGGCATTTGATCTAAGCTAAGCCTGAGAGGAAGCAGCACATCTGGTAAATGGAGTTACAAGGTACAGGTTGGGGGCTGAGTCAAACAAGACATGGGAGGAAGCCTGGCATTTGGGACCAGAAATAGCTATGTTCAAGAGGTAGCATGGGAAGGTGACAGGTTCTGACAGGTTGATGGGCTTCCGCTCACCTGTGCAGTGGTGGTTTCCCAAGAACCCCCGCCTAATGTGGCCCAGGCCTATGGGATTGCTGTTTACTACTGCTTATAAGTAGCCATCATCTACCACTTTTGCCATTCTAGTGATGTAACGTGTGGTTATCTTGTCTTCATTCTCTTTGTTATTGTTCATAAGGGATATGAAAGTCCTTGTGTCTTTGCAGTACTGCTGGTTCCTTTGTCCTTTCTCAAAGCCAGCTGAAGAGGATCATAAGCAGAGCTATGCATAGGTCATACACAATTGAGAAATAGCCCAGAAGTTCTTTTTCTTAAAAGAGAGGGGCATGAGGAAGTTCATAGAGAGCCAGAGGCTTGTGTCATAATAGCAGTGAACTGTTCTCACCTTTCTTCAGGAGCTCACTTCCCACTCTGTTCTTTCCATAGTGGTAACTGTTGTTCTTGTTAGTGCCTTTGTCTACTCTTATTGTTCACAGCTCCATCTTGGGGACTATGGCAGTGAAGGGGGTGATGGTGTTGCTTGAACTGATTAGGTCACTTGTGGCCCATCCTACCCTAGGCCAGTGTGGCCAGGATGCATACTTGACTTACAGCCAGTCAGTCTTGACTAAGTTGGTGGAGAAGATGCAGTCTTCTGTCCATTGAGGAGCAGGAAGGATGTTAATATGGGCTACCAGCAGCCATACTTCCTGCAACAAGGAGATAAAACAGATGGTGAAGGGAAACTGAAATGAGAGAGAAATAAAAGAGTTTCTTTGGCTAGCTTCATCCCTGCCTTGGTCTTGTTGTGGCCTAATAAGTGATACTGTTGAAGAAGGAGGTGGGGAGTGACTGAGAAGGAGAGTTTGTGCAGGAACTACTTTTTCATTAGGTTTCTGTCACTTGCAACCAGATTGGTCCTACTGAATACACCTTGTGACTCTTTGGCCTCCAAAGGCTTTGACTGGTATGCATTTGGGACCAGTAATAACTCTCTCCACATCTCCCTCCCAGTCCATAATGGCTATAGCTCATCTCTTTTCCCATCAGTTCTACTGTGTACACATGTTGGGAGACAGGGCCTGTGTAGTGCAGTTTAGTTTAGATTCTGCATTTTCTCCAGGGCTGCCTGTAGTAACACTGGCATGACAGGAGACAGAACCCTGGATCCTAGAGCTAAACCATTTGATTTGGATATCAGGTCAGTATCTAAATGCATGTCGAACCTGAGCCAGGTGTCACTGCACTTCATGTGCAGAAATGACCCTGCATTGTAGTGTTGACTGTAATGGATGGGGAGCACTGGTCAGAGTGTTTCCAGAGTGTCTTGTTGGAGTTTATTTGGGACCCTGGGCTGTGAATAATCTGATAACTGCATGACATTCTCAGACCTTTATTTGGGTCTGGCACTTATGGTAAGAAATATTCCCATGCAGGTAAATACCAGCTTTAAATTTACCTGTGTACATTCTCCTTTACATATAATAAATATATGGAATACGTGTATTTTATAAGCTCCTCATTCCCATCCCTGGTTGAGGACTAGGTTAGGAAGCTAGGTCATCACAATCTTGGGCCAGCAGGTTGTTGCCCATCACAGAGCACCCGGAGCAAGCCAGGACCCGGGCTCTTAGTCATGAGGCAATTTGGGAGAAGCAGGGAGAAGTGCCATTTCCTCTTCTGGTCTATAGCTCCTCCAGCGGGGATATATGCCCTGTGAGCTAGGGCAGGCTGCAATGCAGCCCACCTTGCTCTTTGGCTTGGGAGCTGTTGAACTGGACTGAGCAGGCTTGGGGTTCTTCCTCTGTCACAGGTAAGGAAGGTAGAAAAACTAACATCTGCAAATAGAAAATAGCAATTAAGGAGTACCTAATATATTTTTTTGGACTTTGAGAAAGATGCTCCAAAAATATTTTAAACATGATTCCAACATTTTAGAAGATTGCATTTTAAAACCCATCAGTACTCGTTTTGTACATATTATATAGGACATCTCCTGTGAATATGTTAATTCCTTTTTATGAGTTTCAGTCCTTTTTTTTTTTTTTTAAAAACTCCTATACATGATTGCTGTCTTACAGCTCCAGTTTGATAGAATTAACATAGATTTCCCATATGGGGAAAGTTTTGGTTGGGGATTTAGAGCAAGGCAGGTTCTTGATCCTTGGAAGAGATTGTTGTCTGAGCGGCGATTTGAGAAAGGCATTGGAGAGGGGAAAGTGCAGCTGTATGGAAAATGAACTGGAATAATTATTAGGATGGTCTTCAGAATTTATAGGACATTTGATCATAGGAGTACCTTTTCTGAGTGATAGAATGCCTGTACTTGGAATGCTTTTTAATTAATCTGTTTTGGTTATATTGAAAGCATGACACAAGGAGAATATTAAAGTTTGGTGAGGATTAACCTGGAATAATAGAGATGAGGTCATCCAGTTCTTTTTTGTGCAAGCTAGTTAAGCTGTTTGTGCTTCTGTTTACTCATACATTAAAGAGAGACAAAAGCAGGTCCCATTTCCTGGGTTGTCGTGGAAACATATGAGTGTGTACTATACACCTAGAACGGTGCCTGGCACCTAACAAACATGATGTAATGGGACTGGTGTCTTGTTGCTATAGTAGTCACAGTGTTACCTGTGACTACGCATTACTAAATTATTACAATTATTATTACAGTAATAGTGATGTTCTTTCCCTTGCCTATTTTGTAACAGTAGCTATTTTAAAAAGTCTTATCATTTGCATGCTACAAGAATTTACTTGCTACAAAATTAGTGCCCTTACAGTTGAATACTTTTAGTTACATCACTTATATGAAAATCAGTGACTTGAATTTTACTAGTTAACTTGAAGAATGATGTATTATTAGTCAGCTTCTGCTGCAGTAATAAGCAACCCTAGGCTTTATAGAGCAAAGGTATATGTGTTTTCTCCTGACACATGTAGGCTGAAGGCTGGCTGTCACCTTGAAGTCTCAGCTTACTTTCTCCTGACCTACTGTTTCAGAATCCAGGCAGTAAGATAAGTCACTGGGGCTTTGGAGGACAAAAGCTCAAAGGGGCCTTTGTTCAGACATGGATGTATTTCATATCTCTTTTACATCCTAATACTAAATCTTGAATCTCATGCTCAACATCAACATCAGGGTGACAATGGCTTTTTCTGCCTTCAGAAAAGGATGGAAAGGCAGAGAGGGAGGAGTTCAGTGTAAACAAAGAATGCCATCCACCAGAGATGGTATGAAATACCCCTTCTTAAATGTGTCTAACCTTTTATTTCAAGCTCCTGCAAGCAGTTAAAACCACAAATATAACTTAAAAAGAAAAAGAAAAGAAAAGAAAGAGAACTGAAACCATGGAACAGTTTAAATTGTGAGACTCAAACTTAGTGGTCTGTCCAGTGCTTGGTTACTCCATTCACCCAGCATTAATGGCATGAAGTGAAAACACAAGCACAGAGTCCCTGAAAGAGGCATGCAGATTTATAGCCTCTCACACACTTCTCTAATCGAGGCTGTTTTCCCTCTAGATGCCTCAGTCAATCAGTAATTAATTTGAAATCCAAAGTTTCATTAAGTGTTATTGAGTTCTCTCACGCTGACATTTGTAATGCTATATTTCTTTAAAATCACAAACCATTTTTCATACTGTCGTTTGCATATTTGAACAGAAAAGAATGTAGTTGTGGTGTAAGTGACCCAGTTTTCTGGATATATTTACTCGAATATCATAAACTTATTATCCCTCATGTTTACCTCATTGCTCTTCTCTAAAGTATTTTGAAGTCATTTTTAAGACATTATTACAGTCTCTGAGTGCTATCTAAAGTATATGTAAATTTTACTGGGCAAATATTTTCAAAACAATACCAAGTAGCTGATCTTTTGCAGATCTGGTCTTATGTAGTTGCAGTACCATGAGACATGCTAGGAAACATGTGAGTGGATTGATCCAAACTCAAAAAATGCATTGAGAGGATATGAGGGGCGCATGCAGTGGTATGAATGTAGACACTGCCAAGAAGATTGGCAGATCTGGGATTTTGGTTTGTCTGAATTTTTGGAGGGTGGAGTGAACGAAGAATAAAGACATACCTTTTTAAAATTTTCATGTAATCATTTTAAACAATATAGTGTCTCCATTGAATCTAGAAGCTTTGTTACATGGGTGTGCTGTGGACAGGACTATTGGAACTATTTAGCAGGTGACAGACGTTTGTTTTTTCGGTCATTTCAAAAAAGAAAAATTTTCCTGGTGTGGTGGCCTATAATCTCAGCACACTGAGATGGTGAGTCAGGAGGGTCACAAATTCTAGCCGAGCCTGGACCACTGAATAACTTAGAAGATGCTATCTCAAAAGAAAAAGGAAAAGCTGGATATACAGTGCATTGCAAAAGGCTCTGGATTCACGCCTACAATCACTTAATACATACATGCATTCACACGTTCATACAGACATATGTACACATGGACACATGTACTATACATGCACGTATGTACACATGTGTATATGCACATATGTATGTGCACCCATGCATACGTATGTGTGTATATGTATACATACCTGTATACAACTGGTCTCAAGAATCCAAACTGCTGACTTCTTTACCAGCTATCAGAAGACACAGCTGTGATTAGCTGGGACTGAACAGCAGCGGCTTCACATTGGGCCAGGAAGCCCCGCGCCTTACCTTCTTTCTCCTCTGGCTGGCTTCACCTCAAGCTGCTTTCTTGAACTTTTGTATTTTTTGTTTTTGTTTTGTTTCATTCTGTTTTTGGTATAGGAATTGAACTAAGGACCTTGTGCTTGCCAGGCAGGCACTTGTGCTACTGAGCTGTATCCCCGGCTCCTCCCGAGTCTTAAATCACTCCTCTTTTTTCTCTCATTCTTTGTTACCTACCCTTAGTTATAAATACCTGACACTTTTAACTTTTTTCTGGGTTCTGTTGTTTTTTCTTGACTGCTGCACCCAATACAATGTGAATTCTGTTGTGGAATCCAGTTTAGCCCAACAGGTCCTCAGTAGATGTTGCTGAGAGAAAGCCTTGTGCCCCTGTGCCCCGGCTGACATTGGCCTCTGGGACTGTTTTGTGTCCTCTGCTAACCTGGAGCCCACGGTGCTCTCCCCCACATGGTTGTCTAATGTCCCTGGCTGTCCTATGTCCTGGTAGTGTGGTTCCGGGCTGGCATGTCCACCTGTCCAGCCTTATTCTGATGTTCAGACCCTTTCTTTCTTTCTCTTTCTCCTGGAGAAGCTGATGTGAGACTTACGCCCTGTGTGACATTTTTTCAATGTGTGCATCTACTTGAATCTGCCCTGACAGGTGCCTCCATATGACAGTTTTACCACACAAACTGTGAAGTTCTGGAGGGGTGGAGATGTGGTCCAGCTCCTGGCCTGGACCACTGAATAACTTAGAAGATCCTATCTCAAAAGAAAAAGGAAAAGCTGGGTATACAGCTGCTCTCATTGGTGAGCAGGTGATCATTATGGAGCCTCCAAAAGAATTTAGGTCCCAGCTGCTACTGGTTTGGATACCATGGCCACTTTCTAGAAACTTCCACATGTTCAGGTTGTGAGAGAAATGAGAAAGTCTGACTTCTACTCCTCACTAGTTCTTCAGCATTGTCTTAGTTCTCTTTCTTAAGCCCAGGAATGCAAGATGTAAGCTAAAGAAAGACAAATGAAATTACTGCTCTAATATCTTGCTTTCCTTTTTTTCAGAGAGGAGTAAACATCTGTTTTTCTTATCCACAATGGTCCATGCTTAACCCATGGTCTTATGGAGGACACTCTATGGCAGGGCATGATCTAGTGGAATTTACTGTGAGGGTATCTAAAATCTTGAAGTGATATATCTTGGGAGGAAAAAAAAGTTTAACTGCATGATTGTATTTTTTATTCCTACCTACAATTAATTTGAATATATTGTGCACTGGTTAAAATATTCCATTAACAAAGAAGGTAGGCCTACCTCTGGTAAATACACTACTAAGTGTTTATAGTACATCTCATATTTTACATGATTTCCTTTATAATTCTGCTTATCTTTTCATTCTAATTCCCTGAAGGACATATAAAGGAACCCCTAAAGAGAGTAATTACTGCTGTACTCTTTAGCCAAGCCTCCTCCTTTTGCAATGAGAAATCTGAGCTGCTTTTTAAAGAAGGCCGTTTTTAAATAAAAATGCAAATAAGCTACTTTGTAACCACATTAATTACCCACCTAGCCTCTTATTACCATGTTTGTATTGTTTGCAAATACTATTTACAGTCGCGTGGAAATTAACATTACTGGTCCTGAGGAAAGATGGTGGTGGGGCGGTTGTGCTTTGGAACCAATTAGGGCGAACCTTGTCTCCATGGACACTCTGGGGAAAAGCTCAGCCTTGCAATGTCAAATAATAGCATTAGCTCTGACTGCATACGCAGAGCGCTGTAATTATATTATTGGCCCTATTTTGCTTCTGCAATGAATTTCATTGCCTGCATTGTAAAATCAGCAGGCAGCAAAGTTCCTGCTAATGATTTAATGTACTCTCTGATCATTTTGGACAAAAGTCATGGTAGGATCCACAAGGCAATTTTATCACCCCCACCGATTGCTGCCTGGCTGGAGCATTGTTAAGTGAAAGCAAAACACGATTCTGATCTCCTTGTTTACCAGTGAAATCCTTCCTGTGAGAGAAAATTACTCCTGAAATGCACAATTTTGTACACATGGAGAAGGTAATATCACATTGCAAATAATAGCAATGAGTGAGAGTTGAGGGCCAACCCTGTGCTAGGCATCATACAGGCACTTGACCCCTGTGATTCTTCAGTGCTTGGTACCTCTGGGCTATCTGTGATATTATCACCTCTTTACAAAAGGAAACTGAGGCTCTGAGATATTAGGAGACTCATTCAGGGTCCCTCAATTATCAAGGCCCCAATTCAAGGCCATCTAACTGTAAAGCCCTTCCTGACTTTTTCCTGTGTACCTCAGTACCTCATATGGCATTACAGCCAGCGTCAATATCAGCCCAACTTACAGGCCATGCCATAGATGATCCCCACCCCCACATCAGGTATAACATATGCAATATAATGTTTTAACATTCAACTAGTTAATGACTGAGCTTTATACTTTATAATTGTTTGATTTACATCAAAATATCTAAGTCATTAAGAAAACATTTCCTGTCTATTTTGACATTAGATTGAACCTAAGCATAATAACGTTACCATGAAACATTTGTGATTTCCTTTTAGGAAACATCTATGAATAAGCTCATCCTGCAGTGTAAAGCAATGTGTTCCTCCAGTGGTCATCCCTAGGAGTGGAGGGGAGAAAGGAGCTAACGCTGAGGCTGTATCCCATGACAAATGTTTATGGGCATCATTTGATTTTATCCTTTAATAATCCTGTGAAATGACCTGTCACTGTCTCCACTTGGCCTGGCAGGAGGTGACAGTGCCATTGAGACACCAAAAGGAGAGGAGGCCAACACCTAGAACGAGGTTGCTCTGCTCTGTCCTTGAGTGGAATCTGAGAATGGAACCTATGTATTTTAAGGATGCGTAGGTAACTGACCAGGCCACCTAACATTTCCTGCTTCCCTTATGCTGGTAGTTTTCCTTTTCTTTGAAAAAGTTTCTTCCTTTTCCTTTTCCTTTTGACAGCAAATTTGTAATTATTGTGAAGCAGAAGCAGTTTCCCCTCTCTGGCCTAAAACTGTAGTTTATTAACCAAAAAGTGCCCAATGCCCCTGGGACCACCTGGTTGAGCCATGCTGTTGCCACTGGTGTTCACAGCCCAGGCCACCTGTCTCAGGCCATGCTCATCTTACCTGCGCAGGTACCTTTGGGGGTGACTGTCTGCACCAACCCTGCAGTGCAGCTGCTTCCAGACAGAGCCCTGGCCTTGCACTGCTGTGCAGGGAACCTTTCCCACCCCAGAAAAGTTGCCCCTCTGGATCCTAGGAATCTGACACAGGAAGAACCAAAAAACCCCATGGCCTTCAAGCTCCCACAAATGAAAATTTGTAATAATTATGGGGAGAAAAAAATCAGATAGTTTTAGAGCACCAGTCAGAGCGAGCTTCTGACCCTGCCCTTCCTACTCTCACTTTTACTCCCTCCTGTGATGGGATTGCAGATGGACTACAGATGGACACAGGGCCATGTGCTCCTGTGAGTGTTACCTTGCAGGGATGAGTAAAGACGACCTGTTCAACAGTTTCTGTTTCTGATGCTTCTCGTGCCTCCTTCTGTGTCTTTTTATTGTCATGCTTAAAAATGCCAGTTTTTAAAAACTATTAATTTCAGATACTTTCTAATGTATGCTGGTATGGTTATGGATTTAGCTTATTTATTCCAGCTTCCATAGTTTTATGTATCTTTTCTTCCATGTGTTTGTAAGTTCAGATTTTTTATATTTTGTATATGTAATGTTATATATGTATATGACTATATATACCTATATATAATGTATGTTACATACATTCTAAACGATGAGAAGCAATAGGTATGGCCATGATTATGTTCATATGTTCATTATAATTCTTACCCTGTGGTCACCCGGCATGCCTGTCATGTTTCCTTCTCCTGGGGAGCAGCATTGTGACCTTTGTACTCCCCCGGGAACCTTCTACTCACATGTGGTTTCCTTTTGTGTGCTGTGTCACTCGCTATCTTCGGAGCTTACCATTTGTTTAATAGAGATGCAAGGGGTACAGTTTCTGACGTTCCTTCATGCCACTCACATGATATTTGCGAGCGTGGTGAGGCGATGCTTCACCTGTGCCTCACTTGTGTGAGACTTCTGTCCTTACCTCCTCCCCACAGTTACATCTGGGAGTGTTTTGGGCTGTACTCCATACTTAAGACCCTGACTTTTTTCTCCCGTTAAGAGTCCTGCAGCTGGTGACATTGATGTATGTAGATTTCCCTGTCAGCAGTCATTGACAGACTGAGCAGCTTACTGCATGGGATGCTCAGTGGTTGAGGGAGAACAGTCATTGATACAGCAGAGCTGCTTCCTAGGAAGAGGAAAGATGATTATGGGCCAACAAAACGTAAAATGTCACCAAAGACTTGGTACCTGATGTACCATCTTATTTTCTTTTTAAATCTGTTGGGATGGCAAGGAAGGAAATAAATGTCAGATTTCCTAATGTATCCTTGTTTATGTCACTGAATGTTGCCAAGAGATTTCTGAGGCCACACCTTGAGTCAGGTGGTAGAGCCGCGAAGAGGTAGCAGCCATATGTGCTGATTGATCCCTGTGTGCTGGCCAGCCCTTCTACACATAATAGACCTTATACCCCCCTCCACTAGCCACCCCTAGGCTTTTTGTGTCCTTCTCTGTTTCAGCCACTCACTGTTAAGTTAGCTGGGTTTGTTTTCACTTGTCTAACCCTGATGGCACCCTATATGTGACTGTATGAATGTGACAGCCTTCACTCTCAAATCAGGAAGAAAGGAAGGGAGGAAGGGAGAGAAGGAGGGAGGGAGAGCACGTGGAGGTCAGAAGACAAAGAAAGAAAAAGAACAAAAGCTACAGTTTGGTTCAGGTGCCTGGCCTCTCTGAGCCTCAGCTGCTACCCTATAAACACATATCTCCGTCTGCTGGCGGAGCTGTCCTGTGGGCTCCTGTAGTGCTGACAAAGTGCTCAGCAGAGTAGCCATTGCACTGTGGATCATCACAGAATTTTTACTGTTGTGGTTATGATTGCTGTACTCACATTCTGGGGCTGCTCGGCTTCTCAGGTGACGGCATGAGGCTTGACCTCGTTGATGGCTCTTCACAGTTAATTCCCATGCTGGCAGATTCCACTTCAAAGTTTGCAGCCCCAGGAATCTTTGCTGTCTGTATGGGCTGGAGTAATTTTAGCATGCAGTGGCCTTTGCCCAGGTGAGCTCATCTGTTGTTCCAAAGCATTGCCGTGTTCCATCCTGGGCCTGCCCTCTTGGTTGTGTATTCATGCCCTGGGTGGGAGCACTGTGCCTATGCACCATCACCATTGGTGGTGCTCCAGGGGAAAGCAGGCTGTGCTTCCAAATTCAATTCACGCAATTAAAAATTCATTCCAGTTTTATCTATGCATGGGTATGAGTGCACAGCACACAGCAAACAGAAGAAAAGCTCCCAATTAAAAGGCAAACATTTACTCCTGCCTTCCAAATAGACAGCAGTCCTTCAATGCTGGTGGAAGCAGCTCTGAGGAAAATTGGGCTGGAAACAGTATGATTGTGCTGCTAGGTTTTAATTACACCCTTTTTAATCACCCAGAACAGAGGGCAGCTCTATTACTGAGAAACACCCCAAGGAAATGTTTTTATCGTAAGGTGTTAAGATGTACCCGTTAATGTGGTGGCATATCATCTGTAATCACTGAAGTAGGGAAGGGATCTCAACTAAGAACCCAAATGTGTGTCTGCTAAGACAGTTGTTTTGTGCAAAGGCAAATTAATATAACCATCATTATAGAGATATGTAGAAAAAGACCAAAGGTACAAGGAAAACTCATTAAGTTTACAAGAGTATTGAAAGCGTGAGAAGGTATGATGACCGTTATTAATGATTTCCACTTGATTATTCTAAGACTGTATTCTAACTCTAAAATGTTGGTAGCTGAGACATAAATGAGAAACATTTGACAAAATCAAAGAAATTAGCAGCAGGTTGGAAAATATATAAGAGAAAAGTAGGTATTAATAGTTTTTGAAATAATTTAGTCCTTTCTGGGAGCAGTTCCAGTCAAGGCTATTGATGGGATGATTTCTGAGTCACTCTTGAGTTCTCTGTACCTTGCTTTATGACCTACAACCTATCAGTGGGCATTACTTCCACTTTAGTCTTCGTCTCACTGTCTGTTGGTGATCTTCTTTTTCATCTTCTGAACTTCTGCCAGCTCCTTTCATTCTGATCTTTTAATCTAGCTGAAAACTTGGTGAGGAACTACTTTTGATATGGTTTCTGTGATCCCCAAACATGGGGCTTCCTGGATGGCTGGCCAAGCCAGGCATGGGTTGGGCAGAGTGGTGGCCCATTTTCCCTCCTGGGTTAGACTCCAAATACTGGCTGGGACATTGTTGGTCCTTGTGGCTTTGAGGCCTCTGGTGCAAAGGAGAGTTGTTCCCTCATTTATGCCTCATCACCTTTTATCTTCCTTTTCCAGGAATTTAGCTGGTCAGATTTTAAACTCAAGGATCTGACTATTGTTCATTCTGAGTCTTATGTTGTTGGAACATAGTTAAATTTATCAGGTTTTCAGAAAGAATTACATCTTAAAGAAGCTGTCTAGATGTTGGTTGTAGCCATGCAGTTCACTGATTTAGTTGTTAATATGTTTTTCAGAGTAGCTTTTTGTTTGGGGAATTTGTTTTCATCATATGTATTACTGCTTTTAACATTTTAAAAGGTAAGTTTCACTGGGAAAGAAATTTCATTCTTCTGGAGTACCAGAAAGTTGGAATGAATCCACTTGTTAGATTTTTATATCCTGTCTACAATAGTGTATTCCCTCCCCATTCTTTATCTTTATAATTTACCCCATCCCTTTAAAAATAGCTCAGCTGGTTATTTTACTTGCTATTTTTGTTTACACTTTTTGCATTTTTCCTCCTTAAATTTAAATTTTACCAAGTAAAGAAATTTTTTTTGTGTTTGCCACTGAATTGCTAGAATATAGCAGGTGGATAAATGAGCAATTATTTTGTTTTCAGCACTATGATAGAAGTTGAAAGACTCAATACAAAACATAAAATGTGTTTCTGAAGCACCAGTTGTCCACCATGCATAAAAACAAGGAGGAAAAAACTTAATATCCTGATGTAAAAACAATACAACTGAGTCATCATCCTGCCTTGAACTAGGGACTTTAAAAAGGACAGGTCACATGAAGGCCGGGAATGCTATATAGTATGGAGAACAGCTCTGGAGAGGGCTGATGAAATGCAGTCTCACAGAGGTTATTTAACCTTGCTGTGATTCTGTTGCATCTTCTGCAACATCCAGACAACTAAAGGAGATGATTGGAAAAGTGCATTTGGCAGACTGGGAAGCACTTATCTGCATTTTTATGGGACTAATCAAAATTACAGTTGGTGATGAGTAGCTTCATTCAGAATAAAAATATGTTTCAGTGGAGAAGGGACATTTTTTAGGCCGTGGAATAAATATTTTTGATGTATTTAGATAAAGGTTTATGCCATGTGGGGTGGTAGTCTATGCTTTTTTTTTTTTAAAGAAATAAAACTTATTTCATTGTAGAATTAGATGAACTTGTCTTAAATGACAAAAAGAATGTACCTGAGTTTGCAAGATAAAAGCATGACCAAGAGATTTCACTTTGGCCATTTGTAGAACCACAGTAGGAAGGAGAACTGGGAGGAATTTGTGGCTAGGTTATAGAATAAGCTTGGGTGAGGATGGGAAGGAGACCGAGGCAAGAGAATGAGGCTCAGTATTCAAGAAGGTCTTAAGTATGAGACATATTTGTTATTTTCCCCAGGGGTGTTAGTGACAGGTTATTCACATTTTGCTCTCTTTGTCCTCCCATGAGCATCATTACATGAAGGAAATCTTGTCTGGCATATGTCTTATGCATGGCTTGTGGAAGTGGGCATGGATTAGTGGCAGGTATGAAAGATTGCTGCTTTGTATTCTTTCCAATACAGGAGAGCTGATACCTGTAGTCTCCTTGACATGACCTTGTGGCTATTGATATGTTTGTGTGCCAGCAGCTGTACTCCAGGGACAGTAATGGTAAGCAGAGTAACTGGAAGCAGGTGGTAAAGGCATTAACAGCTGGGAATCCTGGCCGTCTATACCACCTGCATCAAGAGTATTCCCAAAGAATCATAGCAGCTGGCAGCCTTTTGGAGGGGACAGAATATACATAGACATTTATTACCATCTGTGAATAGGCCCTCCAGTATTTTTATTCTTTTAGACCCTAATCTTAGTACAGTGTTAGGTCCAGAGTGGCTGTTTAGGTGAAAGTTATCAATTTCATCTCTCTTCTTTCTCATCTGAAGATGTGGAATGGGAGGTGAGAAAGCCTTTAGTTGTCTTTTAATTAAAATCTGAGCACTGTAGATGCAGAGAATGAGGGGAAAGGAAAAAAGACCTGTCTCAGGAGTGGCAGCAAAGCTAGACCCTGTCAAGTGCATTTAGACTACTCCTTTTTTGTGATCAGGGAATAGAGAATTTTGAATTCTGGGTCTTTGGTTTTGGGAATTAAACATCATGTTATTTTGAATATCCAACCAGTTTCTGGATAGTGATTAATGAGTGAGGTGTATTGATTGAGACACTGTGCGGTGGAGCAGATGAACCTGGGGTTTAAATCAGCTCTGCTGTCCAGGGGCTCAAATCTAGGAGAGAGAAGAGTTAGTTATAAAACTTCTCTACAAAGAAATGGACAGGGGGCAATGGTGAGAAAATTGTGGGAATTCCAGTGATGGAAATAGAAGATAGGTCATGGGAAGTTTTGTGGAAGAATTGGAACTGGAATTACTATTGAAGAGAGATAGAAAGATAGACAACTAGATAGAAAAAGTACTGCATAAAACAGCAGGAAGGGTATGAATTCTCCATTCATCCATCCATCCATCCATCCATCCACTGACTTACTAGTATTTTAAATTTCACTACTACATTTAGTTTATCAATAGATGATTGGTAGAAAAGCAGAAAAGAATAGGTGAATTCTTTGTAAGATCTAGAATATCTAGGCTAAGCAGTTTGAATTTTTTTTTTTTTTTAGTAGGAAAAGGGAAACTATCATAGGATTTTGAGATGGAGAATGATATGGCACGAACTACTCTCAAGGGTATTTCATGAAGCACCATATGTGGAGATGAGTGACACGAACTTAGCTCCAGTGATGACAAGGTAGCAGAAGACAGAGAAAGTTAGAAAAGGTGGGCTCTCTGGAAATAGCTAAGTGATTGGGTGTTGAGGCCAATATGGAGAAAGTCAAAGAGAGTGTGTGTCCATTTTTCCAAGAAAGTAAGGAGTGTGGAATTTGGAATTTAAAACATGGATTCATAATAATGTGAACGTTAGTTTTATTTATTGTGTGTGGTATGGGTGAGTTATTCATCAGCAGCAGTTTTAATCATCTTTTCTGACATTTCCATAATTTACCTCTTCCATGTCTGTGGCTGGCATCACTAATAAACGACAGTCTTCTTTTTCACTGAGAGTGGTGGTGTATCTTAACTCCTTTTTGCTAGAGTATTGCAGGCAAGAATTATCAATAGTTTGGTAACCCATTTGCCATTGCTATGTAAATGAGTTGTTTGTTCTTTGACAGAAATGGTAAATGTAATAATCTTTAAGTTCTTGAAATCATTAGTGGTGGAATATCAATCCAGAGAAAAGATAAATAATTTTAGAAATGACCTTGTCATTCTAAAACTATATTTTCTATTTATAATCACTAGCTGAAGAGTTTTAGATTACAACAACAATGATTTGATACAAAGAGGAGACAGATCAGAAGGAAAGAAGAAAAGTGAGGTACCTTGGTGTTTTAGGGCTTCTAAGTTTGGAAACTATATATTGGCCCATTTTGGTCTTTACCAGGAAGATGTGGATAAAAAACACTGAAGAGAGGTTTCTAAGTCACCACTCTGGTGCAGCTGTTCTGTCATGGAGCTGAAAAGCTATACAAATGCTGACCTTTTGTGTTTCAACTGAAAATGTAATCTCATCCACTTTCTATTTCCTCTGTTCTGAGACTGAAGGATCTCATCAGCATCTTGAAAGTCACTGCTTGGAAGCTACAGCTTTCAGAGCACTGGGCTAGGTGTTGCTTCTCACTCCCCAGGCCACCTTTTGAGTGCAGTCTCAGTGACTCCATATTTCAGCTGAGTCAGGCAAAGCTCTGACCAATTAAGAAATAGGTCCAAGGTCATATCATAAAAAGTGGCAGCATAGAGCCCTCAAAGCTTTCAATCTGTTCTGTGCTGCAAAATCAAGATAATGAGAAGAGCTCATAATACTTTCCACTTAGTGAAAATTGGATACTTTATATAAATTAAGAAGTTAAATCGTCATAATATTTCTTCTTCATCCCTCATTTCCTCATTTTACAGATAAGGAAACTGAGGCATGGAAAAATGAAATAAAATTTCCACAGCTATAGGGTTAACAAATGGGAAATTGAGATCAATTCCACACTGCCTATTGGTGGTATCTGTTGCCTATTTTTATAACTTCACTCTTATGGGCACTTTTTCTTTCTCTGAACATTTAATCTTCTTAATACCAACTGGATATACTGCATCCCAGTTGTGGCAGCCCCATGTCACTCGTGCCTCAGCCTGCTGGGTTTGTATCATTGAAAGCTCCAAATGATTCGCCGTCATAATTTATTCATCTTCAAGTATTTGCATATTTATGTAATTATCTCTCTTTCTATCTCTATCTGTCTGTCTGTCTCTCTTTTTTTGTTTTTTTGGAGCTGGGGATCTTGCTAAATCACCTAGCTGGCTACAGACTCACACCTCTCTCAGCTTCAGAATAGCTGGGGTTACATAGATACCCACTTTTAACCATAGTGTTTAATGACCATCCTCCTACACATATTTTTACATATCTGATTATTCCTGTAGGTAGCATTTTAGAAACTATTTGTTGCAAGTGTATGCTTAGTTTTCATGTCTCTGGAACATATTGCTACATCTTCCAGAACAGGATCCAGAATTTTTTTGCACCATTATTGTCTCAGAGGGCTTGTTTTTTATGCCCTTGTCAGTACTATTATCTGTTAACTGTTTTGGAAGCCTTTGTTTTTTTGATAGATGTAATGTATATTCTTACTTTAACTAGCACTTTTTAATTGAGAGATAAAATGCACATTTTTTTCATTACTTATTCTCAGAGCTTTAGCCTTAGCAATCTAGGTGTGTCCATATCTCCCACTCATGAGACTAGAGCTCTTCTTTTTGAAGGGAAGGTGATGATCCAAGTGTTTGTGGACCTATTTGAAAACCAGCAGAGGCTGCAACCCAGTTGGTCAGTAGGTTTGGGAGTCAGAAAGGATTTGCTAGGGTAGGTGAGTTTTGGCTTGAATTTTCAAAAGTTACCAGTAGTCAGTAAAGAAAAAAGGAAAGAAAAGGCAAGGAAAAGCAGAGAAAGACAGGGAAAGGAAGGAAAAACAAGGAAGGTCAGGGAAGGGAAAGGAAGGAATAAGAAGGGAAGGGAAGGGAAGGGAAGGGAAGGGAAGGGAAGGGAAGGGAAGGGAAGGGAAGGGAAGGGAGAAGGGCATTGCTGAAGGAACAAAGGTCTGCAGACAGGAACAGAGCTACCTCTGAGAGGATTTTGGGTGTTCATATGACTGGAGTGGAGGAGAAGAATGTAAAGATGACAAGGGACAAAGCAGAAGGGAAGCTTGGGGAGAGCACAAAGTTCCTTTAAGTCCACACTAAGGTATTTGGCTTCCTGTCCAGGGCAAAGGGCCAGTGGTTGAGGCAGCAGGACTGTTGAGGTTTCAATCATGAGTCTTTTGCGCTTGTCTCAGCAGGGAGGCAGTGGGAGGATTGGGAAGAGAGAATGACTCAGAGCTGTCAGGGATGGGTGCCTTTAAGGTAGGCAGTGGGAGGGTGGAGGAGGGGGAGGAAGCAGTGTAGAGTGTGTCTAGGGCGATGCTTGGATTGCTGCATGTTTCACTAAGAAAGGTACACAGCACAGGAGCAGGTGGAGGAATGGGAAAGAAGTGGATGCTTTAGTGTCTGCTGAGTTGGGGGCTCCTGTAGTGATGTGTAGGTAGCAGTGGTTTTAGGCTTGGCATCATGATCTGAAATGAGGCTACAAGGTGTCACCTCCTTCCCCTGCCTGGCTTCTTCCTGCATTGTCCTGGGCCCATGGTCTGTGTTGTAAAGATGAAGTCAGGCCCTTCTGTCCTAGAGAGGGTGTATGCCCTTGTGCAGAAAGACACAGACCCTGCATGTGTATTTTTTCTGGTCAGGAACTCTCTTAGACTCTTGCAAGAAAGGGCAGGTAAGGCAGGGACCCGGATGTCCTCTGACTCACTGAAGGAATGGGTCTAAGACCTGAGAAGTCTCATTTGGCTTCCAGGAGTAGAGGTGCAAACAAGTTTTGCCTTTACAGTATCACCAGTGACTAACATTTCTTTTCTTTCTTTCTTCCTTTTTTTTTTTTTTAAAGTTGGTGGGTACCAGGAATCGAACTCAGGACCTTGTGCTTGCCTGGCAGGCGCTGCACCACTGAGCTATATCCCTGGCCCCCAACTGGCCATTCAACATGAACTCTGAGCAGGGCCCTCCAAGGTGTGCTAGTGAACCTGGACTGTTACAGACATGTGTGAGTGATCCTGTTAGGAGCTTGACTGATTGATTGGAGGTGAGGAGAGAGGTTATCTCATTTCAGATCTATTCGTTTTCACATTGTTTTTCAAAATCAGACTATTTTCTTTTAGCATTTTTAATGGAAGAACACCTTATCCTGAATAACAATGATATTAAATTATTTACTTCATTTTAATTATAAGAAGAAGATATTCTGGGGATCCTGATTTTTCACATTAAAAACTTATATCTGTTTCCAGGTATGTTCTTCTGAGTGACTTGATCATGTATCAGTGCTTTGTTCCCCCTGGAACTAGACTAAGTCTGTTTTAATGGATGTTTCATATGAAAAGCGAGGTGATGGTGAATCACTCTAATTACCAAAAAGCTATCTTAGATAGCAGTGTGGTAGAGAAGCAAGACAGAAATAACATTTGAATAATTCTTTGCCCTTCTGTCCCTAGATCTGGAAATAAATGCTCTTGAATTTATACATTCTTGGTCCCTTAGGAACCATAAAAACATACTCTTAAAAATATGAAATGGTGAGAAACTGCATGTTTATTAAGAATCATAACCCTTAGGACTAGATAAGTCAAATTAAATCTCATAAAACTCGGTTAAGAAAAATGAATACATGGCACTATTTTTTTTCTTTCAGGGTCTACTTATTAATTTTGTCATGTTTAATATGTTCTAGTTACAAACAAAGGCATAAATGTATGCATTCGTTCCTAATTAATTTATGTAATTGAGTTTTATAAATTTAGGTGTTTAGGAAGCTGTGCATAACACACCCCATTTACTGTGTGCTGTGGCCAATAAAAACATAATAGAAAGAAATATAGTTTGAAGCTCACTTCAGTGGTAAATATAGATTAGTTGAAAATGATATCTTTGTAATGTTTATTTTAAATTTTGCAATGCTGCAGATTTTCTGAACATACCAATTAATGTTCTTATTTGAAATAATGACTAGTTAATTACTGTAAATCCGAAGTACTGTATCTCTGACAATTATAAAGTCTCTTACAGCTTTTGTTCAGTTGCCTCCAAGTTATGTAAGTAGTGGTACTATGTGAAGGAAAGGAGAAAAAGAAATTGAAGCATCATGTTTAAAATGTGGGTGGTTTTGTCAGTTCTTATTTTGAATCACCTTATCTCTCTGTGTGTATATCTGTGTATACATTTATATGTAATTTGTATTTCATGTTAAATAGACAGTGAATGAGTTGAAAAATATGAAAGGCATCTTGAATTTTAAAAATAGCTCATAAATTATAACATGAAAATCAAATGTGCTGAGATAAAACCAATAAATTTTAAGTTAAGTCCATTTGTCATTGTGATGTGATTATTTTGTTACCTGATAGCTCACTCAGCTCAGCAGCAAACCTTTCTCAGCAGCATGAAAAGATTCTCTGCAATGATTTGATCAGAAAGGTATTGGGGTTTATCCTGTCTCCCTGGAATACTTTTATCCAGTAAGAAGCCAAAGCTCTTGATTCCCTCATCCTCCAGCTCACGTAGAGTGTCAGAAATCCACGTCAGTGCTACTTGATACCATCCAAAGCATTATCTGTTGTTGAGTCTGTTTTTTTGAGTATGTGTAAAGTTTAGAGATTGTCTCTGGTCCAGAGTGAAGCATCTGGGACAAACAGCAGGCACATAGAACTATTTGAACACTGAGCCATGTAGTTTTGAAAAATCATTTGATTCACACTATTCCCTGTGAATATGATATGATGTGTCCCCTCTGTGGAGTCCACTGGGCCAACCTTTGGATGTTCTATTTAGTGTCTTACAGGTTAAAGGGGGATGTTAGGTTTCCTTATGAAAGTATGGGCTTGCTGGGATTAAAAAACCTTGAACAATTATGTATAAATATAAATACTGTAAGTGTAGTAAGTGTCCCATTGGATCATATTCACGATGAAATATGTATGTCTTTGCAAGGGTAAGACCTTCATAATTCATTTATAAGTTACATGCCTTACCTTACATGTAAGTAGCAGAATAATAATTTTCTTCATTCTGTGTGAATTGCCACAGAGGTTAGGACAATGAAAAGGAATAAACTTTTCTCAAACAGTGGGATGCCGTTCAGAGATAACTGGGGAACAAAGTATTAGAGGAAAGCAACCCCCCCCCAAAACCCCCAAAACAAACAAAAAATGATCGTAGGTTCTAGTGATGTTGGGAAAATGATGTGCAGGCTGAAGTGGCAGACCCTGAGCTTCATCTGTTCTGTCATGTTATGACAGAAATCATTACAAGTGTGATAGGTTTATTTATAAAGACTTGCTTCAATATTCAAAGTACATCTATTCCAGCATTCCTCATTTTGAGCCAGACTGTGGATCAAGATGAAAGAAAAATTAAATTGTGTATTGAAGAGCTGTTAATTGAGCTGTGCTGTATTTAACGGGGAAGCATCGGCTCCAGGCAGTCGATACTGCTGAGGATTTTAATGTACTGCATCATGAGACTGTCAGTTTGCTTTGGAGAATGCAAACAGGGCTAATGACAGAGCCCTGTGAACTTGTGTTGTGGCTGCCAGTCTCTTTGGAAGGCACGTGCTCATCAACCCATGGACATAGCGTTGCTTACACACATGGAACTCTATCCTGTGCTTTCTGTCCCAAGGGCTAGTGACACTGCTTAGTCATCAAAACTTGTTTCCTAAGGAGTCATTTTGGGCTTGTTTGAAGTTGGTAAAGCCCTATATAATCTAAGATCTCCCCACCTCTTCCTTAATCAATGTAAATTCAATTGCATTTCTGAGGATGGTTGGTAGTATTTCTTCATTGCTAATATCCATTTAAAAATGTTAGGTCTACCCAGTTATAATTCTCAAAAGTAGCCTATCAGTGGTTTAATATGTTATCTCCATTCTCTAAGGCAGTGTTAATTTCTTTTTGTAGTTAATCTATCGTGCTACCAAATTTAGTATATTTATAGTTAAAGATTCTGTTAAGAGCTAAGTGATTTAAGTACATCTGGGATAAAGTGGCCTTGGCTTTAACTATGAAACAAATTTTCTTTATTTCATTCTCTTCACTGATAAATCCATAGTAACTTGAGGCATTTCTAGAATTGTGGGCAATTCGAGCCTCTAAAGTTTGATTAAAGATACTTCAGCTATTCCTACTGAGAGGCCAGAAGGCTGAGAGGAATTTATTTTTGGTTTAGACCCTGGCACTGCTCAGTGGAAAAGAACAGACAGCACAGGCTTAATTTTCACGCTGACCATTTCCCAGGAGTCCATGTGGGTGTTATGTCTCGGATTGGTGACGATGATCCCGGGAGACGCTTCCTGCGGTAATTGCACCCATCACACGTCACAGGGAGTCCTTAGGCATAGCTTTAAGGGGCTTTTCCATTTATTTATTTACTTACTCATTCATTCATTCTTTTATTCACTTCTTCATCAGCTGTGTATGTGGCCCTACTGTGTGCGGAGTATTGCTGTTGTCAGGTTTTGGGGGAGTTGGGGTTGGTAAGATCACCTCTCCTTGAGTCCAGGAGAGGTCTCAGGAGATTACCTCACCTATGAACTACCTAGTAAAAGCACCTGGCCCCTGGAAGGCACTGCAGATGTCAGTGAGGGCTGTTACAGCTGCAGCATCAGGATATATGTGAGGAAGTGCAGCACAGCTAGTGGCACTTGGGAAGCAGAGAACCTGGCAGCCAGATTGTACACAGTCACCATGAAAGAGACGCTCCAGGAGGAAGAGGCCATGGCTGTGAGTAATATAGGATGGCTAATAGGGTAAACATAGGAAGCAGGTTTTGTAGCACCATCTGTAGTAGAAAAGGTTTTTCTTGCAGGGAGAAGATTCACAAAACAAGGCTTAGGAGGGACCAGAACCTGGTTTTAGAAGAATGTGGTTCAAATCCAGGCTCTGTTATTTAGTACCATTTAACCTCTCAGCTTCATTTGTTGTGAACATTAATAAATGATGTGAATTATGTCCCTTTTATTCAATCATAATTATAGTTATTTGATTGTGTGTGTTTATGTATTTTTTTGGTCTATTTTGGACAAGTATGGAGGTAGCAGATATATTTTAATAAGATTCATTTTGGAAAGATGTGAGGAGCATAGAGCTGCCAAGTCTCCAGCTTGGTGTGAAAGACAGTGGACTTCCCTGCATCATTCCAGAGGCCAGCATCTCGCCTCAGCGGCAGTGTTGCTGCAAACATTTCCACTGTCTGCGCCATTGGCCTTTGATTGTTGTCAGAAAGGCCACACAGAGGAAGAGCAGATTGACCGCTCACCTGACAGACTGGGTCCTAGTCCAGGTTGATAGGTAAAGGGATAAACTCAGAGGAACCAAAGAAAGCTAGGGCATTCCAGGAGGATTCAGGCTCTGGGAAAGGAGGTGATTTTCATGGAGAAATGGATGAATAACCCCTTCTTTAATGACAGGTATGGTTTGTTTTGGATTCCAGAATGTCCCATGAGGACTAATTGGCTGACTCCCTCTGGGCTGAATTGTGTACCTGAAATGTACAGGAGTCCACCTATGTACCTTCAAGATGAGTGCATAAGAAATATTTCTTTTTGTTCTGTGCTTCTAGATTATGTCTAAGAAGGAGGGTATGTAGTATGTACAGAGAAACCAGAAAGGACCTAGGTTTTAGGATAGACATGATAGCTGTTGATGACTCATGAGAAATTAAATAATTTTAGGAGACAAACTAACAGCTAATGGTGAGGAAGTAGAGCACAGAATGCCACTAGAATGTGTTGAGTTGCCTTTATCAGTCAGGACAATGGCTGGGGGCTCTGCTGTCAGGGGTCTAAGCTGTCCTGGGCACCATCTCTCACATTACTCCTGTTTATGCTACAGTGCTTGGAGGGGAGTGGGCAATCCAATGTCTGAGTTGTAAAACTTCCTCTGTTTTACTGGCCAGAGCAAGCCCTTGGCCATGATCAACTTTTAAAAAACAAGGAAGTGCAATCCTACTGTGTGCCCTAAAGAATTGGAGAATGGGACAGTTCTGAGCAGGTGTAACAGACATCACAGTGTCATGGAGATGGCATCTATTTTTAATGTGACTGAGAAAATAATTGGTCAGATATTGTAGGATTTTTTTCCTTTTTTGGGGCAGAGGGTGGAAAATAGCTTACAGATGAAAAAACTGGCATAGCATCGATATTTTAAACAGAAGGAAAAGATGACATTGGGGACCAGAGACACAGAAATTTCCCTTCTGTGCTACGACAAATACCAGGCAGATGTAATTGTAAAGTGAAACTGCAGACGTCTTATGCAGGAACCAGGTAACAGCCTGCTTGGCTTCATAAAGAAGGAATAATATCCAATTAGACTAAGTGTATTCGGTGCCTGAGTGACAAGCCCTGGAGACCTCAGGGCCTCTGGGGCCCTCAGGGCGCTTTCAGGCGGCTGTCTCCAGACCTGTCCAGGCTGTGCGCGTGTCACACTGTGCCCTGCATCTCCCAGCCCGGCTGCCTTGGCTTTCTGAGCACTGAAATGAGGTGCCACCTGTGTTTTGGTGTCTGCCCTTCTAGCCACTGGGACACAGAGTTTCACATCAGATCATCTTGCCGTTCTGCTGCCACAGCCTCCGTGTGCTGGGCTTCCCCATTTCAGGTCAACTGCTTGGACCCTTAGGTCTTGGAATCTCTGGGTTCCAGAGGCCCCCTTAGTGGGATATCTGGGTGCTATCAAGGGTGGACAGGGTGGTCCAAGTTCAGACCTTGCCAGTTCCCACCTGTGTGTATCCCGGCCACGTACTGACCCTCTCTGAACTTCGGTTTCTGCATCTGTCAGATGTGCTTTGTAACTGTTCTTCTCTCTTGAAGCTCATGGAGGGTGTAGATGATGAGCACACTCTCTGGCTCTCAGGCCATCATGAATGCCTGCTGCTGCAAGCCCTGTTGCCGGCATCTGCACCCCTGCCTTTCCTTCCCTCCTCCTGTCCAAAGCCAGCTTCCTCCTGCAGCTTCTTCCTGGATCTCAGCCCTCAGGGACTGCGCCTTCCTCTGTTGGCCTCGGTAGTGATGCCACTTTCCTATGGTGCCTAGCACTTCTCCAGTATTCGTGTTAGGGTTGCAAGGCCTGGGGAAAGCAAGGCCAAGTTTTCATTTCTTTGCACCTTAATATTTAGGTTGACTGCATTCTGTCTAACTGTCTGTTGCTTTTGTGGTTTAGCATTGTCTTTGTCAGTTAATTAAGGAGCTTCCTTATTTATCATTGTAAAAAATAACTTGAATACCAGTAGTCATTGAATGGAGAGAATCCAGTATATGTTCTCTGGAGCCATACTAAAACCCAGGAATATGACTCAGTCTATCTTAGTTCACTGAGATGACAAATAGTTGGTACTGAACCATGTTCAGACAGCTTCATAGAGACTAGTATGAGATCTATTTAAGCCCTTAAATATGCAGATGATGCAGGCTCACTGATTGGAGACATGTAAGGTTGGGTAGTAGATGCAGGACATGTTGGAAATCTTGTTAACAGGGGAGAGGAGAATGTATTGTTTTCTATCTTTGCTATTTAACCATGTGCTTTCTGACAAATCACTGAACAGTTGTGTTTCTTCTTGTATCTGATCACCATGTTCTTTGCTATGGCCCCATCCTCTATCTTCTGAGCCAGCCAGGTTACATCTCTCTATGCCTTTCATTTAACATTGTATCTTTCTCTGACTCTCTACTGCCTCTCTCTTCTACCTTTAAGGACTCTCAGGACCACATTAGATAATCCAGAGTCATCTGCCTGCTTTGAATTCAGCTGATGAGCAACGGTAATTTCATTTGGAACCTGAACTCCACTGTACCACATAGCCAACTGTGACAGGTTTAGAGATTATCACGTGGATATGTGTGGTGGGGGGAGCCACTGTTCTGCCTACCATGTGGTGTCACTGATTGCCCTACCCACATAGTCCTAAAATTTGGCCCCATCCTTCCTGCTTCATCCTAATTTCCCTGGTTGCCTCTAGGGTATGAGGAGTCATTCACTGGTGCCCAGTCCCACTGCCTATGGTGAGGATGGTTGGTTGGATTCTGCTTTCCTGCTGCTAGAAGCAGTGTTCGTGTAGATACAATCCTGGTGGGAATAAACATGCTAACGGTACAAGGCAGGAGGAATGAGACTTTGTGTGAGCAGTTGCAGACGTGTACAGGTCCTCATGTGATCCATTGGGTAGTGGACGCTGCTGTCTCAGAGTCTCTGCAGGTTGAAGAGCAGATGATTCAGCTGTGTTCTTGGCTCCCAACCTCAATAGAGACCAAAAATCTTCACAGGGTTCAGAAGAGAAATATGCTAGTGAAAGTTATTATGTACTGGGTGTCTTGGAAGGTGTTTCACACATGCTTGAAACTTGAAACACAAGATTCATCCCCTCACTCAGCAAACAGTTATCCACCTATCAGGAGAGGGCGTTTAATACAGAGCACACAGGCATGGCTAGTTCTGGAGGCCTTGGAGACTTAGCTGCTGCAGAGGGCAGTTTCTGAAGTCGTCAGAGAAGCAGGAAGTTGAGTGGAGTCAAGTGACCCCCAAAGATCCCTCCAGAGTTTATGTCCTTGGCAATTCAGAGTCAATTTCGAAGCCTTTCTGCCAGTTTGTCCCTTGGATTTCAGCTTGTACCTTGCCTCCCATGGGGAGCAAAGGCCAAAGGGGGTCCCTTCCTAAGCTACCACCTGAGAATCTCACCATTCCTCTGCCTCTCCGTGGTTGATTTTCTTAATGTTCCTGTGAAAGACAGCCCTGCAGGGCTATGGTATGTGTGAAGACTGAAGGCTGTTTCTCAGCAGATACAGGATTTGGGTGCATGAGGCAGCAAAAAAGCCTTTTAAAAATTCTATCATCAAACAATAGGAAGACCACTTTTTCTTCCTCCATGTAACAGAAATGTATTGATCAAGTGACCACGATGATGGAGACTTTAATGTTTTCTCTAGGTTCATGGTTTTTGTTATTCTAGACAACAGACCAGTGAAGGGTATACCTCAAAGGGAGGCCCTTCCTGGCTTCAAATGTTCCTGGCCTCTGAGCACCATGTGGTGTAGATGCTCATCACCATTGCCTGTAATTTTTTGTGCTATTGGTAGAGACAGTGATTTTTATTCATTAGAGTATTTGAGTCTAATTGTTTTTAAACTGCCACTTTTGTTTGTTAAAGATATGGATGTCTTCCATTGAGGAAATCAAGGTAAATTTATCGTAGCAATTAGATGCTTCACAATTTGAAAACTTATCACTTAAATTGGTGAAGTGGCACTTTTATGCAACTTGATGGTTAGAGGACTTCAGAGTCCAGGACTAAACTCATAAGCAATTTAACAAGATGTTGATGAGATAAAGGAAGTCGCACTTGACAAGACATTGAAACCCAGTGGTTGGAATTTTCCAATTCCCTCCTGTATGGTAGAGTAGGTGAAGGAAGATAGACCATAACTTGATTTTTGTGTAACTCTTAAATAAGTGGGAGGGAATTTAAAAAAAAAAAAAGAAAAAAAAAACCCCACTAGATTCAAAGTTGCTCTTTGCTGGATTACTACAAGGAAATTAGTTAATATGTTAATATGAATCTAGAAGAACATTGTGTGTTTCTCTCTTCATGTTAATTTGTGCTGCCTGCTAATCTCTGGGCAGTGGAGAACAAGTCAGAGGTTATACATTTCTTATTTATGGGCATTAAGCAATATATTTAAAATGTAAAGTAAAGCCGACAAAATGCACAGCCTGATAACAACAACAAATCTAATCTAAAGTGACACAGGGAGAGTCTCCTAGACGGTTTTCTTTTTAATGTAACATGACTTTAAATTGATGCAGCCCCTCAGTGATTGAAAAACTCTCAGAGCTTGTCTCCTATGATTACATTTCTGATCTGTACAACTTAATTTTTTAACTCGGTGAGTCTCAGTTTTGTGAATGAACAGTTTTCTTTTGCTTTCTCTCTTACTTTATTTTGGAAGAGTTTATTTGGCAACCAGGCAAATAAAGCTCTGCTTCTATGAGAAATAGCAGGAAGTCCCACAGTAGTAAAGACCAAGGAAGCTCAACACAGAACAAATTCCTCCGCTTCCTCTCCCATCCTTCCTCCTCTTTCTTTGGGTTTTCTTCCTTTCTTTCCCCTTTTGTCTTCTGTTGACTTTGGCAGTGGTTGCATGTAACTGTGAATAAATTAAAAACCATTGAACTGTATGCTTTACATGGGTGAGATACATGAGGACTGTAGCTCCATAAAGTTGTAATTTTTTTATGAAAGTGCCTCTGGAATCATTATCAGTATAATTACTCTGTAAAATTGTATTTTGATAAATTCAGTATTAATTTAAAATGAATTATCCTTCCCTGGAATGGATGGAAATGGTTAGATGATTGCGAATGTTTGTTTATTCAAGGTGCTCACACATATTCTTTATTTGATAGTATCTAGAATGTGTTGGGATTTTGCTCCATCTATTTTTGAATTGGGAGCTGCATTTTCTGGGCCCCTTATTTGATAACAATAAATTTTACAAAATTCAAAAGTCGCATTTATCATGTATTTTTCCATTGAAGCAAAAATTCTCATATTACCTGTATTCTTTGATTGTATACACTTATAGTTTTCACCTTCTTCAAAAGTCAGATTTTCAAAGAAAACTGTATTGTTTGAGTAATTATTAAACTGAATAATATATGTATAACATGTATAGTTTTTGGTCATAACTAACTATTACCAAACCAATTTTGTGAAGTTATCTTCCAAGGTCTCTGGCTAACTTTTTGCTTTCTGAGCAGTATCGCAGGGGTATCTCCTTATTAGAATTTGAGAATCAAAGCTGTCTGCCATCTTTATTACCTTAGTGTTCTTAGCTTTGGTATTTAACCTTTGATGTAGCATTGGATAACTGAAGAAGTTTTATTTGAAATATGGTTAATGTTTTCTTATGTAAGATTAAGAAGTTTATGGATTAAAAAAAAACCCTTTATGTTGTTTTTCATATAAACAGTAACTTACAGGTGGCAGTGGTGGGTGTATAAAAGGACCAAAAGGGCACTTCCAAGCGGACTGTGATGAGAAGAGCACCACACCCCTAGTTACAGGGCATGGATCTTCTTGGTTTAGAGAAATATGCTCAGCTTTTTTGTTTTAAGCCTAGTATTCATTCTAATAATTTCTTTTTGGACTCATTCTTAAATCAAGATTAAATGTAGCCACTGAGAAACTTGAGTTTATTACTCGAAGCAAGAGACCTGTATTCAAAATTTTCTTTAACCATTTGAACCATATGCATGTGGATTCTTTAATTTCTTTTTCTCTTATCCAAAGATACTGTATATCTTTAAGTAGGTGAATCCTGGAATAGGTTTTATTATATATCACACCACAGAGTTAAGCTCAATTCATTTGGATTTTTAAAATCTCCTGAGCTTTGAGAATGACTTTGAAACACTCTTGACTATTGGAGCTTAAAGAGTATAAGTCTTGAATGTCCTCTATATTAATTCACCTGCTTGGAAAGTTAATGATTAAAGTTTAGTGGGATTTTTATATTTTCTATAATATATGTTTGTATTGGAGTAAACTATTCTTTCGATGGCATAATTGAGCTTTCAAAAAACAAAAAGATTCCATTGTTGGGAGAAGAAGAGTAAGGAAAAAGGTGTAATATGAATAGTCATAAAATGTCCTATAGACTTTTTGTGTCAGGTGTAAAGGAGTTAGTAATTTACCTTTAGGTAAATTAATAATTTCCTTTAGGAGGAAAACAATCTCTCATTTTCATCAGTGATGAATTTGAGCAGAAACATGGGTCTTTTTTCAGAAGATATTTTGAGCCAAGGGGAAGAAGAGAAGTAGGTAAGGAAAAGGAAACACAGTACTGAGGCAGAACCCTAGCTTTTCTCATATGCAGGTGTCAGGTATGGAGGTTGCTAATGAATGACCAAAAGAGCTAACTCTGTTTGATGAAGTGCAAGACATAATACACACTTTGCATTTGACTGATGTGAGATTATTACCATCCATTCATGTGTAACTCTGTATTTGTAAGGTTTGTAATTTGTTTTTGACACATTTCTCTTTGATTTCATGCATTCATGCATACGGGTCTCACTTTCCTCCAGAAACTTATTTCCAAAGCAGACTTTTTTTTTCTATTGTTTGGGTAATTTATTGGCCTTACTTATTCTTCTTAATACCTGACTTTTTTCTTAAAGCTGTATCTGTTTTTCAAGCCAACAACATGAAGAAAGATGCCACAGGTCTGGAACTTAAAACTTCACTGAGGAAAGAAACTGAAGGCTTCTGAGCTTTCAACATGTCCTGTGGAATTCACTTCACATCACCCTCCCTTTGCAGTGTTGCACAGAGAAGGTTTGGAAATCACCAGAACTCACTGTGTGGCTTGGAACAATGGCTCTTTTTTTTTTTTCTCCCCCTGCATGATCACTAAGATGGCCACTGAAAGGGGAGCTGGCAGAATCCCAGGGGGGCCAAGAGGCCAAATCTGTCTTGTGGGGAGTTTGAGGGTGGCCAAGTGTTTTCCAGTTCATTTCCAGTGCGTATTTCTTCGGGGCTGTAGGCCCAGCTGTGCCTCATTAGGAGGAAGCGTTTGGCTGTGACAACTCGATAAAAAACAAAAGAAGAGAAAAAGAAAGAAAGGAAAACGATAAATTCTCCACCAGTTAAATAGCGGTATAACTTGGGATAACCTGTGTCTAGAATCTTTCATGTCTTATAATGAGTGTGCCAATTGCCAGCTGTGAGGAGAAAAAAATGACAGAGTATGCAGCAGTCAACTTTTTCCTGAAGAAAAGGTGAAAAAATATATTTTGTAGCCAAGATAGTAGTGTTACCTGTTCACTTTAGGCACAGTGCAAAGTGTCAACCCCAGAAAGAGACACCCAGTGAACAGCGCTTTTTACCATTTAATCAGTCTGTACTGCGTCGTATTTATAGCCCTGGCGAGGTTGGCCCATTGTTACAAGATGAAATTGTGATGTTCAGCAGTTTATACCTTGGGAGCTGGAAGCATTTCTCCATGGTGAATTTGTAATATTAATTGGCCATGTCAGTTCATGACAAATGTAGTGACATCTATTTCAAGTATTTCAGTTTTATGGTGCTGAAAAAGTGACACACGCTCGAGATAAGTAATCTCACAAAAGATCTTCACACTCGCTGTGTAGTGCTTCCAGAACATGCTCTCAGAGAGTTGCAAATAGGCTCCGAGTACAAGGGGCTGTGCTCTTCCTTTCCTAAGGCTGAGGAGGAAGCAGAGAAGGAGGGTCAGATGCTCTTCCTGTCATTCCTAGCTCAGGCTTGGGCCTTCTGGTTGAGGCCTTGGCATGGAATTCCTGCCAATGGTATGCTTGAGACAGTCATTTCTTTGATTTGGGTACCTGCTGCTTATAGGTCATGCCCACTGGAAATGAGAAAATACGACCTTTCTTACCATGTGCAGTGGTGCTAGAATGGGGCATCATTTGGCATTGTCTGGATTAACTTTGGTATTTCATCTTATGGGAGAATAGACCTCTAGTGGGTAGAGACCAAGAATGCTGCAGAACCTGTTGAAATACACAGGACACAGAACTGCACAGCTCCAAAAGTCAGTCAGGCCAGGGTTGAGGAAGCTGCATTGGCAGGGAAAGTGACCTTTTACATTCTGAATCTCAAAGTATGAGTGAGGCAGAGAAAAGTGCCAGTAATATGTCAGTGGGTCCACCAGAGGTTGGTGTGGCTCGCACAAGGGCTGCTTAAGCTTCTGCCATGTGGAATGGCAGAGAAGGGGTGGGAAAAGAGGAAGATGCATATGGCATTCAGGAGAGTAAGGGAAGGTAGATTGCGAAGTGATGGGACTAGAAACAGGCAAAGTGCACTGAATGCCCCCGTGGTGAAGAGCAGGAAGAAGACCCAGGCTGCTTCAGGAAGGAGAAGGGTGTTTGGGTTTTGTCCAGATATGTGGAAAAAGAATGCCTGAGCCTAGTTGAGAAGACCTATTTGTCAGTGAAATCGTTTTCATATGGCTGGTGTGACAACAATTTCAAAACAATAGCAACAATGCAACGTGATAGGTTTTACATGTCTAAAGAGAAGACAGCCATAGAATTATGCTAACTTTCTCTGTATGGCTGAAGATAGAGGCTTTTGTTCATCATCTTTTACAGTTGAGGAAACTGAGGACTAATTGGATTAGGTGACTGCTGAGGCTCCCATAGGAAGAGTCCAGATATATATACATATATGTTAGTAAATATATATGTGTATATATATTTATATCACATTAACTTCTTTATTAAGCAGAACAAGTCTTTTTTAGAGGGTCATTTCAAGTGTATAATTTCTGATAATACAAACATGTATTGATCATAATTTTTTAAAAATTTAGGCAGGCAAAAGAAAATAGAATTGTTCTGGAAAATGCCTTTTTCACGTGCTACTAAATCCTTCCATGGCATCAATTTTATTAGTTGTCAGTGCCCTAATGGATGAGTGGGTCATAATTTATCTAACCAACCCCCAGTTGTTGGAGATAGAGGTTCTGTACAGTTTTTTCTATTGTAAACAGAAATGTAGTGAATGTCTTTGTAGCACCCAGTGAGTAATTCCTTAGTGTTCCTGGAAGTGGTTTTTCAAGGGTACATTATTTGTTCTTTTCGCGATAAATTGCTAAATTGCTCTCTTGAAAGATTATGAGGTAACTCCTCTGTATCTTCCCTAAGAATAACTGAGTTTTCTCAAACTAGATGGTGACCAGAAAGGTAGAAACTAATTTTTCTATGCATTTTTTTCATGATTAGTGAAGGTAAGCATTTTAATAGGTTTATCAACAATTTCTTCTTCTGTAAATAATGATCTAATCATGTCCTTTGGCTGAATTTTATCTTAATCTCTTTTTGAATGATATGCATTTTTATGTATTCAGATACTGTTTAAATGAAAAGATATTAACCCTTCATTATGTATAACAAGTTGTTTCCTCATGATGTTCTCTTTTAACTCTATGTTTAATTCTAATGCAGCAAAAATGTCAGCCTGTCCTTTGTGATCTCAGTTTTAGTTGTTATGCCTTCAAAGTCCTCCACAGCAACATTTAATGACTTAGACATCTTCTTGGTTAAAGGCACCTAAGTTTGACCTTGATTGTGTTTAATTCACTGAGATTATCTTATCAAGAGAAATAGAGGTGAAGACCCATCTTCTTTTCCACAGATGATTAGTACACTAGGCCTAACATTAGATATAGTGATAATTTATTCCTCCCCTAGTAAATATACCTAGACTGATTGAAAAAAATGGTGTTCCAATACAGCCACTGTATTCTATCTTATTTGCCAAATCCTAGGTTGACATATAAAGACCCTCATATTGCATTTTTTCCAGGCACCTTTCTATTTGATTTGTTCTCTGTTTTCTGTCTTCTGTAATTTGATTCACTTCTATGCTCTATTTAAATAATGTATTATCTTTTTTCATATGCTGGAGTTTAAAAATTACCCACATTGCTATTATTACTTTTACTACGACTTCTGCAACTAAAACCAAAACAAAACAAAAGAAAACAAAACTTGGCATTTTGACTTTCTTTGTAAATGAAAAGCATGTGTTGTTTAATTGTCTACTGTTTGGCAATGTCTGAGTATCCTCAAGATGTGAGTGGAATGAAGGGTTAAAGATGACTACACTTAAGCTTTCAAAGATGAGTCCTGTTGAGTGTTAATATGCTCTAATTCCGCAGTTTGGGGTTTGAGTTAAGGTTTAATTCAGTTTGCAGATTGTGGCAATCTTGCTGCCTCCCTTACCAAATCCAGGGGAAGGTTACCTAACACTTTGAATCTCCATTAACTACAACTTCTCTCTTCTGTTTAAAAATCTCAGCATTCTTAGGAATGCATAATAAAAAGAAAAAAGAAACCTTAAGAAGGATTTTCCTTAGACTACCTAGAAACAGGTAGTAGGAAGACACTCTCTTTGCTTGTGTAGCTCAAGTCTCAGTGCTGTGGCTGAATTCTGGCAGGTGATAATAGATAATGAACGGGTGCGGGTGCGTCTGGTTGCCCTGATTGTCACACTGAATAGGTGATGAATACCAGGCCTGGCTGTGTTGTGGTACCTGCTGATGGATGCACTTATCAAAGCACATGCTTCGTGTGCCACAGCTGATCCCTTGAGAGACCACAGACATAAGGATTTCACGTAGACAGCTTCATAGCCTCACTGTATAGATACCCCTTGCTTTCTAACACTTCAGAAAGAAATCCCTTTGGACCCCAAGAAGTGTTTATGTTAGTACTGATATCCACTTCTATTTTACTTCTGTAGTTCTCAATGCCAGTGGTCTTTCTGTTAGTATCCTTGCCACTGTGGTCTTTTCATTAATGTTTGCAATCTCTGGCAAGCAATTGCTTGATATTGTGGTGAAATCATTTTATTTGTTGGTATTTCTTTCCAGTCTATCACTAATTTTTAACCCCTCATGGGTGAACAAACATCCCAAGTTTTCCTTTTGTGAATTTAGGATTAAAGAATTCATGATTTCATTTTCATATGCATGTGGTAGAATTTCATCATCTGAACTGAGGTTTTTGTTTTAGGAATCTTTGGAGTTGGACTTGTGTCTCCTGGTGATTTCCATATTTTTTTGTGCTTTGTTCTTATTACCAGAATATGAATGACCAGTGAAAACTGGAACTCTACTATCGCCTTGAATGTATTGCTGTAATGAATATTGCTGCTTTCTTCTGTGTTGAATGCTGGGTAATTTTCATTTCAATTTGTGACTAAATGTGTGTTTGTTTTGGTGCCTCAAAAATTCTGTTCTTCAGAGCAGGAAGGGCAAAGTGAGATGTTGCTGGGGTCAAAACCTGCACCTAGTCAAATCAGGTCCTGTTTAACCAGAATACCTTCCAGGGTAGAATTCCAGCCTTCTCCATATCTCTTTTCACCACAAGATGTCACCATGACACCACACCCACAGGGCCTAGGGACCATCTCCCTGGCAAAGACACTGTGGTCAGCAGCCATGAGCTGTGCGGGACCACAAGGAGAACCGTGCCCAAGGGATCTGGAGGAGACCACAGGTCCCAGGGGCCTGTCTCTTCCTGCTCCAGTCTCAGGACACCGCTGTGAGCTCCTCCAAGTGATTGTGTACGCCGGTGGGACGTCGCCCCGGTACCAGGCGCATGAACATTTTCCTTTCCTCAGTACAGATTTACCTGAGTCTACAGCAATTACATTCTTTAGGTGAGGCAAGATTTCAGATGACCTGAAAAATTTTACCTAAGGACTTTTAAAATTGGACTGTTTTAGAGTATGGCATTAGCTGACAAACAACATTGAGGTTTTACCCGTCATTACTTCAGCGTCACCTGGTGGATGATTTCTTTCCGTTCTCTTCTCCCTTCTGAAGGTGTGGGCAGTGCTGTGTGAAGGTGGGACTGTGGTGACTTTTGGGCAACTAAATTCCACTGAAGTGTTCTAAGTGTTTTGTGGCCCTTATGTAGGAAGCCAGGGTGCCTAGCAGAGGTCTCCCGTGCCACCTGATATTTGCACATCTTTGTTTTAGTATCTTGATTTTTTTTTTTGTCTTTTTGAGATGGGGTCTCGCTATGCAGTTTGGGCTGGCCTTGAGCTCACTTTGTAACCCAGGTTTCTCTCAAACTTGCAATGATCCTCCTGCCTTAGGCTCCAAATGCTGGGATTACAAGTGTGAGCCATCATGCCCGGCTCAATCTAGATCTTTTATTTTCCTGAATTATGCCAGCACCGATTTGAGCTAAGATGCCTGTTATTTAATTCAATGGTACCGATACACCATGTTTACACAGCACTGTCTGTTGGTTCTTCTAACACTTAATGTGCTTACTCAGCTTCTGTGGGGACTAGTATTAATTTTCCATTTCAAAAATGAAATAAAGAATTTTTTTTTAAGCAGTGCTAGGGATTGAATCCAGAGCCCTCACACTTAACTACACTTCCAGCCCTTTGTTTAAATTTTTTATTTTGAGACAAATTTTCACTAAGTCACTAAATTGCCCACGCGGGGATCAGACTTGCAGTCCTCCTGCCTCAGCCTCCCAGAGTGTAGGAATTATAGGCATGTACCCTCATGCCTCACTTATAGTGTTAATACTTAGATATTCTTCATAAATGTGTTTTGAAGGAATAGGAAGAACTAAGACTAGGATTCAGAATCTTGATTGTTGATCAAATTGCCTTCTTTAACTCGAAATTTTTCCATTAAATTTTTTCACTCAAGAAGGAATCTTACCTTTTATTCTCATTGTTCTATGATTTCTGCTCTCTCTGATCCAGTAGAGATTTAGGAAGGTTTTTGTTTTGTTTTGTTTTTTTCTGTAAGTTTTAAAAATACCCAAACAAACTTGAAGTCATTACCTTAAAGAAGATAGCAGTGTTTCTTTCTGGATTCTTAAGAGTCTCAGATTCTCAGTTGTTGCCCTTTGTTTTGGGCCCTGTGGGCATTTTCAGTGTCTTTGGCTCACGCACATCATCACAGGTGGTCCACCTGGGGTCCCACCAGTAAACCCCCTGCAGAGTACCTAGGCCCCGGCTGTCTTCCCTCCCAGCCCCAGGCCTGCGGGCTTTGTCCTTTTCTCCCTGGGAGCAGTGTCTCCAGTGTTTCTTTTGGTTTCTTGTTTAGGGTTCAGCAGTTCTCAGACCACACAGTAGCTGTGGAAAGGGAGGATGTGGGAAGATATTTGAGTGACAGGGCGACAAATGGTGGGAACGCTTCAAGTGGTGTTTGGGATGTGCTAAGGAGCTCCCAAAAGGCTGGGTCCAGTATTGTAGCTGTATGCATGGTGTCTCTGCAGGAAATGAACCAGTCACATGAGGGGCAGGAGTATTTGACTGTACCTTCTTGATATATTCAAGATAATCAGCCTGGGAAAGCAATTAGAAGTTGTAAGCATGGGGAATTATGAAAAAGAAAACCAAAATTTGCCTGAATAATATTTGTGAATATGCTTGCCAGATAATATACTGCTCTGACTGCTTTAATTTAGGTGGTTGATAAGACTTTTGCAGGAAAATGCTGTCAACTGCTGGGTAAGTGTTGTCCAAGTGGATAATTTGCAAACTATTTCAAAGGGGAAAGCTGTTTTCTTCCACCAGGAAACATTGTCTCACATCCACTTCTAAGGTCTGTGGCAAAGAGGATGCAAATTCACTTTGAGCAGGGCAGGCATGATCAAGGAAGTAAATCAGCCAGGGCACCAGTAGGGGGCTGAGAGAGGGGCACCCCTATCGGAATGTGTGTTCTTAAACCACTGATGCCTATTTTCCACCCATTTACATTATCCATGCCACTCCTTATCTTCTTAGTGCAGAAAATGAGAGTTGGTTCAGTATTCCTATGAACCTCCCCTGATTGCATTGGATTTAGTAGGTGTCCTTATCACATGGCCACTGCAGGGCACAGACTCTTGCTACTGAATTGTCTCTAGTGTCTCCGGATTTTATTGGAAACACCCAGTGAACTAGAAGACAGAGACCTGAACTGACAACACTGATGATTCTGGCAGCTTCACATAACCCAACTATCTCTTTGTTTGGTTTTGTCTCAGACTTAGTGTTTTCAATTTGTAAGGGATGGCGAGGAGGAAAAGGCTTCCTCCTGCAATTTTCTTTTCAGTTCAAACTGTTTCAAAGCCTTCTGCAAACTGTGGGTTTTGCTTTCTGGCTGAGCAAGAGTTACTTATGAGATGTGGTTTAGACATTTCCACTGTGTCCATAAAAAAAAAGTCTACAGTATTACTATGCATTGCACATTTGCCACTTAGAATTTCTGAATACAAATTAATCAACTTGCAGCTGTGAATAACAATAAAACACATGATAATGTACCTGCAGAAACGAGGGCATTTGAAATTTGTTCTCAGGTGGCCATCAAAAATAGCCAGCCAGAGCATTGCTACCTGTTTTCCATAATTGTTAGCTTTGCCTTTTCTTAGTTAATCTGTTTAATAAACTCCCCTGAAGAATCTAAACACTTAAATTTAGTTTCTTTTTGTCTTCGTGGTGTTTATCATTGTTAACGTGGCATCAGAGTAGCTCGACTTTTGCATCATGATAAATTCATAACCCGAGAGAAGGCAGAAAACATAATTATTATCAATTGCCTCTCTCCTGGAATCGCCATTGGCTGAGTGGAGCAATCTGTGAACTTCAGGAGTAGCTGATTCATGGAAATGCAGGGTCAGAATTGGGGCTGTCTGGACTGCATTGCCATTGTTTATGATAGCTTCTAGTGAGGTTTTCTCCCTTTGCCCATGTGGTAAGTTCTGCAAGACTTGTCAGTTTTTAAAGTCCTCTAAACTTGGATTTTTCTTCCTGTACAGTATAGAGTTTATTTATTCAACTTCTTCTCATACAATATAGAATTTAATTTATTTATTCAGTCATTCAACAAGTCTCGAGTGCTTGCAATGAGTTAGGCCTTGCTCCTAAGATCCTAGGATATACTTTAGAAATCTAAAAATCTTTGCTGTCATTGAGTTTACATTCTATTAGGGAGTACAGAATTTAAACATATAGAGTATGTCAAATAGTAGAAAATGTAAATAAACATACTTCGTTTTTAAATGAATATAGTATTCACCCATAGCCTAAAAAATTGCTGTACTTAAAATCACCACAGTAGGAAAACTTAGAAATGAGGGCAGTGACAATGGAACTCTGAAGGGAGTTTCCATGTGGTGTGATCATCTTAAACTTATATAGGCATACATGTTAAATGCATGGTTGACTCAACTCTTCACCTCCTCCCTTTTTTTGGCAGTGCTGGGGATCAAACCCATGACCTTGATGGATGCAAGGCAAGAGCTCTACCACTGAGCCACATCTCCAGCTTCAATTCATTCTGTTTCCTATTGCTTACTTCTTGTCAGCTGTACCCTCTCCCCAGCAGGTGTGAGGTGTTTCTCTAGCTTTTCCCATCAGGGATTCACAGCCAGGCATTTGCACAGGTTTGCTGAGGTGAATGTTGGCAGATAAGGACTTCATAACAGGCAGCTCACTGCCTCTACCAGGGAGAGATCCTTGTTTCTATGGATTTTGGGTTAAAATAAGGAAACTAACTTTTAAAATCAGTGAAGCTTGTAGATTATCTTCAAGGGATAATTTTTTTATTTTAATAGGGGAATAAAACTGACTTTCAAGCTATAATCTTTTTCCTAATGAAGGATCTTTTCGAGATCAAATGAGATCTTTAAAATCCATTGAAACAAATGTAAATTGCTTCTCAAATAAGATTCTCGCCTTCTACCATTCATCGGAAATTTGAAAGGAGTGAATGTGTGTGTGTTTCTAAATGACTGATCTTCATTCACTGCACTGTCTTTCAGAGGTTTGTGGAAGGCAGGCCAAGAAACAAATACTCATTATTTCTGCTGAAAGAGGACACTTCAGCTGGAGCCAATTCAAGTTCAACTGGAGTTACGTTTTCTTGCTTTTGCCACGTTTCTGAAATGTTCTGCAAACATTGTTAATGGCCAGTGCATTCAGCTGGCATTTCACAGTTGTACAGATTTAGGCATCTCTGTTGTTTACCAGTTATGGTAGATACATAGAGGACATTTGCAAACTTGATTTTGTGGCAGTAAGTTATCTTCAAAGTGACATCTGTTGTTTTAACAAAATTTTAAGTGTACAGTGTCCTACTGTTGACTGTCAGTGTAAAAGGACATTTTTGATCTACAGTGGTGGCCTATTGGACTAATGTTTGACTCTATTCCCATCAGTGGATCCCACTACACATATTTACTGTTTCAGCTAAACCAAGAATTCAAAAACATTTCCTTTGAGGATTTAATTTTGTACTTTGATTGCCCCTAAATGTACTGAGTTTTCCTAGTGCTGCATCATGGAGGCATCTCTCTGACCTCCTTGTCTCATGGCAGATACAAAGCTCTCAACAGCATGCTCTCTGCAGCATTATAATTATATGAAGAGAACTTGTTGATTTGAGTCCTGGATATGAAGGGGGCCTGGCACTCACTGTTAAAAATCTCTGGATTATATAATAAAGTCATAGTGCATGTAAATATTCCATTTTTAAAAACAGTAGTGAATACTAATATATAACTTTTATCAGTTTGAGATTATAATGTTCAAAATGCTCCAATCCCTACATCCTGTGACCTTGGTTGTTATATTTTTATTACTGCTAATTTTGGTATAGACCTTTTCAAATCAGTTTTTCCCTGTAATTACAAGGCTGCTTTATGGCATTTGTGATATATCATATGCATATATGTAAGGGTCATGAGAAGTTCATGCGTGTGTGCTGTGTGGGCCCTAGACTCGCTGCAGTGCTAGCTGGAATGCCATGTCTCTGCACATCTCTGTGGGGTTTACACATCACTCAGCAGACAGATTCCTATTCTGTGTTGCCCTTTCAGTTTTAAAAGCATTGAAAAAGAGAAGTCTTTAAAACTGTAGTATTTTGAGAACTACTGGGGTTGATATGATATTTTTGAACTTGAACGACTAAGAGCCCATTGAATCAAAATGCTAATAATTCTCCCAAGTCCAAAGGTAACCCTCATTTTATTATGCATTGGCCATAATTCACTTCCTGTTGGATTGATTTTAGAAAAAGGAACCACAAGTCCATATTTTAAAAATAGAACTAAAATGATAAAAACCCACAAGTCTCCTCACCTAAGGGATTTAGAAATCAAATTTAACTTAAAAAAAAAACTGATTAAGTTGATAAACCAAGATCTTGTGTATAGATTTTCCTTTTTATTTCTGTCTTTGGTTTTTGTTTATTTATTTTTTCAAAACTAAGGAATTAGGAAAAAACTCAACTTCCAATTTCTTGCTGGGTGGTCTTGAAACCTTACAACAGCACACTCTTTTGTCCCCCCCACCAAAAAAAAAAAGAAAAAAAAAAGGAAAAGAAATCCCCTATCTTTCATTTGCTGGCTTTAAGCTGAGAAAAATATACACATATGTAAAAATATTGATGATGATGATAATGGAGGACAATGCCATAAATAATTCAGGTTTTATTTCAAGTTATTAGAACATATTTGTTATTGGTGTTACAATTATTTACTGTGTGGGGGCCTTGACTTCTTTCTTTTTTATTTTAAAATAGAACATGGCTGTGTTTGTTAGTCATGGTTTGTGTTCACTGATATGTTTTGCTGTTTTCCAGCAGAATGCTTTGCTATGCCAGGCTGTTTGGTCCTTGCTGTGTGGTCTAGGGGAACAACCCTGTAGACCAGCTCTCCTGTGTCCCTCATGACAGGGAGTGGTCACCAACCATCCAGCCTGACTTGGAAGAGTCTCTGGAGTAGGCCTGGTTCTAGCTCTCTGTGTGCACTATTGGTGTGCTTCAGCAGATCTCTAAGTCTCTCCTTGTACCTTTTTGTATCTCTTGCTGCCCTCAGTGGCTTCCCTCAAGCTCTCCAAGAGAGTTGTTCTGATGGGCTCAGTGTAGTAACCTTGTACATAGCAATGCCACTGTTATGGCTTGTGTCTAGAGTTCCCCTCAAAGCCTCAGCAGTCATAGGTGGGGCTTTTTAGAGGTGACTGGATCTAGAGTGTGTTACTGACTCACTGTGCAATGCTAGGATTAAGGGTGGGTGATTACTAAATCAGCCCATGGATTGGTTTGGCACCACTGCAGTCATGGTAGACTGAACACAGTGTAAGGGACAGAAAGAGGCTTGACTATACCTTGCTTGCTTTGCTAACTTCTGCCTGCCTTGAACTTTTCTCCTCTGCTATGCCTGTCTATCATGTACCACCCCGCCTTGGAGCCAGCCAGCTGATCATGGACTGAAACCTCCACAAACTGTCAGCTAAATGAACCTTTCTTTTGTTAACTTTGAGTGTTGAATATTTTGTCTCAGCAATGTGAGAAGTAACTACAACAGCCACATTGCAAGATAGGCTGCTCTCATGACACATGTGCTCCTGTTGTCCAGGTAGCTATCCTGGCCGATGTGATTGGTGGAGCTGCCTGGGTCTTTGGAGTGGCCTGGGGATGATGTTTCATTGGAAATCTGTGAGTGTGCTGCTTTCCCTAGGAGGGGACTGTGGTGTGGCCAGTACCCACAGAGAACTAAAGCGTGGCCGTCTTCTCCAAGCAGCTGGATAGTAAAGATATTTGGCTTTTTGAGCTCAATGGTCCCTGTTGCAAATACTCAACTATGCCCTTAGAGTATGAAAGTAACCATAAACAGCATGCAGATACAACCTGCAAGGGTCAGATTGGGCCCATGGGCCATAGTGTGCCAGCCTCTAGGTGGACTCTGTTGTTGAGATCATAGGCTTTGATTGTCTAGATATGATCTCCCTGACCTTCTGTCTCTGCTTCACTTTTCTTGTCTGTCAAATGCAGATTAAAAATAGCTTATTTGCATGATTATGGAAAGCATTGATGTCACACATTGAAGAACATGTGAAGTTTAGAATAAGATCTCAGTGATTCATTTTGTGGCCTCATTGTGAACTTACACAGGACAGTGCAGATGTTCTAGATCTGAGGTTCCTGGAAAGTAGGTGTTTTTGTGATCCTTTGGCTTTTCAGATTGCCTTTGTTGTACTTTACAATGTTAAAGCTTGTCTTGTGGTTCTCTCCTTCCATGGCAGGCAGATCTTAAACATTGCCATTTTTAACTTGATATTTGCTGTTAAGCAGTTTACTCATATGACCTTCTCTATAGTTTCCAATCCTCTGGTAGGGGCTGGAATGCATAATTACTTTGGGGTTTGTCTAATCCATTGTTTCATATTCTTGACCAAAGCAGGGTAAGACATTAGTCTATTATGAAACCCATATATCAAAAAGTAGGAGTAGACTTTGTAGATAGCAGGGGATCAGTTGCACAGTGGGTACCAGGCAGTGTCCTGAAACTGAGAAGGATGGCTTGATCCCTAATGGGAGTGCATGTGCTCTGCCTGGCTTGTTGAGCTTTATGGTAGGTATTCAGAGGCATGAGGATGATTTGAAGTCTGATTAACTTATATGTAATGGGCATTTTGTTAATATGATTCAGATTAATAATGCTGCCCACTGAAAACATGTAACACAAATAAGAAAGAGATAGCCACCTGCTGTACCGTGATTCTGATTTAAGAGAGGTAACAATGGTTGATTTTTAAAATAGGTTACTTTTATAAAGTAGGGTTTCAGGAAAATGATTTTTCTCAATTATAGCACATAACACATTTGGTATTTAGGTTTTGAAAAATTGAATACAAATCAATTGCCCCCCAAATGACTTGTAAAGTAGAAGGCAAGGCCTGTCTTTCGGAGCTGTTGGGTCTATATCTCTCTGCTCCAAAAATGGGCTTTTACTTAGGCCCCTTGGGGAATCGTCAGTGGATCCTCTTCAGGGACTGGACACCACTTGACACGGAATGACCCAAACCAGGGGTCATAGTCCATGGTCCATGGGCCAAATATAGACTTTATCTCTTTGAATACAACTCATGAGGAAAAAATAGTTTTTATACTTTTATGTTGTAGGGGAAAAATCAACAGGAGAATGTTATTTCATGACACGTGAAAGCTATATTGAGTTTATATTTCAGTGCCTACATGTCAAGTTTTGAGTTTCAAAATTTGCAGGTTTTTTTTCTCTCCCTTATTGTATAAATAGCCCCACCATACATGCTTTTGCTCTTTGGCTCACAAAGCCTAATTATTTAATGTCTGGCCTTCTATAAAAAAAAAGTTTGCCAACCTCTGACATGCAGCAATGATTTTTCAGTCTTTTCTGCAGCTTCCAAATTCTATCACTAAACCAAATTCTTTGGGAGAAGCTTGTTTTACAAAATAGATAAATGCTGGGGCTGGTTGGAGCATTGGAGTAGGAGGGGAAGGTCTAGACCTTGCTGGCCTTAATCTGAACCTTCCTTCCACACCTTCCCTCCTGGGATCAGGCTGCCTGAGCCAAGGAAATAGATCAAGTCAGGCTCATAAATACCATCTGCAGTCCCTTTTTTGATGTTCCAAAATCCAAAGAGCTCCAACAAACAACAATTTTTTTTTCATGAATTTACAGCAAACTCATTTGGTGGGGAAAGTTGACCTTAGCTAACTTGAGACTATTTAGTGTCCCTATTTCTTGTCTCTGGTAAGCATAATTGTATTTCACTGAAGAAAATAAATTCGGTTGTCACAGGACATTACTCCCAACCCTGCTAGGTAGAAAGGCACCACCTTTCTAACATATGGGAAGTTGGGATATGGAATCATGTCTGTCCTAAGGCATCAGATGGGGGTGGCTCACTGTTTGCTGAGGTCTTGCCCAAAAGGACTGTAAACTTGTATCACCTGTAGACTTACATCACCTCTGCATCAAGGACCTTTCTTGTCCTCTGGAAGCCAGGGTCACAAGTCCCCCTTGATTCCCAGCCACCATGTGTGTGTTGGCCTCAGATGCCAAGTGTAATATGGGGCTGCATCACACCTATGAGATGGTCTCCCCGGACTGTGTTTCTCCTCTAGCTGTCCTGAGCCAGAGAGACTGCAGAGTGGCTGTGTGGCCTCTCAGGGTCTAGAGATAAGTGGCCCTCCATGGACACTAGGGGAGGTGGAGAAGATAACTTTCCCTTCCACTGGGGGCAAGGGCAGAGAAAACAGAGACATCCTTCTGTCCTCCGAGGAAGGAGGAGCCTCATTCAGGTTGAGACTGTGGTGGAGACCTGGGCCCAGGGATAACATTGTGTATTCCAGCCCACAGGACAGGTGGGACAGAATCAGTGAGTCACACAGGCCTTGCTTCCCAGGCCTAAGCCCAGCCTGCATTCCTCTGCTCACTTTTTGCTGTTGCAGGCTTCTGGGATTTGACTGTTGAGATCCCTACTTGTTTCTGCAGAACTCACTGTGGAGTGGGACGAGGCACCTACCTTAATACCATCCGAAGGTCATAGCAATGAGGCTCTCCTTTGGTTCTGCAGCTGCTTCCCTGTGGGCAGGCTCAGGGAAGAGAGAACCACTGCAGAGGGTGCGCTGCAGAGTCTGGAAGTAGCAGGTTAATCCTGCACCCCAACCCCCAATTCATGCCCAACCTAGACCTCAGCATGTAACCTTGTGTGGAAATAAGGTCTTTGTAGATGCAATTAGTTTAAAAAAAAAATCTCAAGATGAAATCTTCCCGGATTTAGGGTAGGCCAGTGACCACTGGCCTTATGAAAAGAGGTAAGAACACAGAGAGTCACAAAGAAGTAGGTGATATGAAGATAAGGCTGAGATGGGAGTGATGCATCTACCAGCTGTGGGACACCGTGGCAGCGGGGAGAGGCCAGGTACACTTTTTCCTTTGGGCTTCTGAAGGAACCAGCCCTGTAGACATCTTGCTTTTGGGTTTCTGGTCTCCTGAGCTGTGAGATAGTAGATTTCCATTGTTCTCAGCCATCCAATTTGTGGCAATTTGTTAGTGCAACCCCAGCGAACACCCGGTGTCACTGAGGAAGTTAAGATGGTTTTTTTTTTTTTGTTTTTGACCTGCAGTCAGCAGTAGGCTCCTGCCCTTGCAGCTGCCACTCCAGAGCAAAAGTTTTAAGATGGATGTTTATTCACAAGTAGATATTTTTTGAGGACCTCCCAGGGACATGCTAAGTGGAGTGGGCATCGCAGGTACAAGGTCCTGTAAGACAGCGCCCTGTCTCACTGGGAAGACAGGTATGGAAATGGGTCTGTGCATAACTCTTTTCAGAAGGTGCAGTACCAGCCGTTCAGGTTGGTGGTTTCGCCACAGTGTAGATGAGGATATTGTGACCTGAAAACATGAAAAGAAGGGCACTGATGGCATTTATCAAACCTTCAGTGGATAAAGTGAGCCTTGCACACTAAGCACGTAGCCTGGTTTCTGGCACACAGCACCTGCTTCATAAATGTCATTGGTTCTCATTATCATTGTACTTTTTCTTTCCCCATCTTTTCCTTCCCCTCCACCTCCTTTTCCATTGATCCCTGCCTGCCTTCCCCTTGTCTCAGCCCAAATGGTGCAGGTCATTTTTGTTGTTTCATGACCACCAATCATTTTTATGACATCCAGGCTCAGCTGCCCCCACCTCATGGAGGACAGAGTTAGGACTCACACCCAAGTGGCCATTGCTTACCTCGTAAGCCATTGAATAAACCATCTCAAATGACATCCTGTGACAGCAATTACTTAACAGTCCTCTCCCTCACAGGACATTTTGAGGCAGTTAAATGTCTCTGGTAAACCAAAAACAAATGTTTTGGGTAAATTTTCCATAGCTACACTAGATTTGGGGCTGACAAATGGAATTCCTGTCATCCTTGGCTGACAAGTACAAGAGTTTTGGGTAGGAACAGTTAGCCTCCCCACCCTGCAGACTGGAACCATCGCCATGTTGGCTTAACGTAATTTTGGTAACTGCTTCTGCCTCAGGTAGAAATCATTCAGATTTCACTCTCCATTTTCTTTAATGGGCTGAACAGCCACTTTGTAATACCTGTGTTTTATGAGACATAATTCTAGATATTGTTTCTGCAGCATTGTGAAAAGACAAACCTGAGAGAGCCCAAGCCATTTAACTTAAGCAATTTTAAAGTTATTTGTAAAATGATATGCTGTCTGTTTTGACCCAGTTACTTAATAAAGCCACATTCTCTGGCAAACATTAACACAACTTCTCCATGTGTGGGCTAAATAAATATTCGGCAACACTGATTGAGCGCTGCCTTGGGTAAATAATTCTCTTTCCACACATTTCCTAGTTTATAATGAGGAGTTTTCTTCGTGGTCTGACCAAACGTAGCATTCCATTGAAAATGAGACATTAATCTTTGAGTGAGGGAGACACAACCAGGATTCTGGAGGGTTTAGTAAAGAGGTAGCAGCAGGCAGAGTGACATTACCAAGACCTCCCTCCTTCCTGACTCTTTTCTCATCTCTGGATCCCACAGGTGTTGAGGGTTATGAAAAGGTTGGAGCAGAAACAAATGCTGAGAAAATGCAGGCCCTAGCATACCTTCTCCCCAGCCCAACCCTCCTTCCATGTGTCTTTTCTTTCTGTACAAGTAAAGGATGCATGCTTACATTTTAAAAGCTTGTCGCAACCCCCCTCCCCCCATTCTGGAACCAGTCTTCACTCTCCAGTTTGACTTCCTGTGTGTAGTGCTTCTCAGCAAGTGCTGCATTTTGGCTCTGCATGCAGAGGAAGGATTTCGGGGTGCTTGGGTGTCAGTCTTAGGTCTCCCATTTTCTGCTTGCACAATGTTGGGCAAGTGACTTAGCCCCTAACTTAACCCCTGCGATACCTCTGGCTCTTTGTGGGCACTAAGGTGGCAATCACAGTACTCACTGAGCGAAGTAAAACAACCTTATGAAGCACGTGAGCCAGAGGCTGCGATGTGCTTCAAGCATGTCTGGACTCGACTCTTAGGACGTCATTAGTACTTACCAGGGATTACGGGTGATGGTAAGCACCATTTAGGGCACATTCTGTGTACTGCCTCAGTGCAGTGTTCTTGCTCCTGTCCGCGAGGAGCACCTTGAGTCTCAGGGAGGCTTGGCAGTGAGTCCAAGCTGTGAAATGTCTGGAAAAGGCTCTCACCTCCAACACTGCTTTCATTTGGTGGCACAGCACATTGCCACCCAGGTTGTCATGTTCCCTCTCTAGGTCCCGTCAGCTCTGTGGATTGTTAAATTCACCGTTCCTGGCTCCTGGAACAGGAGGGTTGGTTGAGTAACCGTCTCTGGAAAGGATTAAGTGTGATGATCAGATGCAGCAGGGAGATCCTGGAAGAAGCCCATTGCTGGGCCTTTCCAGGCCTTTTTAGGGGTTTAGTGGCACCTCCACTTGCGGTTACAGATCTGTGTGGCCTGAAGTGTAGTACAGAGCTCATCCAATAAATTATCAAAAGCATGAGAGAAGCATTTTCTTCCTTTTGGAGTTCCATTTCGTTTTTTTTTTTTTCCATTTTGTTTTAAAAGTAGTGATTTCCCTTATAAAATAAGAACTCATTAACAAAATGGAAACTGTACAGAAGTTGAAAATGAGAGGGAAAGTGGGGAGGAATCATCCATGATACAGACGTCTACTCTTAGCATTTTGGTGCATATTCTTTCAGTACTTTAAAATGTACATGCTGTTTTGTTTTGCTGAAATTGTAGCATATACTCTCACGACAGACTCCCTCATTCTCTTTAAATGTATTCTGTTACACAATCCGGATATACTAGAGATCTGTATTTTTAGCACAGCGGGAAGCCTGCCATGTAGATAATAGTTTCTTTTTTTATATCACATTTCCTAACCACACCTCCAAATTGTTCATGGCCCTCAGCCATGAGTTTACCATCATTCTCTCATTCAAAATACTGGATTTTTAGATTGTTACTTTTCTGCTGTCAGTTGTATGGCTGTGGACATCTTTGTCTGAAAGCATTTTTCCATTTAAAGTTATTTCTATTGGACTAGTCTACAGAAGCAGAATTTCTAGGTCAAGATTCAGAGCTTGAGAACCCCTGATACAGAATAACTCAGGCCAGAAGTTTACTGTGTAATGTGAGGAGTAGCTTGAGCCCATTTAGCCTAACAGAGGACAGGAATCAGTGGGCCATTTGACTGGAAGTCATGAGATAAGAACTTATTGTAGCTGGACCAAGGGACCAACTTTTTTTCAAAGTCAAGTGAATTTTGTGCTTCACTAATGTACATGTCTTCAAAGACATGTGGGGACTGAGTAGTTATTTGTCATCCTATAGAATGCCGTGACATACAGTCAGTCTACAGCTTCTGAAAGGAGTTCCAAATTGGGACCTTCCTAAGTTAGTTCCTGCAGTACTGCATGGACAGTGTCCTTCGACGACGGCTGAGTCCTAAGTGCCGGGATGCCTAAGATGCTCGCAGGTCATAATCTTCAAAATAAGAGAGAAGAAAGACAGGGAAAGGTCTTCTGCAAGCCAAGAAGGGAAACACAAAAAAGGGCATTCTAACATTCTTGAAACCCTGCTTTTATTTCCTTTCCATATTAAGAAATGTTCTAAGAATACAGTGCCAGATTGCAAACGTCTCATTCACCCCAGGTTGAAAGAGCACACGCGTTAGCATAAACTCTACAGATCTGTCCTCTCATTTTTTGTGAATGCTCCTCCTCCCCCTTGCCCTTCTTTATCATGGCTCATTTGGACTATCTGTGCACGTTTTCCAAGACTCCTACCCAAGGTGAGGTTATCTTTATGTTGTCACCAAGACATTGTGCTTGTAAGGTAGGGCTGCTTAATGGCACAATTATTTCATGGACTTAAGTAAAATCCAACTAGATGGTGTGCCCTGAAGCCAAAGGGCTGCATCTGGAAGAAGTTTGGCACAATCCCGTCTTCATGGTATCTCTGTCCTTACACATGCATGGACATCCCAGACATTTTCTACTCTATTCTCTCAGTATAAAACTGCCCCATTTTCAAAAGTACTACCTGTTCTGCTAATTTATTCTTTAAACAAAAGGTGGAGAAAGTATCAGTCTCCTCATAAAACAGTTAACAGGAAGCCCGAGGCATCCGTTAGTGCTGTTTTTGGCCAATGCTTGGAATGGCTCCATCAATCACTGCTGTTCATATAGAGCTGGTTTTTATGTCAGTTAAAGCATCTTCCATCAAGTTGGTGAAGCAGAGTCAGAGAACAAGATGAATGGCAAAACGTCTTCTATAGCATGGAAAGGGCTTTGCTTTTAAATACCCATGTTGATTTCTTAATATTTTCAACTTCCTCTTCCGAAACCAGTTCCTATCTGACCATTACTTATGAGTCTGTTCTTTTAACCTTGCTCAGGGGTGGTGGTGTGGGGAGGAATGGGTGCCAGCCTGTAAGTGCGAGCGATTGATCAGCTGATGAGGGGTATTCATTATCTGTCCTGGGCTCCTGAGAAAGGGAAATAAATCCTAGGACCTGAGAGTAATTTTTGTGGCCACAGGAATGTAAAATGTTCTGTTTCCAGTCAGCTTCTTGTAACATCGACCTGTGCAGTTCAAGTTTTGCATGGGTTGTGTCATGCCAGACAAAAAGAATGGCATGGCTTTTCTTAAAAGATGGATTTTGTGTGTCTCAATGTCAGTATGTTTACAGGTTTGCTGTCCAGATTTCAATAAGATTTTCATCCTTCCCTAGCCTCCTTTAATCCAGTTGAATACTTTAGAAAGTATTTGTTAAGTGAATGCACTGTGCAGAACTGCAGGGTGTCAAGAGGTTATGCAAGGAGCTCGCCAGTAGTTATGATGACCTTGGGCCAGCCCTGGTAGAGGAACTTCTTTTCACTGACAGTGTTTAGATGTGCTGAGCACAGTGATGGTAAAAGGCTTCAGACTTTGTCTCTGTTTACAGTGTATCACTGTCTCTTGCACCCCAAGTGGGCCAAACTCCCATTGCTCTGCTGTACACTTTATGTCATGAGTACAGAAAGTTCTACTGGGACTGTGAAGGGTGCAACTTTAGTGAGGATGCAGCGGAGCTGCCCTGTAAATGCAGATGGTGGGGTCACCAGATGGGGCCTCCCAAAGGGGAGATGGGATCTTAGCTTGCACCCCATACAGTAGGTTACTGACTTCCATCACTAAAAAGCATTTCAGGACATGTCAGGTGGAGGCATAGGCAGATTTATTAGGCCAGGTTAGAAAGTAAGAGAACATAAGAAGGGACTTCAGTTTAAGAAGCTGAGGGGGCTCACTCTGATGAAGGGAGGCAAGCCTGGCCATTTGCAAAAGAATGAGACTAGTTTTACTGAATTTACTGAAGTGGGCCAAGGCCTCACTGATCACTCTCCCCTTTCTGGGATTTTGAGGAGGCTCACTGTCTCCAGGGGCTCTTTGCATGCAGGGTACCCTATGTGTTGTGCATCTTAATGGTTGCTGTTGGTGCTGTGTTGGGACAGGTCACATTAGGCTCTTAAGCAGTTTGCCTTAGAATTTTAAATGATAGCCTGGTGTCCCCTTATACCTCTAATATTCAGCATATGACCCAGAGACCCAGGATGTTTTCACTAGGAGCCTGGGCTGAGGTTTTAAACTGTACAGGGATGTTGGGGATGGAGCCCAATGGTAGAGCACTTGCTTAGCATGCACAAGGCTCTGGCTTCAATCCCCAGTACTGAACAAACAAAACTGCAAACAAAACAAAGCAAAATTTAAATAAACAACTCTGCAGCCAGATCGTAGTTTCAGATGCAGTTGAGAAACATTGCCCCTGAGTTTGACCTTTCCGGTGCTGTAAGTAAGAAGGTCTAGAGAGGGAAACTATATTTCTATAAGCTTAGGTGAACTGAAATGTTAGTTTCAACAACATTTGGGACTATTTGTATTTATGTAGCCCCTTTCTTCCCAAGAATTGAAAACTCCCAACTATAATGTGGCTTTTGAAATGGTGAACATTTCACCAGTGTTGAAAAGTGGAGAAGGCTGCAGGTTGGGGGGTGGGGCTGTGGCCTAAATGGGAAGAAAGGGCAGGAGAAGGGGAAGTGGGAGGAAGGGGCAAGTGTGATAAGCACAGGGAATTCAGAAAGTAATAAAGCCCTACAGTAATCAGAGGGCTGAGGCCAAGTCCCCAGTGAGCCCTGCACACAGAGTGATTCAGACCCGCTCCAGACCTGTGTTCTTAATCATTGCCTTCACCTGGAGGGATAGACCTGGCCTTGGGTGCTCTGCCCTGGCTCTCTGGCTCTGTGACCTTGGCGGCTTACTGCTCCTTACTGCTCCAAGATCAAATTCTTCATTTGTAGAACACTAGTATTCACTAATCTGCAGGGCTGTGCAGGGATTAAATAAGAAAACACACAAAGAGCTGAGTGCGGTCTCTATCAGGCACCATAGGCAGAGCTTCACAGTTACCATGGTCAAGGTTCTGAGGCTTGATGTCTGGATATGATTCTTCAGTCTGATCCTTCCTAGCTGTGCAACTTAGGGTAGTGACTTCACATTTCCTGTGTCTCTGTTTCCCCCTCTGTGTTAGAGGGATAGCGTTAGCCAGTGTTTTGTGGGCGAGATTAAATAATAGTCCCTACCCCATCCCTGGCTGATTGGCTGTGTTTAAAATAGAAGCTGATGGTGTTGTAGGGACTGCTTGCTGGGTTGCCTGTGCTGTGCTAGGCAGAGGTGCAGAGATGACTGTCTGAGGTGGTGGAGGGTCAGATGATGGAGTAACTTGCTCATACTGTATGGTTTAGGCTCCTCTAATTTGGTGTAGCTGTACCACATAACTTAAGGAGGAGGAAGCCTACTCCTATTCTCTGCCTAGTTTCCATTCTAAGATTTTATTTCATGGCACCTCATCATGGTATGTTCTGTGGGGGCTGCAGAATGGAAGGTGCTCAATAAATGCTATTCCATCTGCTCCTTTGGGGAAATGCTGGCTCCTTCATCTTCCTTTTGCTTTGCTAATTATAGGCATCAGCTTTTGCCCTTTCTGCAGTCCTGATCCACTGCAGTCAGGTGCTCATTACAAAGCAATGCCTCTGTGCTTTATGTAACTGGTAGTCCTAGCTTCCTTTCTCCCATCCTCGCCTTATAACCATGCATGCATAGCCACGGTGAGCAATGGGAAGGTCCCCATCAAGTCATCCTGTATTGCTGCATAGCTTTTCCAGCTAATTTTATTCTAAAGGTCACTAAAATATACTTAGTAATACTCAAAGGATCTCAAAGCATATCCCCTGAACCTCCATATCTTGGAACACCTGGTATCCTTGGCCACATCCTTGGTGTTAGCGTGTCCAGCAGTTGATTGGCATGGCTTGGATGTAGACTTCAGGAAATTCTACTGTTAAAGGATTCATTGGCTTTCATCTCCTAGTACCTGTCCCTCTCACTTTCTCTCAATAAGGTTTGATGAGGGGGAAGTTAGACATTAATGGCCAAATGAAGGTTTTGGGTTATGCATGGATTGCATTTATCCATGCTCTCTATTTCCCTCCATTAGCATGGTTAATTAAGAGTTGTCAATACATCTTTGCTGGAGTATTTGATTATTTTTTTCAGCAGGGAAGATTAGAATGAAGTCTTCAGATCTGGCGAGTGTCTTGGGACTTGTAGTGTAAATTGCAGGTTAAGCCCTCATTTTGATCTCTGGGAGGAGAGCAAGCGCCATTTCATTGACATGTCATCAGCTATCATCTGAGGGAGCACACAGAGGTGCCCTTTGGGGAAAGAGGGGCATCTTGCTCTTGTCTCCCATATTGAAAGGGTTTATTGCACATGAGTGCATGCAGGTGAACAAATAGCAGATCAGAGGAAGAGTTGATGGAAGTTAGCTCTGGAAACCTCTTGATTTGGTTTTGTTAAAAAAAAAACTGTGTTATATGTATGTGCATACTCAACTTTTTTGTAGTTTATTTTTGTCAGATGGACATATGCACGTGTGTGTGTGTGTGTGTGTGTGTGTGTGTGTGTAAAACAACAATCAAGAGTTAAAATTGGTAGAAGTTACCTCTGCAAACCTCTTGATTTATGATTTGTTGCAGTATATGTGTATGTATACATGCATCACACCTACCTCTCCACTTGAACAGTGGCACTTTCTGAATCACCCTCCTGCCTCCCCAACCAGGGCTCTCACAGAGGCAAACACTCCTCCAAATGGCAAATGACTCTGCCCTTCAGACATTTCTTTTAGCATTTGTGTTGAAAATAGCCTCTCTTTTCCTTTCTACTTGAGGGCTCTCAAGTTCTAGAATACATCTCACCAGCAATTAATTATGCCTCGAAATTGTCAGGAGAGGTACATCAGCTTTTATTATTGTAATCACTAAATATACTTCTAGAAAACACAATACATATGACAAGCTTTGTTTTATTTATGGAATTATAACAAATTATCAAAAAACAACCCAAAAAGGGCCACTGAGATCAACATCCTTATTTCTCCTTCTGCTTCATCAATGAATTATGCATGCATTACAAATGGCTATGAGGAGGAAAGGTCGGTTTAGAACAACACAGATTGGAAAATTACACCATTTGTTTAAACAACATTTATTATTGATTATTCAGCATAGAGGCTGATAGAAACTCAAATAGTGACAGGAATATCATCTATTTACGTAGGCCCTTTATAAATGTCCATCTGTACTCTGTTAGATTGGAATACCTGTTCAAATTTTCCAGCCCTGTTTTAGAAGAAAGTGAAGATGAATTTGGCACCTACTTCCTTGTGCCTTTTAATCCTTGTAAGATTCTTGTTACTTTCCTTGTATCACAGAAGACAAAAATTTTGGGTTTACTTGGATTAAGTAATTTGCCTAAGGTCTTGTCACTGTGCAATCAGACCCCAGATGCTGTCAGGGGAATGTCACGGAGATTTAGGAATGAGATGGTGAAATCAGGAATGGCTCAGGATGCCCTTCTGCCTGACCCTCACATCCCCTGGAACAGGTCTGCAGGCTTTCCCCTGATTTTCTGGTGAAAACCTGTTATAACCACAGAGCTCCTCCACACAGCCATGTGCTCAGAAAACCAAATCCCCTCTGCTCTTGCAGTTGGCTTTCTTCCCACAGATCTTGGAGTGATGGTCTTCATGGTTCTTCTGTGGGTCATTACCCATGCCCTCGCCTTTCCAAGAAAGCAGCCCATTTTGCCCTCTTGTACAGAGGTCTGCCACTTCCATCACAGTGACATGCATTTGAATAGCTGTTCCTCCCCTCTTTACGTGCCCTTGGAACAGCAGCATATGGCATCTGTGCTACTGCTCCATGTTCCTGAGCCCCTGTCCTAGGAACAAAACTTCCTGTCCAAGGTGCAGGCACATTCTGGGGTCCCTGGCACACAGCCACAGAGGAACCTGCAGAGAGATCTCACTCTGTGAGAGCCCTTGAGGACACTGTCAGCATGATCTGTAGCATACTTCAAAGGCCACCCATGGCCCCATCTGTGTTCTGCACCTTAGCACCAAGTCCTCACGTTGTTATTTTTACAAGTCTCTTAAAAGGCCTCCTGTTTCAAGACCATTTAACATTTGCCATACCAGTGAAGGCCTAACTGTCTTGGCCCAGCCTGATCCCCTTCACCACCCAGCCTCACGGCTCCTGGCTCCATAACTTTATGAGCCTGCATTGCACTTTCCAGTTTTCTGGACTTCCAAAACAGTGGACCAGAGTGGCAACCTTTCAGAAACAGGAAAAAGAAACATAAAAGAATAAACCTAAAAACTTGGATCTAAAAACTTGGAAGACACAAAGAAAGTACATTGCCAAGACAAGTGAGAAGGCTGTAAATTCTTTGCAGTAAATTAGCTGTTGTGCTTAGCCAGAGGAGGGACAGAAGTCAGCATGCTGGGTGCGAAAGAGAGGCAGGGGACAGTACATTCCTCCTGCTTCAGGGGACACACATGGTGCCCCCACATATGCACACTTAGAAAAACTTGCTAGAATCATAGAAAGCATCACACATCCCAAGAGCAGGAAAAGTAAGCAGCCACAGGTTACTGGGCCTCTACAATAGCCTGACATCTTTTAGCCCCTACAAATGCATAATCACATTTGCTTCTTCTTATTTTTTATTATTCCCATTCTTTAGATGAAGATTTTAAGGTTCAGAGAAAGGAAGGAACTCAGTCAGGGCCATCATCCATGTCATGGTGTAGACACTCTTTTCCTGACTCCCTGTCCACTTTACATGGTTCTATGCTGTTCCAGGTCAGGTGAGTCGAGCACTGGATGTCACCACCCCAGTCCAGCTCTGGCTCTGGTACCACTACCTCATCGCCTTCTCTCTGAACTGTCTTCCAGCTTTTCCTCTCCCAGAATTTGACTCCTACATTGATTGCATAGAAAGGAGTTTGTTTGCTTTAACAAACCAGGCAGCTTGGTCCAGAAGAGAAATGACTGGGTTCAGAAGGTTCAGTTTTATGACTTTTCTGGATCATTTGGTCACCATCTCTGGGCCTCATTTTTGTCATTTGCTAAATGAGAAAAATAGGACCATTATAGTATACGATGTGCTTCACATTTCATTTGCATTCAGAGAATATTTGTTGAATGAATGAATAATTGATGATTTCAAATATAAATATGAACCGAGAACAGAGAAGGACATTAGTGAGTAGTAGACTGGTTCAGATGCTTGTCTTTAGACTCCAGTAGGCTGCCATCTTTGATTACACACCAATAGTTGGATCCTAACTACTTAATGGTTTTGAACCACTGAATTCAATATACAACAAGAATGACCATGCAAGACAGACTTGGGCTCCTACAGCCTGATTCAAAGAATGAGACAGATCTGGGAACTTTTGCTTCAGGTGAGTCCCTTTTTGGGCTTTGGACTTGAGGCTTTATTTTTTCATATGTCTCAGCAATCCAAAGGAATGTCAGCCCCAGGACTTCTTGAACACACACAGGTTCCTGACCTGGGGTCTTCATCTGGCTACTAGGTTGTTTAAAAAAGGATTTTTGTGATTCTTCTGGGCTGATACACTGGCTGTCATCTGTTGTTTTTCTAACCTCCCAGTAAACATTTGGAAAATGAAGGTTTAGGAGTGTATGTTTCTCTTAACATTGGGAAAGATAAAGAAAGCCATCAGATTTCACTAGTTTGCTTCCAGTTTTGCTCAGATGCCACTGCAGGTCTGCATAGTGATTGAAATATTTGCAACCTGTGGAGCAGCAGGATCTGTGTTTGGCAGCAGACAGTATTGATGGATTTGGGGAATGCCATTTGACAGTTACAGCCTCCAGTGAGGCAGTGCAGACTCCTCAGAGCCAGTAGTGAAGGGGATTGATGACATGGACTCTTTGGGTTTGTCTCAAGTGATATAAATCAGAACAGCATCTCAGTGCTGCATGGAGAACTTAGGGGAGCTTGGAGGGAAACACTGCCCTTTGCCCCCCCGGCCCCCTTCAATCTTGCAATTAAAACCAAGAGATTGAATCTGAAGTTGACCAGAGTATTCTCTCATCCCCAATTTCTTCTTCACTGGAAGGCTGTGTAATTAGAACACAGCTCTCTTATTCTCCAGGAAGGATCTCGAACAATACAGGTCACTGTTCAGACCTGTGGTGCCATATGCGCTTTACTACTTTGATGGGGGCAGTGATCCCACAACTGTTGGAACTCTTGGCGTTTTAGACTTTCATTCTGATATTCTTTCAGTCATTAGCCTGCAGTGTGACCTGGGACAGATCACCACCCTGTGCCACAGTATTTTTTTTCTTGTATTGTGAACTCGATATATTTCCACTTTTTAAAAATTCTCTTGCAAGCCAGGTGTGGTGGTGCATGCCTGTAATTCTAGCACTTGAGAGGCTAGGACAGGAGGATCATTGCAAGTTCAAGACCAGCCTGGGCTACAAAGTGAGCCTGAGGCCAGCCTGAACTGCATAGCGAGACCCTGTCTCAAAAAGACCAAAAAACAAACAAACAAACATCACCTGCAAAATAAGAAAATAAAGCATACAAAATATTCCAAACTTTGTTTCCTGGAAGAACAACTCTCATTTAAATCCAAGTCATCCTGTATACAGTTATGAAGTAGGTAAGATGGTTGGGTGACTATCATGAATTCAGAATTGTCCATTAATACAATATTGTCCATATATTTTAAAAATATTTTACCTTAGAAGCTTGGCTTGTGATACCTACAATGTTTCATGCACTAGCCAGTAATCTATTGATTTCACATTTGTTAATGATGTTAAAAGGAAGTTTTAAAAATTCTATTGGCTCCTTATACCAAAAGAAAGCAGTCTGATTACAGCATTAGTAACAGCTAGGGGAAAATTCCACTGTTAATTTAATGCACCAGTAAGTTGTACCATGTATTGTGAGTTCTTAATTTTCTGGGATTGAAAGAGGATTAGACAGAGGCTAGACAATCTGTATGGCTTCATTGGAGATTTGACAACAACACACTGTTTTTTGGTATTAACCCATTGAAGGTGGTGGGAAAACCAGAGTGCCATGGAGATGATCTTGCTTGTGGAGAATGAGATTGTCTCTCTGCTTCAGAGGACAAAACACACCATTCTAGAAGGCTCAGATCTCCACTGGAATCCCTAGGAACTACCCAAAAGGTGAACGGCATAGCCCATTTGTTTTTAGTCTGAGTTTGGTACTTGTGCTAGTGAAGAAAATTTACTTTCCAGAGTTCATCCAACAGTTTTTAAAGAGTATTCCAGACCTACCGCCCACCCTTAGGAAAAGACTTGTTCCCTAGCCAAGGCCCACGCAGGGCTTCTTTACTCTAAGTAGTCCTCATATTATCTTGACCTTAAAGTTTACAGGGTAAAAGAAACATTTATGGAACAGTTAAGACCAGTTAGAACGTAACGACTTGCCTCATCATCACACTCCACAAATCTCTGCTTTACAGCGTTCACTTCCCGCCTGCTTTAACCATGTGTTTGGCCTGCGAGTACAGCGACTGGCACTCACACAGGGAAATACAGGCAATGTCTCATTCCCAACCTAAAATGTGCCAAAAATAAGAATCTTTAAGAACTCATAAAGTCATTTAGCACCACATTAATAACAGAAGCGCAGTTTTGAATTATGCCTGTAGGTATGTGTTTGAATTAGTAATAGAAAAAAATTTTTACTGTCCATTCAGATATTTAATCTGCTTAATAAATAGACAGCTTTTGCAAGTCAACAGATGAAAAACAAAAAACAAAAAGGACACATTGATACAATTATAAAAAGTCATTCAAAAGAAAAATAAGTATTTGGAAAATTGAGGGTTACTAGCATAGAAGTGGTTTAGAATAGAAAAATTTTTTTCCCCACTTTTACATATGCAAAATCAACAAAGACTGAAACTGTTAAGCATGTTTTAGTAGTGTTGAAGTAGGCATTCTTACTGGGTGGGAAGAATTGAGTACTGAAACCCTAAAGTATAATCTGGAAATCTGTATAAGATGTTGAACAAATACTAGCTGAGCTTGGTGGCCTCTAATCTCAGCCCTCTGAGGCTCTAAGGTAGGAAACTTGCAAGTTTGAGTTGAGCTTGGACATTTTAGCAATTTAGTGAACCTTTCTCTCAGAATAAGAAAGAAGATACTGTAAAAGACTAGGAACATAGATCAATACCAAGGCCCTGTGTTCAAACCTAGAGATTTTTTTGTTTTGTATTACCAAAACCAGAACCAAAAGGCCCTTAAGATTTTGAGGCCTAGGAAAATATCTTAGAGGAATGGAAATTCTCAAAATGATTAACAGTTGAATTAAATTATAGAGATCTAGAGCATGAAATTTTATGTAGTTCACAAACGTGTAGCCTAAAACATTTGTAAGAAATTGAACATTTTCTTATACTTTCACATTATTTCCCTTTAAGAATACTCAGTTATAAAAACCAATGTTGGCCATCTTTAAATCTTTGATATCTTATGTTCAAGAAGTTTGATATGTATTACTAAGTTACCTATTAAAACTTACATGAAAACCTCAGATAACAATGAGAATGTATAGACATTTTTACTCATAAGTAAAATTAGTCTGACAATATAAAATGAAACAAAATCTGCGAAATTTGAAGTTTAATTCTTAGATATTGACTTAAATCATATCACTGTTTAAAGTAAAACAATTTGGAATTCTAGTGTGGACTCTCCATCTGGTGGCTGCAGAATAGAATTGGTACCGTGTTGCGTGCATGGCTCTTCTAGGCCTGCAGGTGCGTTAAGTGTAGGAATCAGATGAATGTTTCCCCATGAGCAATCACTTGTACCTGTGAATGCCTGTCAATTAGCAGGTACTTCTTGGGTCACAAATTGGAACATAAGACAATGGGCATGATATTACTTTTGTTATATAAGGACAGTATTTTGTTATATAAGAACGTATGGGATTTAGGCTAATGGGAAGAAAGTGACAAGTTAATTTATCATTTCTGTTATCTGAAAGGTTAAAAGACTCAAATCCACCAAAAACATTTGGTGTCCCTGAGGCTGACAGCAGTGCACCTCCAAGCATCAAGGCATTCAGGTGCACTGCAGAGGGCAGGTGATGTGGAGCAGCAGTTACCTGGAGGCTTCCCGGTATAGTCCTGAGAGGTGAGGTTTAGGGTCTCAGGTTGCACCATACCTGTTCTGAGTAGCAGATTTCTAGTGATGAAAGTGCCTGTGTTTCTTAGTAAGTTTGTTTTGGGGTCTGATGCATGCATGGTGTTTCTGAAGATAAAGATAGACTTGGGGTCTGTCTTCCCTAAGTCTGAGGGTATGACTGTGCAAAAACACTCATTCAGCTGCCCATTTGATCCCCTGGGGCTGTAGCAGAGAGAGACAGTGCTTCTTGGAGACTGTGCATTTTAAGGGATGTGGGGAAAATTGGAAGTTGAGTCAGATCAGCTTAAGGATAGCTTTAAATGCCTGTATTAGGAATTTGAACTCTCACAGGCAATTGGTCAGTGTTTTTTTCTTTATTAATAATTGGTTATTATTTAAAGAAGCAGAATTTTGACAGTATTTATTGTGCTAAGTCATTATTAAATTATGAGGATAATTTATTTTTATTATTTTTTTTTTTTCTGGTGGTTGTCAAACTCAGGACCCTGTGCTTGCCAGGCAAGTGCTGTGCTGCTGAGCTATATCCCGGGCCCTGAGGGGGCACTTTTTAACAGTTTCTGTTTTTATTTTTTAACTATAGAAGGCCATCCTTTTCCTCCTAGGATTATTTCTGTGGTAAGCAGTGACAAAAGAAGACTTTTAAGTTTCATACAAAAGCTTTGGTAATAGGGTGCTTCATACATGCAAGCCCACCAATGCCATTTTATTTTCTGTTCACCTGCTTATAAAGAGAAAAACTCACTTTGCTCAGTTGTTTTGAGATCAGTAAAATATTTGCAGGATGTACCAGAGCTCCTAATTTGAGGTCCCTAGTCAAAGCACCTGGCATCTTTTTAGTTTCCGAAAGGGATGGGCCATGATAGCGACAAGGATATGAACAAATGAGTATTGGTCTTCATTATTCAGTACATGACATTAAAGATCACTGAATCAGTCAGGCTTCACTAACATTAATATGTAATTATTCAATTGATATATGCATTATCAATTTATCTAATTAGCTATCTAGCGTATAAAGGATTCACAAGGTAGGCTTTCAGTGGCCACCTGTAAAGTTAGGGTGGAAGAGTGGGAAAGGGCTGTCTGCATCCTGAAGAGCTGGAGGAGCCACTCAGAAGTTGAAGGCCTGAAGCTCACTGCAGAGTTTGGTGTCTGTAGGAGAAGCTGAAAGGTCTGCTTGAAGGCTGAAGGGCCTGGGTGGGGAGCCTCGGTCGGGATGGACCTCCAAAGGGATGGTGCAGATTGGAGCGACTCCAAAGAAGCAAAGTTGAGACTTCGTTTTTCTTTGCCTTTTCCTTTCATTCAGGTTACAAGCCTATTGGTTGGTACCACTCACATCCAGGATGGGTCTTCCCTATTAGGTAAATCAATCTTCCGCTAACACCCAGAAGTACACTAAACTAGTTTGCTAGGCTTTCCTTATTCATATTTAACCAATATAATCATAGTTTGATGTTTTTGGTGAATTGACACTACAAGAAATTAGGAACATTTAATTTTACCTGCACCCTAATTAAAATGGAGAAGTTACTCAGGAGCATGTAATACTTGGTTTTATATCTTCGTGTGGTGTATTTGTCACTTTTTAAAATTAAAATTGCTTTGAATGGAAAATAATAAAGACCTATTATTCATAGTGACTGCTGTCCATTGTTGTATCTGCATTCCCTTTAAGGATCATACATTATATGTAAGTCATAGAAGTCCTTCCCGCAAATTAGTCCTTATGCTTTTATTTTTATATCTACTTCATACTATGTCATTCAAGGAGAGTTACGTTCATCTGTGTTTTGAGATGAGAATTCCCTATTTTACTCTGGGAGTTGTTGGGAAAGTAAAAATTCTTGCAGTCCAAATCATGTTGTATTTTCTTGATGATCGAAATGACCACAATATGCCTGTTTTCTTTAAATAGATATTACTGTCATTTGGCAGATAACAACACCTTCAAAAATAAGCTGATGGTGTTATTAATATATAATCAATGATCATTAAGAAATGAAAATGGTCTGTCAATCATTCAAGTACATGTGGTGTTTCCTGTGTCTTGACAAACCTGTGGCTTCTCTGCATTTTACCTTGCTGGTAGCTTAGCCATGGCCCATTGCCTTGGTGGATTCATCCTATGGGAACATCTATGTGCTGTAGTTCTGCTTAATGTGTAGTTTAGATAGGAAGAGGTATTAGTAAGGCAGAATCACACATTTTGAAAGTGCAGAGTTCACTTACGTTGTCTGCACACCTGGTATTAGTATTTTATAATAATACCTGACAAAATTTTCACCATAATGAAGACAACCAAAAGGACTGATGAGGACTTTGTGAGACAGCTGTAGGAACCTAGTGGGTTCTCTGAGTTTTCTTAACCCCAGATCCTTTATCTTTCAAGTGGAAGAAATGCATAGTACCTACTGCACGATTTGTGAGGAGTCCCTAAACTCTCTTGTGGGGGGACTCAGCACCTCCAGTATTGTATTACCTTGAAAACTATAAGTGCTCAATGCATGCAAATTTCTCTCTCTCTCTGTTTTTCACATAAACACAATTCTGTATCTTATCTTTAATTAAGAAAGGGGAGAAAATTATTTTATTTTTTCTGCCTTATTTAAGTAGGGAGTAGTGAATGTAGCCATACAGAAATTAATTGCTTATTTTGTTATTATATCATTATGAACTTAATTAAAAATGAAAAAAATTCTCACTTTTCACTTCATTTTTCCCATTAGCACAATTTGAATATTTTATTTTGTAGACCATTAAAATTCGAAGGTAAAAGTTAACTGTTGGTGGCTTATGTGGGTCTCCTGCAGGATGGCCTGAGTGGACTATGACACCCCTGCATTTTCCTCTGAGGAAACCATAATTAATAATTTATGTTTCTTTTAACAGCTTTCGTCATGTTAATATATACTTACACATGTATACATGTAATATAAATGGACGCATACTCCACCATCCTTAGGTAGATTCTGCGTCTACATTTCCAGACCAATAGGTACAACTTACTGTTTTGAACAGCTGCATAATATTCCATAACCCGCAGGTTGCAGGTTGCAGGTTGGCAGGTTGCAACCTCTGGAGCATATGCATATGGATGTGGCTAAGAGCTTCATGCAAGGCCAGCATGGCAGTGGACACCTGTAATCCCAGTACTCAGGAGGCTGAGGCAAGAGGATCACTCCAAGTTGAAGGCCAGCCTTGTCTGCAAAGTGAGTTCAAGGCCAGCCTGAACTGCATAGTGAAACCTTGTCTCTAAACAAACAACAAAACCTGCACAAACAGAATAACAAAAACCTCATGTATAATTTTTTGATTTTGATTAAGAATCTTAATGGGTACCTCAGATATGACTTTGTGCTTCAAGCTGTATCATGGGTAGAAACATTTATGTAACAGGTAGACCTGATTATCCTTGATGCATGTACCATAAACTGTGATGGAATAGAGAGTCTCAGGAAGGGAGATTTACATAAACCTGGTTCCAGTGTTCCTTCCAGCCCTGTAAGCAGCTGCCACACAATCAAGCTGATGGCTCCTAGCAGGCACTTTGGTCTGACTCTGCCTGGCTGTCCTGTGACATGTTGTTTAACACAGTGAGTTATGAGATGGGGGAATCTCGACTTTAGCCACCAATTTAACTAACTGGTGACTTGGAGATCAGTACTCCAGCACAGCCATCCTCACAGCTATATCTTTATCTAAAATTTATTAGCTAACTTCAAACCTGTTTGCCAGCTGCTAATGGAAGCCCTTTGAATCAATTTGCTCTGATAATTTAAACAGCATTTCAGTGTATATTGTCAAAGCAGAAAGGAGTCGCAGCTTCTAGCCAGTAAAATTAATTATTTATTATCCTTTTCATAAAAACTTTCCTAGGCCAACATAACTGAAAAATGCTTAGGCTGTTTAAAACACACACACATACACACACACACATGCACACACCATGTTTTCCAATGGCTAATTTGAAAAATGTCACTGTATTAGTTTTCATTTATATCTGTCAGGAAACATTTATATCTACACGTAAGGATATTTTCTCCTTTCACCAGATATTTTTTTTATGGAGTACGCACTTAATTCACATTTACAGATTGGTTTCTGTTTTTAACTGAAGGCAGTTTTTTAGCAGAAATGATGTGTATGATGTCACAGATTCAGTTTTTAATCTCATTGGCAATCAGTTGTAAGCCTTGAAATTTCCAGCCTCTTTTTTTCTTTTATTTTGATGAGCACTTTTTAAAAAAAATCTGCATCATTAGTTCATAGGAAAAAGCCCTCAGATAGGGCTCTGCCATAGCTGAGGGACAGTGCTCTGCAGGAATATTGTGTGTTTACACATTGTCGAGAACTGAATCCTGGCAGCATTTGTTTCCACTATCATTTGCATTGAACATTATCAGCAGAGGACCTTGGGAGATAGAGATAGTCTCTCCCTGGGAGCAGAGAGCAAGGCTGTAGTTGTCCAGCATAAGAGGAATAGTGTCTTCGTTTAGGGTAAAGCTTAGGGAGATTTACCTGGTAAAGTGTGGGATACCTAAGCCAGTGTTCCTCAACCTTAACTCCAAACCACTGTGTGTACAGCACCCACCTGGTCTGTCCCACATCTTCCTGTGGGACTGGGGCACTGAGCAGGAGGAATAGATAGAAAAATGAAGCCCATACTGGTTATTCTGCTGTGAGTAATATAAACTCCTTTATGTCTGACCCTGGGGTCTTGTGTGTTCTGCCAGCTTCCAGGAAACTTGGCTGCTATTGTAAGTTTATAAGGAGAGTAAATCATGGCCTCTTCATAGTTTGAAAATCACCAAATGAGTCACTGAGATTATAAAGAACTAGAAATGAAAAAACAAAACAAAACAAAACAAAACAAAACAAACCATGGTGGCCCACGATGGCCTCACTGGCCTATAGCCTTTGTTTTTTTGCTCCTTTAAAGGATCCTTATTTAACTAACAGAGAGGATTGTGTGACAGAGAACCTTCTGCAACCTGAAGACAAAGGTACTACAGTATATTTACTACCTGACCCTTAGCAGAAAAGGATTTGCCAACCCAGGTATAGAGAAAACTATTAGTATGATGCCTGCTGCTTAGTGAGTACAACATTAATACCATTAATAGTAACAGCAGACAAATGCCATTTATTATGTGCACTTTTTACAGATTAATGCCTTTCACCCTCAGAGCTTCCCTATGAGTTGAGTACTGACACTGTTTTCATACAGGTTCTTTTATTACCTTTCATAGAAAAGCAGATTCAGACTGGTTAACTTACCCAGGGTCACACAGCCAGATAAGGGTAAGGGTAAGGGTAAGATTAGATCTCTGTTTCCCCTGTAACAGATGATCAAAACATTGCGTTCCTACTGGACTCTTAACTACCTGCTTACTATGCCCTTCAGAAGTATTTTAAACACAGTCCTGGATGGTGCTCCCCATCCATCTCTACCATTTACAGATAAAGAAATGGAGATTCTTGAATGTGAATGTAACCCCTGCCCCAAGTTGTGTCACCATAAACTTTGGTCCTAGGATTCTGAACTAAGTCCCTGTGACCACAGAATTGATAATCTTTCTAGCATTCACAGCCATTATTTTGACCTGTTTTCATAGTGATTACTTGTATTTTGTTGTTGTTTTACAGCTTTCCTGATTTAATACTTCATGTTGGTTGTAAATAGTTTCTTTTAAATTGATGAGCCCATGTATTTTGGGTGTATTTCTCTGGTCTTTGGTCCTTTTAAAGATATGTCTGCTTGCTAAGAGCTAACCAAGGAAGAGAATCGTAAAGTACTCCATACTCCCTGATGCATCATGAAAAAGCAGGAAATGAAGTGGGAGATCTGTTTTAGGGTGGAAGACCTTTTATCTTGGAAACACAAATGGTTCTATTTGTCCATTCTGTATCTTTGATCAGGTGAAACAGTGGCACTGAAAGGACTCACCATCAGACAGATGCATCAGTACCATGTGGTGTGCAAACATTTCATTTCATTCAGGCTAATTCACTGTCAAAATTTTTTATATTTATTCTGTAAAGCTTTATAATGACATCATATCAAGCCAATTGCTCCTATTTCAAGACAGGACAGAATGTGTTTGTAGATGCTGTCCTGTGTCATTTTGAAGTGTATTTTTAAACAATTAATTTTGATGATTCCCTGTGTTGTCCCATCCACAGATGGTTTTCTTAGGTACCTGACTCTCAGGTATATTATAGTCCTGGGAATTTTGCTTTGGTTTAAGGAATGAGTACATGTATCTTGTCAGATGGAATCACAAGCCCATGTAAACTCAGCCTTGCTTCTGGCATCTCATCCATTGGAACATAACTGCAATGTGCTGAAGTTTCACATTGTAACGTGCCAGAATCATGTATCATCTTCCTGAATTCTTTTAGCATTTGAGCACTAAGAGTAGTCTCAGAATCCTGAGAAGCAATTACAAGAGTGTCAGAGCTCACAATTCTTCAACATCTGGATTTTAGTCAGGGAACCTGTGTAGTAATGCAGTTAACACATTCACATCAGGGTCATAATTTGTATGTCTCACCAGGCAGCTTTGATTTGAATGTGTTACTTTCCTGTTGGCTTGAACCGCCAATGGCACACATGTGACTGTCTCATACCTGTGAAACATGTGCCATCTGTGGTACAAGCCAGCATTACTTTTTTTTTTTCTTTTCCTTATAGGGTCATAGAGTTAATTGAGTTTTTGAGGGCCCCTTTTGAGGAGGGAGATTGTTACTTGTCATGGAATTTTCCATACTTTTTGCTCATCATAGAGGTTAACTTTTCCAGCAGTGAACATAATTATTTGAGACTTTGCTCATAGAGCAAGTTTGGTGGCTGAATGGTAGAGAGACATCTTTAACAACACTAAGGCTTAACTATACCAAACAAGTAAGTCATGTGAGATGAGGTAAGAATTTTTGGCATCCCTCACACAATCCGAAGAGCATGAGGAATGTAGTTCTGCCCATCCTGTCTTGCTTTGTTTTTCCAAAAAATTACATTGATGGATTGATTGATTGATTTGATTTGATTACTACATATTTGCAATACATAATGATTTCATTCATCATGGGGAATTGCTACATGTGGATAACATGTTTTAATATTTTCTCCCCTTCCCTTCATCCTCCCTCCCTTTATCTCTTGGGCCTCTTCCCATTTGCAAAAAATCTGTCTCCCCATTTCTTATTAATTGGTTTCTTATTTTGCTCTTTATTTATACTTTGGGTTTCTTATAAGAGGAAACCATGTGATATTTAAGCTTGTGTGTCTCATTTATTTCACCTCACGCTGTGGTCTCAAGTGCGTCCAGGGATTATTACCCTTATGTGTAGCCACATCAGGCTGTCCATAGGTCCCACCCAGACTGTACACCCTATCGCCCTGAGGACTATGGAGGAGTCAGGTAACCTCTTGCAGGCACAGATCGCTCATTTGCTAAATGAGGCTGTTTTGATTTATCTATTGCTGCATGATAAATTATTCAAGAGTTAGAAACTTAAAGCAGCAACTATTTCATTTCTCTTGCAGTCCTTGTGAAATAGGAGTCCCAGCAGGGCTCAGCTGGATGGTTCTTCTGCTCCTTGTGGTATTGTTTGAGCTTACTCATGGTCCTCTCTGCTAGTGGATGAGTTAGACTGGCTCTCTTCTGGTCCAGGATACCATAGACATGCCTGGAATCTTCCCATGTATGAGTGCACTGACACTGTTGCCCAGAGATCTTTGAGCATCCTATATAACCTGGCAGTCTTAGGATAGTCAGATTTTTGATACAGTAGCTGAGGACTCCGACAAAGAGGAGTCCAAAAGGCACAAAGTAAAAACTACTAGTCTCATAAAGCTGGTTTTGAAGCTGACAGAACTCTGCTTCTATAGCTATTGCAGTTACCAAGGCCAGCCAAATTCAATGAGTGTAGAATTGCCAAGGAATTTACAGTCATCTTTTGTCTTCCACAGCAGGTAATAATAGCATCTACCTCATTGCCTACAGAGTAAGTTCAAACTTCATGAACATTAGGTGAGATGATTATGCACTCAGTGGCAAGCACTTGACAGCTGATATTCAGAGCATTATAGTTAATAATGCTAGTTGCAGTAATAATGCTAATAATAATGCTCATAATAATAATGTAAGGAAAATGTTATTTTCACCTTGCCTGACAATGCACCAGCTGTTTAAAGTCAAAAAGGACTCATCAGTGAGGAGCATGATTCAATTTTGACTTCCACCTCTGCAAGCCAGTGATCTCCACAGCAGGTGTGTTGAGGGTTTAGGCCTGTTTACCATTAGAGTTCTATCTCCAGACTGAAGGATGTTAACAATTAATGGTCATTGATTGCATGCAAGTTGTTTTTTTCATGGTAAACTCTTTCATTCATCCCTTCTTCATTTCTACTCCCTAATTCTAGCTTGTGTCTTTCTTTTTGTCAGTGTCAGAATCTTTTGACTGTTACTCTACTTCCTAATTCCTTTTCTCAATTTCATTGTCCTCCTGCTTTGCACAACATTATGTAGCATCTCTGATTGCATCCAATTGCATGTATCCTTAGAAGATTTGTAGTGTCATTCTGGTAAGATCCAGGGTTCCTAGCTTCCAGCTCTACTTTTGACTGGCTTAGATATACTTTCCTAAATTTATTTCTATATAATTGCATTTTTTGAGTTAGTTAAAGGTGATAGTGTTGGATTTTGGGGGAGGGGTGAGGTGAAATTCAGAATACACAGCTTTATTTATTATCTAACTCTCCTTCTCAAGTGTTTTTCCACAGACTGACCTCTACCGTGCTAGACTGAGAGCAGTATGTATTCAGAGAGCTTGTTCATTGAATAAACATTCATTAGGTCCATGCGATGGGCAGCCATAGAAGGAATTTAGAACAGACTTATGCTTTTGGAGACTATTGTGACAGCTGAGTTGAAAAGAAGAATGAGGGGACCTACCAGGGAAGGATTCTGGTCCTTTAGGCAAGAAATGTTGAGTTCTTGAGTGAGTGGTTGTCTAGAGCAGAAGATAGTTGTGAGGGATGCTAAGGAGTCAACAAGCTTTGATTAGCAGCTGTGGGTGAAGGCATGGAGAAGGAGGGATGAAGGGCTAACTCGGGGATTCTGAGTGGGCAGTGGAGGGTGAAATCAAACCCTCTCTGAATAGAGGATGTGAAAAGGGGAGTGTGTGTGGGAGGAAGATGAGTTGGTTTTAGCCATGTTGAATCCAGGATGTCTATTGTGCATCTTGAGCATCCAAGGAAAGGGATCTCTTGGCATCTGGATTTCAATATGGTGCTTGAGATATGGACAGGGTGGCACCTACCAAATTATATGAACAGATTTGAACCAAAGAACCCCACATTGGACTTGCCATCTTGTTGTCTTAAATTGCTCAGTTATTTCCAAATGATAAACAAGTCCACTCCCAAAACTCCAGCAGATTTCCCCACTGTGGCCTAATCAGGATGGACTAGAATCCCCTCCTGTGTCCCAGAGGCAGAGTTCTGCTTTCCATCCTGCTGTCTGTTGTTCACAAGCACTTTCTATTCCCACTCCTCATCCTCTAATCCTTTCCTTCTAACTTCTCCTGAAGTTAGACAGAAACCCACTGGAGTTCAAGATTCCCCATGCTGAGAGTTTTCATTGCCCTTTTCAACACTCCAAACACTATGAAATTGTTTTTGATGGAATTATCACTTATGACAAAAGCATATTATAGTAATAGCTAGACTCACCCTGATTTCCTCACTGGTTTGTAAACTCCTTGAGGTGAAGATTCATGTTGGATTCCCCTCTTTTGTTGCATGTGGTGACTCATGTAGGAATCTGAAGCTGGAGGTTAGTAGATCTAGGTCTCTGTATAGTCAATATCTCCCTGGAACTGTCCTTTTTCCTGTATTGTGCTGTTCTGCATGACTTTGTCAGGGCTAGTTCTCCTTCTGTGAAGGTGGACACAGTAGTGGTCAGCAGTGTCCATCAGAGTAGGGCTTGGGGTTCATATGTCGCAGTGTCCAAGAGCCCTTATTCTGCATCATAGACCTCTGTTTTGGCTTCAGGCTTCCTGTCCTCCCAGGACATGCTCATTGCTGCTTTTATTCTCTGTGCTTTGGGACCACCTCACAGAGGCTGCTCTAGATTTGGCTCTTGCTTGGCTTTCCCTTTTGGAAGACAGAGAAATTAAAAAAAAAATTCTTTCTCTCAATGGCTGTTGGAACCCCCGACAGCACTTTGTGAATGTCCACTGAGTCCCTACTGCCTAAAAGAGTTAAAATAAAGTTTTCAGCAATGGGATGACATCCTTGTACTCCTTTTTGGCCTGCATTTGGTTTTATTTTCTGTGCTGCTGTGTATAGGTCCCAAGCCATGGTGTGAGACCATTCAGCTCTGACCTTCAGTTTAACCTTGTAGTAGGTCCTTCCAGGGTGTGGACTATGCAGCCTGCACTGATATTTGGCCCTTGCCCTTGTGGATGTTCTAGCATAAAACAAAAGTGATTGTAAGATTGTCATGGTTCAATTCTGCCTACAAGAGTACTTTATTTTACTCTCCACTTTGTTTTAAATAGAAAAAGTTCATTTGAAAAATCTGGGGTTTTGGTTTCTCTCAGAAAACCAGATGATGCCCTGGTGACATCACCTCCACATTTCCTGGGAGCAGCCCTTGGGTTAGTAGCATAGTGGAAGTCCCAGTTCTGCTCACTCCCATCGCTTCCTACTATTTCATGCCTGTCCCACTTTCCACTGAATATTCAGTTTTCCCTAACCTTAGAATGGTCATGTGTAGTCATGGATGGAGGTGAGCCATGGCTTGGAGCTAGCTGACATTTTTCTTTGGCTGCCAGACTTGAGGTAGCTCAGTTGGTTCCTCCCAGCCTCAGTTTCCCCACTTGCCAAATGGAGTAACAATGGGTGAGGTGTGAATTAGTTCTTATTTAGAGGTAGCTCTGGTATAGAGAATAGGTCCTCAGCAAGCAGTACTGACAGTGCCACTCATGTTCTGAGTGTCCCTGGAGCCAAAGAGGAAAGAGAGCAAAGCAGGGCATTTTTTGGTCTAAGGTTTTGGCTCCACAGTAGCCGTAGCTTTCTTACTTTTCTCCTAACCACTGCAAGCAGCCTGGACTCCTTCTGGAACTAACCTGATTATAAGTTATAAATAATTAAATAAATTAACTTCAGCTCTGTAACCCAGCTTGGGGTTACGTTTAACATAGCTGGATGTCAAAACTGTGTGGCTTTGATCTCGCAATGCCCTGCTCAAATTGCTACTTTAAGATTGCAAGTAGCTTTTAGCACATTAAAAATAAAACCCGTTGCTTTACACCCTCACCTGGAAATGGGCGGGGGTGAGGACGAGGATATTTACTATCTGAAACTTAGGGAGGCTTTTATGAACGGGGCCATCTCTCCTCAGTCCCCATTTTTCCTCCCATCTCTGAACCCTCATTAATTTTTCACAGGCTTGTGATGGATAGTTTTTATTTATTCACATCTGAGGTTCTGTTGTGTGAAAAGGACTCATTTTATAACATTACATATTCATGGCTTGGGATAGATGGGATAAGGAACTTATTATTAATGTGTCACTGTGGGAAACTTACTCTAGTTCATTTGTGAACCTTGTTAAATTTGGTGTGGTCAGCAGACCTGGTGAAGTTTTGGATACATTCTCCTGATGGAGGACAAACAAAAGAGTTTGCCATTGCTTTTTCTTGATTCAGTAAAATGAGCTCAAATCTTATTTAAATCTTTGGAAGTAGTAATTTTAACGAGGAGAAGGGAAAAAAATACCAATGAGTAAATAGAGAAAGATATTCTGGTTTGCATTGATCAACCTTGTTCCTCCTGTAGCTGGTGGATTTCCTGCTGGGTTTGTGGAAGAGCAGACTCCTTGCTAACAGGTGATGTGAGCCTCCTTTCTTTCTCACCCCCTGCCATTTCTAGACTCTGTCCTTGGGGCAGGGTACAGTCTTCTTCCCCTGTGTAGTCATCCACCTGACCCGTGCTCTGGATTCCTGAGCACTTCTAATTTGGAACTCCCACTGACATCATAGAACTCCTTGCCTGGGACAAATGCAGGGCATATTAACACACCATCTTGTAAATCAAAGCTGGGGGGGAAAGGGCACAGCAGGGTAGCTGGCCCAGTCTGCTTCCGCATGAGCTGAGTAAGAGGGAAGCATATGCTGCATGCAGTCCTCTGCAGAGATGGTGCTGCTCCCTGGCAGGAACAGTGTGAAGGTTTTGAAGGATTTGTTTGGCTGTTTCATCTTTGCCAGATTTGGCTTGGCTGTCACATGGCCAGTGGTCAGTGCACGTTAACAAACTCCCGAGTGAGCAGAAAAGCAAAGTAAGTGTACAGAAAGAATACATTTTAAAATCTAGAAATCCTACAGATCAGGAATCAGACTTGAAGCCTGTCCAAAATATTAACAGTGCTATGGCTCCTCCTAAGTTTCCCATCATGGAAATTTCAAGTATAAACTTTGTTCGTGCTAACTTTGCCTTCCTTAGGGATTTAAGGAAAAAAAAGTGCATTTTTTGATCTCCAAAATGATTAGATCATGAAGTCAATGCTGAGGTCTTAATGGTATGAGTAGGGACAAAGGAATGAAATATCCCTTAAAAGGCATCCTCCAACGATGCTTCCATAATGCAAAACATTTGCTTCTCGGCAGGATCCCATTGGCGGTTTGCTCATATTATATTGCCATTTATATTGGAAAGGCAGGCAGTGCGAAAACTGTAGTCTATTAAGAGTTTGTGAGTGTGTGCATGTGTATACAGTGAAATAATATCTAGTGTAATGTGAAGTGACAGTCAAAATTACAGCTTTTCTCTTGCCGCAAGGGTACTTCTCTGCCAAGTATAGTAATATTGTTGCAGCAGTGTTCAAGGTTGTCAGCAATTCTGGCTTCCTCTGCAGAGAGTCATAATAGTATGTGCAAGGAAGGAGCTTCCTGTCAGGGGAAATACTATAATTTTGATATATATTTGTTGGTGCCAAGCTGCAATTAAATAGGAGGTGTTGGAAGAAGGTTTCATTTAACCAGCTTGAATTTGTTAATTAATTAGCAAAAACTTACATTTGGAATGCTTCAAGAAAACAGTCCTATGTAGTTCTTATAACTGGATTTGATACAACTATTGTGTGTGTCCCTTAAAGAAAAGAAAACAACGTACCATTTTGTACCAGAATAGAATAAAAATTTGGACAGAATTTTGTATGGAATAAATATCACAGGAATAATTGTATGGAAAAGTTTGTGCAGAATCAAAATTTTGCATGTAACACATTACACAGAAAAATTTTGTGCAGAGAAAAAAATTTTAACCACTAAAAGAAGCAAAAAATAAAACAGCTTGAATAATGTTATCCATTGCATGTTCTTTGGGGTCATTCTGTGGTCCACTCATATTTTTAGTTCTACTTTGGTAGAGGTAATGTTTGGAGCAACACCCTTTATATGATTTAACCTTGATTAATTTGCAGTTATGCTGTAGGACTTTTCAGATGAGTAAGAGATAGCAGTTTTCTAAAAGTATGTGTGTATGTGAGCTGTATCTACATATCTGTATTTAGGCTTGTATCCATCTATATATTTGTTTACACAGCACTAGCTCATCTTCATGGTAGTACGCGACGGATGCTACCTCTCCTTTTCTGTTCAAACTTCAGATAGTCACAAGTCTCTGGGTGATAACACCTTCCATTCTCATAAAAGAATAGGAAGGTAGCCAGAGTTCACTGCTAGTTGCTCTTTAGATGAAAAGTATTTTTTGCAGAAAAGGGTAAAACCAATGAGGACTGACATAGTGACAATATATTAAAATCTTTAAGACAGCTATGGGTGAAGAAAGAAACAGAAAGATTGTGTTATTTTTAAAAGGACTATATAAACTGGAAGAGTCACCATCATCTTGTATTGAGCATTTTGCAAATTGAATTTCACTCTGCAATAAAATGTGAATCCAGTAACATTTATAACATCATAAAATTTGTCTGATTTTTTTCTCTATATGCCATGAAAAAAGGAATATTCCCAAAGTATATTTCAAAAAATAATTAATAAACAGCCTTTCATAGTTATTTTCTGAGGTTAATTATTACCCTAAGAAATCAATTCAATTCTTCAGTTTGTGAGACTCATTTGCACTAGCTCAGCACTAGCTCATCTTCATGGTAGTATGTGAGGGATCCTACCTCTCCTTTCTTTTCCAAAGAGAGAGTAAGTTAAAGTGTTAAATCTGAGCCTTTACTCTCTCCAGAAAGTGCCCCTGCTGCTGGCAGAGAACTATCCAGAAATGTGCCAGTTTCTGCCCTGTGCCAAGAAAAGGTATGGAAAATGTAGAGAGCCATTTGAATCCAAGCTAGTCAGTTGGTTACAGTAAGGAACAGCAGTGGTCTTAACACTGTTAAAACAAGAGCCAGGTACTCTTGAGTCTGCCCAGATGGAAAGATCCTGGCTCCTTCTTGCTACCCTTCCTAACCACTCTGAGCTGATGCATGCAGGGAGCTGGCACAGGTCTGTGCTCAGGATGACAGCTGCCCTGTACCAGGACATAAACGAGTGTAGAGGAAAGAGGAAAGAGAAGTAAAAACCTAGGACTTTCCATCTCCTAATTGAAAACAGGAAACAAAAATGAAGCAAATTAATCAGTTTCCCTTCTGTCCAATCTCCTGTAAAATCTGTCAAGGTCCTAATCTGCTTTTATTGGGCACTGCAGTTTGGTGAGTCACGTCTACAGTGTTCCATTCCATTAGAACTCATCATGGTTTGCTGTGCCCAACTGGAAGAACAGTGTGGCAGTGGTGGTTTTACCTTCAAATTAAGTGTATTTTTCAGATACAGGTTATTATTTATTCATTTTTTTTGTTTTTTGAGATAAGGTCTTACCACATAGTTCAGGCTGGCCTTGAATTCAATAGTGAAACTCCGGCCTCTGGAATGCTGGGTACAGGTTATTTTTTTCAAAAACTTTGTTTCTTTACTCTTGATCACTTTATCTTTCCCTGCTTAGCATAGCTTGCATATCCATTATGGAGATGGACATTATCTAGCACTATTTGGCACAATAGTTGGAGTGATAGACATGACATATTTTATATGTTTTAAGATTGACATACCCATAAATTTTGACATTTCAAAGAAGAAAGTGATAAACTTACAGGATCAGGTAAAGGAGCAACCAATCAGTTGAACTGGACACTGATTCATTACCTCCAGGATCCCAGGAGACTGGAGGGCTGGAGGGGTTCAAGGGAGGTGACAGGGTGAGTCCCGGATCCTCATTTCCTTCACAGGGCTCTTGCATATGAAAGATGCAAAGTAGCCTAGGCAAAAAGGGTCATTGTTGGTTCCCAGTATACCAAATCCTGTGCAGGGGCCATACAGTTTCTGGAAGAGGATGGGCAATAAGTAGGGTTGGCTCTGTGAGTCATGCAGACGCTTACAACTGCTGCATTCTATGCTTATCTGTAAAATGGCCATCAGGAATAAGCAAACCATAGGGCATGGCTGTGTGCGAGTAAAACTTTATGCATGGATGTAGAATTTTAATTTCATATCACTTCTCATGTGTCCCAAAATATTCTTTTTTCCCTTTCCAGCCATTCAGAAGTACAAAGGAATTTTAGCCATACAGGAACACGTGGCAGCAATCCTCACTTGGTCTGGAGGTTGTAGTTTAAACAAGCTTCTTCACTAGACCAAGGTCTTTTTCTTTTTTCATCTAATCCATGGTGTTGATTATGTATTGTGTGTTGTATTCTTCAAAGAGAATATTGTCAGATTGGGGATCAAGCTGGCTACTGATACCTGTACTTTCTCATCTTAGCAACAAGCAACAAGATGTTTTCTCCATTGTCCCTGTCACAAAAGCCACAGAGGGAACTGAGATTAGGCTTGTTCGAGGCAGTCACTTTCCCTGTGTGAGTCATGACCCCTTCACTAGAGTTCTTAGCATAAGCTGAAGTTAAGGGCTGTGCCTCTATGGGGAGTCAGGGTGCCTCAGATGCCTTGGTGAAAAATGAGATCCATTTTAGCCATAGGAAGCACATAGACAAAGGTCCCAAAGAGAGAAATCTCTAGCTTTTTGAATCCACTGTGCTTCTTTTATGATTTAAAGTTGGCACTTTCTTTTTATTTTTCTTATGAAAACATAAGGGATCATCAGAAGGGTATTGGATAGGTTATTTGCAGTGACCTGCAAAGCACAGGTCTCTTTGCAACCTGCACTTGCAAAACAATGTTCTGATTTCCTTGTCTTTGATGCTTGTCATCTGTTGTGTTCTGTCTCCTAGAAGTGGTTCTCAATGAGATTTCGCTTTCAAGTTGTGTGGTGGTGGAGGTGGGGGCTTGGTGAGCAGAGGGTAGGGAAGTTTCCAACAAGTTGTAGCCTTAGCTGAAACCAGCTTCAGCCCCATCCTTCGGGGAGCTCTGGAGTATGCATTGTGCTGCAGAACTGGCCTTGCCTGACAAGTGCTTGGCTGGCAGCCAGCAGTGACTGGACAACACCTTCTAGCAAAGCGGAAGTCATGGTAGTAGTCTCAGGCAGCAGGAAGAGTTTGCTGTGAGTTGCCTGCCTACACTTAAAGGTTCTGGGTGAATCTGCTCAGGGACGGGGTCTGAGGTTGATGAGGAACCACTGCAATGTACTCATCTCCACCAGCCAGACTGCTCTAGGAAAGCACTTCATCCATGCACGGAGGGACCAAGTAAGCGCAGTCACATGCTGCTAGAGGAGCCTGTATGTGGGTATTCACAGCCATCCCCCAAGGGCAGGTGTCCAAGGTGACATGAGGCTTTTCTCCTGCCCTTGGTCTCACACCTATGCTTTATCCTCTGTCTTGTGTACTTCAGCAGAGTGATCCTCAGATAACTTTTGTTTAGTGAGACTCAAGGCTTTTCAGGAGGCTTTGCTAATGACTTCCTTTTTTAATTGTGTAAATATATTATACACAGCTGGGTAGGCTGTTTGCTTGTTGGCCTTGCTGCTAGACTTTGAAAGCAGATAGTTTTCTTTAACACACACCAAATGAATGTGGCACTTATTCTTAGTTTCCTGTGGCTCTTCTCCTTTGGAAAATGTATTTACACAGACATGTTTGAAGCCATTTTTTAAAATATTGAAAAAGTAAGAAAGAAAAGCCCCATCCCCTCCCCCAAACAATGGTTACATAGTGACAACAGAGGGTTGAGCTAAATTCAGCTATGTCAAGGAAGAGCAATAAAAGGAGATGGATTGTTCTCTAAGCTTCACTTTATTGGATATTGTAATTGACATATAGTTGTCATTTATAATCATCTGTCCATTCCTGTGAGTTGGGAGCAGTAAAGTTAATTGTGGCGGCTCATTTGCATTAATCTCACCTCTGAAGGGTACAGTAACCCATTAATATCATGTCATGATGAATTATCACAAATAACATTGAACATATTGATTAATGATCTCTGAGATTTGTATCTCGTTAAAATATTTTGTTAGCTCTTTAAACTTTTAAGCCAACAACTACTGCATGTAGGAGGGGTTTGGAGATCATCAAGAGGTGGTGGGTGGTGGTGGTGTATGTTTTAGGGTCACTGGTTTCAGGAGTTGGATGATCCACTTCCCATTAGATTTTTTTCCCTTTCCCCTAGAAGTCATGCACTTTTTGTTGGTCCCTTCCTCTTACTTTTCAAAAGCTGCTTGGTGTTTCTTCAAAACAGTGACTTCTCTGATGATAAAATGGCACTGATTCTCAACTGGAATGATTTCAGTAAGATTTTGCAAAATCATTCTTTCTTCACCATCAGAGCTGACCTTTTGCATTTCTTGCCCACCTGGATATGTGTGCTACTTTGAAGCACAGAAAGGTACTTTTTGTCCTTTACAAACAAACAAACAAACAAATACTTATGAACTTACATGTTAACAGAAACATAGACTCTAATAGGAAGAGATGAGATGAAATACTGTCATTCAAAATAGCATTACTCTTGTTTTATAGTACCATTGCTCTTTATCTGGGCACCTTTATCCTTTAGATTTGATCCTGGAAGATTTTTATCTTCTCTGAATTAAACAAACAAGTAAGATTAGCAGAGAAATCATCATATTGGCGACACATACCATTGTAAGTATTAAGAAAATATTGGTAAATCCTCATAACCAAAATCCTTTGTAGAATTTCCTGGGAATCACTGAAGCACAGTAGACACAGTAAAGAGAAAGGCTGATATACCAGTTGGATTACAAAACTTGCTCTTAACAGCTTTTTTCCTTCACCAGTTGCAAGAGTGATGCAGTATTCGATCTTTCAGACTTAAATGTTTCCGCCAGTGATCTTTAGTATTTAGTTTGTTTTAAACAAAATGGCAAAATACATTTAAAACTGGCAAGATGTCCTAACCAGTCTCCCCTGTTGTCTATTTGGAGAAAATACATTGATCTATCTGAAATAAGGATGCTATAAAGATGATGTCACTAATGCGTGGTTATCTTGAATGCTTTTAAATCCAGAGCATAGTTCTAGGAGTGGACAAAATGCAGCTATTCCTCTGTAGACATTGGGTCCATTGCTTTTCCAATAAGCAAGAGATCAGGACCCTCAAGGCCCTTGAGAATATCAAGAATCAAGCTCTGTGAAGGCTCAGGAAATGAACTGTGGAGAAAAGTGAAATACGTTACAGCTGAACATGTGCAAGGAAAAGGTGTGGCAGTCATGCCATGTATGTCACTCTAGCTAGCAGGTAAGGACAGCAATACCATCCTGACTTACTTTTAGATGCTTTCTCAGTTTTATAGAGGGGTCCTAAAACCATAATCAGACCATATGTGCAGCAGTCTTTGGGCCTAAATAGCTAAGGACAAAGTAGATTGCTTACTTCTAAGAGCTCTTCTGTTCCCTTCTTTGTCAGGCCTATTATGTTCTTCACCCACCGAGTATTTAATATCTGTGTTTTCAAATCAAAGAACAAGCTTTCTGTCTCCCAGGATAATATCTTGTAAAGCCAACCTCTTTATTACTTCACCAGTTTAAGGCTTTATTACTTGCGATCTAAAGCCTGCTAGTGAATTATGCATGTTAGAGCTCCCAGCACCATCTCTACCCACTCTGCTTCCACCTTTTGGGGGGTCCAGATATACAAGGCAAGCTCGATGTGTGTTCATTTCCATCCGTGGTATTAATCCTTATTCATTTTAAAAATCTGCTAACGGAAATATTTCCATTCAGCTCATTAATCAATTGTGATTTTCATTCCCTTGTTTTGTAAAAGCTGTTGCAATAAATACTTTTTTCACAAGGCAAAAATCCAAGAGATGGATGCAGCCAGCGTAATTAATTGCACCCAGTTACAGGAGATCAGCAAGTTTGTGAGATTCACATGCTGCTGTACCATATGGCTGCCCAGTAGGCGAAAAATTTGATTAATGTTTTGAAGTAGATTTTTTTCAGCAAATATTACAGCCCCAGATGAGGTGTTTCCCCCCTTTTAACTTTACAGTGTTGTTAGACTTAGCTGAAGGAACCAGTCCTCTGATTTAAAGCTTAATAATATTGTGATTCAGTGAAAACTTAACATGTGAGAAAAATTACAGTCCTCTCATCTCTTGTGGTTACAGAAAAATAGTACATTATGTCTTTGTAATTAAGTAAAGTGTGATTGTTGGATTTTAGAACTTGAGTCTTTTTCCCTAAATAAACATAACTAGTTTTAATTGATGTACTTTTCATATGGTTTATAAGCAATATATTTGGGCAGACTTTTAAAGCTATAAGAAAACAACAACAACAAAAAGAATAAAAATTTTTAAAAAATGAATCAAGCAGCAGCATCTTCTCAGTTATAAACGCCACACCAAGTAGAGCATCATAAATGTAACTAGGTAAGAAGGTGTATTAGTTTCATACTCCTAAGTCAATTTATTTTTATGTTAAAATTCTGCAGATTTTAAGATGGATTTTATTACCTCCCCCACCCTTAGAAAGTCAGGTTTATGTCATGGCTCCTCATCCTCTGTGGCCATGGTACGGCTCTGCAGGGATCCTGCTCTGACTTCCCTTTCCCGAAAGCAGAAGGGATGTGTCATCACTGTTAGGAATGAAGCAGGATAAAATGTAGGATTGACCCCAGCATTCACAAAAACAGGATGAAATGTGGGAACATGTTGGAACTGCTCAGGGACTCTGTAAGTAAAGTCCTATAAAATGAAACAAACAACAAACAAACAAAATCTCTCACTCCAGTGAATAATTGCCTGATGCTGTAGAAGGCTTGGATTTTCTGTTTTTATTTTTTCTTGTGAAACTGCATATTTCTATTTGTCTCAGTCATATATTACTCTCCTTAAATCTTAATGTCTGTTGGAAGCATCTACTAGTATGAATGATTGAAACAAGATCTTTAACCAGGTATGTATCAAACTTGTTCTTAATCCTTTGAGGTTTGGTAAACAGAAAATTCTCTTTTCCAGAACCACTTTGGACATTAGTGGTCCAGAGAAATACTCTGTTCAAAAGCAGTTGTGTTTCCACTATCAAATGAAACTATTGTAAGCTGTCATTTCTGAGATGTCACATGATTCTTCCTCAGTTTACACTGTGTTTTGTGTGTGCAGCACAACAGTGGCCCAACAAGGGAATGGGTCAGTCAGAATTCAGGGGAAAGCACAGAGACCCCACAAAACAGCCATTTCCTCTGAGTCTGATTTATGAAGTCAGAGCAAAAGTTTAAGCAGAAGTGTTAGACTGTTTCTGAGAATTTTACTGGACTAGGTTTTTAACTGTGTTTTAAGAGAATTTAAAGATTAGTTAAGTAATAATTAGCCACAAGGACAGGAAGAGAAGGGTTTCAGGGGTGGCCTGTTTTACTATGCCCATCCAAAGAAATCAAGCATGTTCTATCTTTTTCTGAGTTTAAATTGAAATTCCTTTATGTTCCTTGTTTCTCCATAGACTTTTATAATAAAGCAGTTTTGGAGACATCACTGAAGACAAATATTTCCTTAAGACTTAATCCACATATTTCTTTATTTTAGCTATTCCTAGTGAATATTTTTCAGATCTGCAATTTAAGCAATTTTTTTGACTGCCTATAGTATTCAAAACACTTTGTGTGGTCACTTCTAATTATGGGTTAGGGTTTCTAAATGAAAAGAGGAAACACTTTTTAATTTTTATTTAATATGGCAGGTTAAACCTGAACAGTATATGATCAGTTGGCAGGATACAGTGTGTTGAATTATTTATTAGTTTACTTTTTTTTCTAGCAGGATATACATATGTGAAATTCATTCCTGAGTGATAGGTTGTGTGCCACCAAGTTCTGATGAGGGCCATCCACATATAGCAGTAAAAATAAGACAGGTTGCAGCTGTTTGATCGGGGCTGTGGTTGCTGTTTTAATGCAGTTCATTTGGAGGGAGTAAGCCTGAGCACAGTGTGGTGTCTTCTCCACAAGGAGAAGAACAGGCTCCTTGTTTCCCCTTTATTAGCCACGCATGCTGCCCAGGATGCTGCTGCCCGGGAAACTGCACTGATCCCATTTGCATCCTGGAGGAGCCTGCTACATTTGTAATATCTCCAGTCTGTGTACACGTTTTACTTCCCTACCTGTAATCGCTCTAGAAAAAGAAACTCCAAGAATGTCAGTTCCTGACCATACAACATCCTTTCTTTCAAACTGGCCCCATTGGGTGGTGATTTATTTAGGCCTATTGAGTGCACCTTGCAGATGTAGACTGATTTATAGGCAAGGGTCAGTTAGTTAGGTGTAGGCTGCTACACTTTTTGAGTGGGGTAGATAATGTAAACAAGTTTAAGGGGGAAAAAAAGAAGTATTTTGGGAGTGGAAAAGAAAAAAACAATTATCCTTGGGGTCTCCCAATTTGCGATTGTTGAGTGTTGCCGTGCGAAAGTAACACCCAGCAGGAAGGTTCTGCTGTTCTCACAAGTTCTCAGCGCGCACAAAGCGTGTTGGCAGCAGCTGGTGGGGAGAGAGTTGGGGTGCCAGGCTGGAATGGAGTGGAAGGCGGCTCAGGGCGCTTCAAGAGGAAGCCTTACCTAGGCTGACAGCGGAGCTCTGCCAGGCTGTTTCCTCTGTGCTCCAGGCCGTGCTGATGTTAAAGTTGAATGCAGGGGAGCTAATGATTTTTTAAAAGGCATTTTTAGTGACTTGTTTTCAGAATGCCAAGTTTGCAAGAATAAAACCTAGGCAAGGAGAGTTGATTTTTTGATGACACCCCCCTGCCCTCTGCTGCCCCAAGTACATCCTAACATGATTTAGTGAAGCAGAAAAGTCTAATAAGATTGTTCTACATCAAGCGATGTGTGCTGTTATAGGAATTACTAATGAAAAATGGAAAAATAAAAAGTTATTGGGCTGCTGGGTAGTGAGAAGGATCAGGGCAACAGCTATTATAGTGAGTTGGTCTGAGAAAACTTCCACTTTGGGGGTCCATGGTAATGACTTCCCAAAAAGGAGTGCATTGTCTTACTGTGACAGGGGACAGAAAAAGATGCCAAACAAATACACGTGTTAGTCTATGCACACAGCAAAGGATTAGAGACCTAACTTTTTACATGCAGATCCCAGTTCCAAACAAGTCTGTCATTGCTTTTTCTAAAATAACAACAACAAAACAGTATTTGATAACACGATGCTGTGAAATTTTACTTTCTCTTATCCCAGCTAAGATGACTTGATTCTTTGCAAGAAACTCTGAGAAAAATGGAGTAGAATAGAATAGAGAGAGAAACAGACGGTGGGTGTTTTAAACAATTTTGGCAGCCTCCAGGTGAGTCACTATGTCACAAATTGTAAGATAGTCATTTACATTTTTTAACCTTTCTTTTTAATTTTTACATTAAAAACAAAACAAAAAAAGAATAGAAATGATACAAAATTTTTTTTAAAAAAGTAGGGAATTAATGCTAAATATGTTGCATATTGCTGTCTTAGAAGTTCAGGTTACAAAATCTAGACACAAAAGTGATCAGTCAAACAGTGACAGCACTAACTGTTTTTTGTTTTGTTTTGTTTTATATCTAACAGAGACTAGTAATAGAGTTATCTATCTAGCATACATATACATATATACATTCATATGTGTTTACCAACATACATATAAAGCTTTTCCTTTCTGAATAGCAACCTCTTGAACAACCAATGGGTTACAGGTAAATTAAAGAAGAAATTAAACAATACCTATAATTCAATGAAAATGCAGATACAACCTACCAAAACCTGTGGGACATTTCTAACAGTTGATTTATTTTTATTTTCCTCAAGAATGAGGTCATTTTGTATTTTGTTTACAGTCAAAAGTACGGCAACTCATGGATGCAACTAAAGTTTAAAAATTGCTAAATTTCTAACATGTGCTGTGGCACACTGAAAAGTTTTTATTTACCTATTTCTATATATTTTCCCTCCATTTTGATGCACTTAATTACCTGGTGGCAGTCTCTCTAATACGCACTTCTTAGAAAACACTTCTGCATGGGAAATTTTGTCCAAGGCCTTGGATTTGGCCAAACAAAGCGCACATGGCAGTGCAGACCCAGGGCACAGGCTGAGCAGATGCATCCATATCTTCCTGCATGTTTATTTGTAATTAAAGCCAAGATGCCTGAGAATAGCTTTACCATTAATCTGGAAATAGAGTGTTGTTTCCTGGTGAATGATGTATGACAGTTTGCTTTGTGCTGTGTTGAAAGAGGATTGTTCTCGCGGCATTGTTGTGGAGAGCAGCTTTTCCTGTAGGGCTGGAGTCTTAACGACTCAAACTCCTGTTGTTCGGTAAATCTGTCAGAAGGGCCTGCGAGGGCCCATATTTATGAAGAGAGTGTAGAGTGGTCAGTCTAAAAAGCTCCTTAGCGCAGTACTTTGAATTTTAAATTACACACATAATTCAAAGGTAATGTAACTTGCCGTGTCGGACTTTAGTCCATTCCGTTAAATGGAGAAAAATGACTGACGTGAAGAATGACTTATTGATTCTTGGTGGGAAGATGATTTCTATAATCTAGGAAGTATGGTAAAAGGAACAGCTTAATTATTTAGGGAGCACTTTTCAAAATGTGCTTTTACAGCAGTACAAATTGTATATATATATATACAAATTGTACAACGAAGTTCTTTTTTTAATTCTTTAGTAGGAGAAAGTTAGGAGAAGGCTTATGTGATTTACTTGCTAAAGCAAAGTTTAATTTTACTTAAACGGTCTTATGTTGTAACTAGGAAAGATCCATACTAGGGAGACTGAGACATTTCTAAATCACTTAAAAATATGATTTGTTCTAATTTTCATTTTTTTAAAATTTATATTATACTTAGGCGAGTGTTACAGGAGCCAGGATTTACAAAATACACACATTCTTTTTCTCTCTCTTTTTGGTTTATGATGTTTTTCAACAGTGTCATGAACTCACTTAATCTGATTTCATCAAGTAAATGTATGGGCAGTTGAGATAACATATTTTAATCTGGCATTTGAAGAAATATTCATAAAATATCAAATAAAATATTTATTTTGGCCTTTTGTTTCTTATCTCTCTTTTGATTCAGCGTGTATTCTTTGCTTAAGGGCCACAGCCTAATGTTATTTTCACTGCATTTCACAGTGTTGGCAGCCTTTCAGATAAACAGCATATTTGTGTTTAATTGGTTGAACATATTCTATAATTATAATTATATTAGAACCTTAATGTGCTTGAACATTTGCCCACTGAAGGCCACTCACATGAACTAAGTTATGTTTCTGTCACTACAGCTGAGCTGGCTGGTGGCTGATGTTGAGCAACCGAGGCAGGACAATGTTCTGGGATTCATCTAGGGGTTTCTCATTTCTGCTGAGCCCACTGTTTGGATAATTTTAGAAGTTGACCATGAAGATTGCCTTCTGGTTGTGACTTGGATCTCCAGGTTTCAATTTGCAGGCTAACATTTCTAAAGATTTTCAAGAAGGATTGGCTTGACTTTTTATCAGTTATGCAACAGTTATTTAAAAACAAATAAAGAAACAAAACTAACACTTTATCAAGCTTGGAGCAACTTTCCAAGGCCACAAGGGAACAGAGAAATTCACCAAAGGCCACAGCTTGGAGTCAGGCAAGAAACCATCTTCGAGATGAGAGGACTCATCTGACAGCAGATGAGGGAAAGAATCCTCCCTTTATAGCCACCAGAGAGGTCTTCTAGATTGATTTTAGGAGCCTGGTGAATGGCAGGTGATCCAAGCATCTTTTCTGGATGTCAGGTCAATGGCAAGATGGTACCTGATCTGTCAGCAATAAAAATCAGGTTCTGCAAACCTCTTCTTTTGGATGTGGTCCTCAGACGAGGATGGTATTAACATGTTTAAGTGGCTGAAAAAAACAAAAAGAAGATTTTATGTCATATGAATATATATGGAATTCACATTTTAGTGTCTTTTGATGAAGTTTTATTGGACCTGGCCATATTCATCTTCATGTTCAGGTTCAGGTTCAGGTTCAGGTTCAGGTTCATGAGTTCGTATCTGACCATCCTGCTTTCACAGGGTAGTGGCAGGCTGAATACTTGCCAAGAGGTATTCTGGTCCTCATAGCTCAAAATATTTACTATTTAGTCCTTAACAGAAAAACCTTGCTACCCACTGATCTCACTGATGCCCCTCAGATTCTGTCTCCCACACTGCTGATGCCAGGGAGACTGGGGGTTGTTCTTTCCCAGCACCTGGACCGTAGTGGAGGACACTGGCCAGATGGACGATGGAGTGAATGACCACACTAAAGCCGCACAGAGAGATGACTGTCATTTTCTTATCTTTGGCCTACCAACAGCACACACTTTATGAAATTTGAAAATCTGTTTGCAAACATGTTTGAATTGATTTTTATGGTCTTTTAATTAACTCAATAAAAATGGTAACAACACAGCAATTTTAAGAAAATAACAGAGCCAAGTTTTTTTATAGCTATGTATGCAATCTCTGTTACACCCACACACAGCATTTATATGGTCCAAATAATATCTTTTGGACTGAGAAAGGTTTAAATTAGGATTTACTTGAAATATTATGTTCTATATTTTTTTTGAAAAAGGGAAAAAAAGCTGCCCCCCTCCCCTTTTTTTTCAGCATGATGGAGCAATTCTGGCACTGCTCAATAAGGCAGGAAATTTCAGTAAGTTGAAACTTCGCTGCTCTTATCCTAAAGTATTTGAAAGGGTTCAGAGCAGAGTCAGATGGATTCAGACAGATCCTAGTTGTAAAGCTGAACATACACATCACAAAAATTCTTTGTAAAGTGTTCAAGGATGGGTTAGAATGGCAACCAATTCAGAATCTTCAGGCCAGTGATCTAGGCCAAAGGTTCCCTGCTAGGATGGTAGGAAATTTCAGAGCCTCACAGAACCCCCTTGGTGGGCATGCTCTGGTTAAGTCCTGCCCTGCCAGCCACTTCAGCCCAAGTTCTGGACTTTTCTTTCTCCTTTCAAACTCAGACCTTTACCCTTCCTGGACTTTGGAGTCAGCTTGGGGACACACCTTCCTCACTGTGCCCCTGTTCTAGCTGTTTGGCTGCAGGCAAGTGGCCTCCCCTCTTTGAGCCACTAGTTAACCTCAAAACAGGGATGTAAACCTACCTCTTAGAGTTGCTGCAAGAATGGAGGACGTCTGTCAGCCTCCTGGGCAGCTGTGTGGTGGTGCATAATGAGCAGGCAATGAGGGTTAATTACCTTTATTTTCTTTCCTGCCACTTCCTGTAACTGAGTCCAGGTATCCTTAAACACAGCAGCTAATAGAAACAGTCTTACCTCCTCTCTGCAGTCCTGGTGATAACCTGGTACCATTTGACTGGGATTCCTCCTTCCCTCCCTTCCCTTCCCTTCCCACCACATCTGGCTCTCTCTTTATGTAGATTTGCATTTTGTATCTCACTATTATGACAATCTCTTTATGTAGATATGTTCTCCACTAGACAAGAAGACAGTGAGCTCCATAAAGGGATAGTCTAATACTGCTTTATGATTCTAGCATAAAGCAAAAAGATAAAAGGGAGAGAGGGAGACAAGGAAAAAAGGGAGGGAGGGTGGAAGGGAGGAAGGAAAGAGGGAAAGAAAGAGGTTCAGGGAAAGTTAAAGTTTATTGACAATGTGAATGTGTCACTAAGGTACAAATGAATGGATGGGCGCAAACACACATGAAAAAGTGAGTAGAAAACAAGATGCAATATGAAGGAGATAGGTGGGTTTCCAGATAGGGCTCATACTAAAAGGCTCTAAGCTACCCTTGTAGGCCTTGCTCAGTGGTCTGGACTATTTCCTGCCTGGGATGGACTCAGCCTGGCCTGTTTCACATGTGTTTTGGTATCTACTGTAGGGATGGTGGTTAAAATCTAGAGAGGTTTCTGAGTCTCACATTTTTTTGGCTTCTGTCAGAACCAGCAGTTATCACTTATTCCTGTGTCTTGGCAGAAGATACATCACCTGCTACTTTGCAGATCAGATAGGTTAGCACAGAGCAAGTGGCAAGGAGAAATCTGAGGAGAATTGTGCAAATTAACTGACTGTGTCATTTTCTGGATAGGGAGGAAAGGGTGTTGGTGACTGTAGAAGCCGTGTGGAGGCACCACTGCAGAATTCATAGGACCCTAGAAGAGAAAGCGGTATTACCTTGGACACAGGTGTTTATGTTACTAGTCTACGGCACTAGTTCTCACAAGAGCCTGCACCAGCTTCCCATGTGAGGAGTTTTAGAAGACACACCACTGGGCCCTGCCTCCAGAGTGTTATTTCAAAATTTCTGGAGGGGCCCCTAAAGATGGGCATTTCTAGTGAGTTCCAAGATGATGAGGATGATGCTAGTTAAGGTATCCCATTGGATTTAGGTCTTTACTAATTTCAGCTCCAGAGTTTTGTCTCACGGAGTATGATCCCTGGCACCCACAGCTTCTTTTGGTTCTCATGGGAGAATTCACTAAAACAGATCATTTTAGTGAGATGCTTTGGCCCTCACTGCTTTTAAGCCAGATCTCTGAAATGAGAAATACTAAAAGTATGTTTCCTTTATTGGGGTAATTTATCGTTAATAGGAGTCCAGCATCACATTTGGAAAATACATAAAACCCTACTTTGAACTTGTTTTGGTCAACCTGTATTATTTGGTGTTTTCCATATAAGTTTGGTGTGCCTGCCATCAATGTCTGTTTTGTGCTAATAATACTTTCCTACATTAAAACAAACTCTGAAATGAAAATGTAACTCAGTCTTATTGTAATCTCCCCTTGCCTTTTTGCATGGATCATTTGTTTGTGAACTGGTTATTTCGGGAAGGGCTCAAAGGTAATTTCATGGTTTATAGCATTTATATTGGTGCCTTTAATGAGCAAAACATATTGTTTTCTAATACATGAAACAAGGAATTCATATATATATATATATATATATATAATTTTCATTTCCAAATATTACATGTATATCAAGTTCAAGACATTGAGAACAACCATGTAAAGAAATTATACTTCTGTACACAGGGGAAATATGGAAGTTGTGTAATGCCAAAAAAATTAAAAAATCAACATTTGCTGGCTTATGAGATGATTTTAATTTTAATGAATCCAAATGATAGCAGGAAGCTGCCATTGTGTTTGTGCATTGTACAGCAATTCATATCTAAAAATATAGTAACATATGGCTTTGTTATTATTTAGTTTAGGAATTTATGCACCTAAAGGAGTTTTGAGAGCTTTGGGTCTCGTTTGGATGCTTTTACACAGCAACTCAACAAGATAAGCTGGAGCAGGGAGTTTCTCATCCTCAGATTATTAAGATTTGACCAATTCACTTTTATGTCGCTGGTGTTTATGAAACTCAAAAACTTTTTTGCACATTGGCTAATGAGTCTCTTCCCTTTTTCTAACTGTAGAAGGCAGAATTGGTGAAATTTTTTTGGCCCACTTAAAATACATCTTGGATTGGAAAAGAGCACAGGCTTCTTTTTCTAGCCCTGCAGTGAGCTGGCCTCCACTCTCTGGGGTCATCTGATGTCCTGGGGAGTCATTGACACCCACATACTCCCAATGGCAAGACTTCTCCCTCCTGTCCAGATTGTGTTTGTTTTACAGCTCTTGCACAGAGTGTGCAGCTGTGTAAACCTGCGGACATCTCTGCTCCACTTTGATCTTTGCATGGGTCAACGGTTGCCCTCCATCCCTGAACCCTGTTTCATGGCTCTGTATTTCCTGGATTTTTCCATTTTCAGCTAATTATGGCATTGCATAGAGAGCCTGCCAGCAGCATCTCCCACAGCTTTGGGTGGAGAATTTGGGGGAAAAATGCCCTAAGTCTGTCATTTGTAGAACCATATTAAAGAATGATTACCATTTGATGCCAAGGAAATGTGCCATTTAGTTTCTTCCTGAGAAGAAACCTGAGATTTCAAGTTGAGTGTTGGAGGCTGATCAGCTTGAACAGAGTATGGACTGAATGAATTTTAAAAAAATGGAATAATATATATATATATATATATATATATATATATATATAATAAGTATTATGTATATGTGCTTCTAAGCAGTCTAGTCCTTTCATCAAACATGGCCGATGCTGCTGCAGGAGACAGCCTGGTAGGCTGATGAAGTGCAGCGTTATCTTTCAGTCAATAAACGGTGTGTCTAGGAGATCTCTCTCTGGGGAGATACAAAAGCCATAGTGCCTTCATTAGAGTCTGACAGGAAGGGTAAAGCCCTTCTTTGAAAGTCTTAAACATAGTTCAAGGAAACATCCTGGGGTTCAGGGAAGGAGCCATCTTTCCATATGGGGTGATGACAGATGGCTCTTGGAACTGGATCATAATGCCTAGACAGGATCTGGACTCAAGAGCTGAGAAGCCTTTTAGAAAGAAGGATGATATGGAAGACCATGTTCAGCAGAGAAGATAAGACTTTGGGTGTCTACATTCGGATAGGTATGGATTTGTCTCCTAACCCCACCCCAATTCTATGTGCAATCTGGAGAATTTGCTTAATCTTTATGAATCTCAGTTTACTGGCCTGTAAAAGGGGATTAATAATAATCTTTGCCTCCTAGATTGTGAGAATTAGGCATTGTAAACATGCAAATTATTTAATGTGCTTTCTGGGAAATGGTAAGTGGTCAGTAGAAGTTAGCATGTACTACTGCTGCACTGCAGCTTCCCTCTTTCTTATTCTTTTCTCTTTTGTCCTCCTTCTCGCCCCACCTCCTTTTTTCTTTTTTCTTTATTAATGTTACCCTGTTGAAGATAACCTGGATTTTCATCAGCGCTGTGGTCTGACTAGCACCTAGGACCATATATGGAAGAGTATTCTCCAAGACCTGGGGCAGAGTCATGGAACTATAGGAGCCGGACATACATGGTGGTACATGTCTGAAGTCCCAGGTCCTGAGGAGATTGAGGCTAGTGAATCTTAGGTTTGAGAGCAGCCTGGGAAACTTAATGAGTGTATATGTCAAAATAAAAATAGTAACTAGGGAAGTAGCTCAGTGGTATAGTAGTTGCCTAGCATGGGTAAAGCCCCAAGTTTAGTTCTCCACAGCAACAAAAGAAAAAGAAAAAAAGAAAAGAAAAGAGAAAGAGAAAAGAAGAGAAAGCATTAGCAAAGATATTATGTGTTGCATTTGATTCAAGTGAAAGGCACTGTCCTTCTCTGGCATCCTAGCATGAGCTCTTCTGAACAGTGTCTTTCTCACCTTCAGCAGTTTTAGTGTTACGTGTGTTCTGCATTTCTTGTGTATAGGGAACACTGATTACCTACATTTATTAATGAAAACAACCAAGAAAAATGAGTGGTTGGGCCCCAAACTGCAAACCAACAGAGAATGAGTTTATAATGTTGATGTTGCCCCTTCCTTCATAACCATTGAGCTGCTACTGAAAATCCCATTTCTTTCTTTTTTTTTTTAAATTTTATTTAAAGAGAAAAAAAGCAAAACAGAAAAAGGGGTAGAAACAATACAGAATTTCAGAAAAATATAAGCAGTAAGAAATCACTAGTTGATAAATTACATATTGTCTTCTTAGACATAGTTGCCCCAGTGCCCAAAGTTCCAACATGATGCAGAGCTCAGGAATCGCAGATAGTTCTCACCCTGGTGTGCCAGCGGCTTACCAGGGCCCAAGCTGCTTACCGGGGCAGTGAGTAGGCTGCCTGTTCTCCCAGAGCCCAAAAATTAAAGCATACAAAGTGGACATTCAAACAGTGAGACTGCAAAGAAGTTCAATGATCCAGTAACAACTTAGCAACATGGATATCAATCCTACACACTTAAACATACATGCAGCCATATTATCTAGAGCACTTTCTTTTCTTCCTTTTACTTTTTAAGTAAATTATCTGTTTAGTTATATCCTGTTTCAGGTTGCTCAGTAGCTTACTGACTTGTTTTGTTGTCATTTACTTTTTAATTACCTTATATAATTCTGTTGCCTTTTTTTGAGTTTCTCCTTATCCATGCTCCATGGATCAGCTTTGGTGGAGTTGGGAGTTTTTTGGAGGTATTTTGTTACTTTGTTATCTACTTTTTTTTTTTTTTGAAGGTAGCAAAATACAGCAGAACAAGACAGAACAAACCCATGCGACTGCAGTGCAGTGAAACTAGCACAGAACCTCACAGCAGGTCACCAGGACACAAGCAATAGGCACAACAGTACATCCTCTTTTGTTCACATTAGCTGTATTTTCAATCAGGTAGAGCAAAATGGAAGGAAATATCAAACTTATAAAAACAATATTGAATAGAGCAGTACCATTAATCAAAACTGAGCAAAACAGTGATAAAAATATTTGCCTTCAAAGAGATGGTAGAAGTAAATACCCCTTACTTGCCACGCTGCATAAATTCATCCTCCCAAGAGATACGCAGACTGCTGGTGCCGACTTGCTAATGGGGGGCGGGGAGATGGATCGATGTCTGATCCTTAGCCTGTACACCGGCAGGCCCCCAGCTGCTTACTAGGGTGCCGAGTAGGCTGCCTGTTCTCCCAGTGCCCAAAGTTCCAACATGATGCAGAGCTCAGGAATCACAGATAGTTCTCACCCTGGTGTGTCAGTGGCTTGCCAGGGCCCAAGCTGCTTACCAGGGCAGTGAGTAGGCTGCCTGTTCTCCCAGCGCCCAAAGTTCCAACATGATGCAGAGCTCAGGAATCGCTGATAGTTCTCACCCTGGTGTTCCAGCAGTTTGCTAGGCCCCCAGCTGCTTACCAGGGTGGCGAGTAGGCTGCCTGTTCTCCCAGCGCCCAAAGTTCCAGCATGATGCAGAGCTCAGGAATCACAATAGTTCTTGCCCTGATGTGCCAGTGGCTTGCTAGGCCCCCAGCTGCTTACCAGGGTGGTGAGTAGGCTGCCTCTTCTCCCAGTGCACAAAGTTCCCAAAATCCCATTTCTTACCAAGCAGATCTTCAAGCTGGATGTCTGAGGATTTGGCTAATGTTTGGGTCAAATTGTATTCTGCTGTGTGTCAAGATAGGAAGGGACCATCTCACTGAGTCCAGGGGCTGGGAAAGGCTAGAAGGCTTGACCAGTGGAGGTTCTTCTATAGCAGCTGCCTATGAGAAAAACATTGAGAAATGTAGATTACTACTTATGAGTAGAGGAAAATGCCTAAAACAGAAAAAAATTGAGCAAAAATTCATAGAAAGTTTTATTTTTCTTCTTAAACTAATCATGAAGTCCGTTAAATATTCTTTTTATAAAAGTAAATTAATCTTCTAGAAAGCATCTAAATTTACCAATAATTTTCTGGGTGGTCTTTACAAATTTTCTTTCCTCTTTGTCTCTTTCTTCCTTCTGACATCTCTAAATAGTTCTTCATGCAGTGGCATTACTAATGGCTTAACTTTTTTTTTTTTTGAAGATAATTCATTATAATTTCAATTCAGTAACCATTTTCAGCATTGCAATAAATTTAAATCCTTTGCCATCCAGATAACATTTTTTTCCCTCCTGTCACTGAAATAAAGTGACTGGAAACCATTTTTTAGAAACTGACCCCGTTTGAGATAGAGATTTGCCTTTCTCCCTAGCCCATAACCTGGAGGACTATGGGAGCAGCACTCACATAGAGATTGTTCCCTATCAGTTTATAAAGGGAAATAATATGGATGCATGCAGCTGCATGGTTCTCAGGCAGGGTTGTCCCTTAATTTATTCAAGTGTTCCTTCTTCCCAGTGTTGGAGTTGTCACTGTTTAGCTGTTATCAATAGCACCATAATGGGCAACTTGCACACATTTTGTGTCAACTGTGTATCAGTGGTGCAAGGGTCAGTGGAAGTGTGATCAAAAGATCATTTCCTACAAGTGAGACCAAATCATATGTACATTTATGATTTTGATGGACATTGGCAAGTTTTCTTCTGTAGAGGCTGAACTGGTTACATGTCTGTCTAGTAGCACTTAGCAAAGCCATGTCTCAAAATAAAAACAGAACCAACTAGGGAAGTAGCTCAGTGGTATAGTAATTGCCTAACATGGGTGAAAATTCTCATTTTCCTAATTATCACTGTTATCTCCCTGTCTTTTTCCCCCTGACTTCCCATCTTTCCTTTTCTTCTCTTCCCTCCTTGCTTATGGAAACATACTGGTGACATATAAGCTTAGGACAGCTATGAACCACCTACCCACTTGTTCCATCTCACTCAGGTATCTGAATTTCTGTTTCTTCTGCTCTTGTGGATTCTAAGCTCCTGGCTGGGGGAGTCAGGGCCTCTGTCCAGCTGCTTTGTATGACTTAGGACTTTGTATTGCGATTCAGATCACCAGCTGACTCTTTGGTCCTTTACATCCCTTGTCTGTGCAAGTAGGTTTCTTTGTGGAGAGCTGGGCCCCCCAGCTGCTGTGATGAGCCACTCTCCCTGGGGAGAGGCTTTTTATAGCACCTAGGAAGGGAGCTGGCAGCGTCCTGTCCCTCTGGCCTTATCTCACAATAGCTGGGAGGAAAAATGCCATGTGGCTTCTAGATGAGTCCCCAGGACATTTGTGGGTGAAATGAACACTCAAGAACAAACAACAGTGTGAAAGAAGATGCTGTGGAATCTTCTCAATGATTGCCCAGTATTTAAAAGATTCACTCTAAGTTTCCTTTAGAAGAGAGAGCCCAATTGCCATGGATTGATTCAGAAACACTGGCCCCTACATGTCTTCCACAGAGCTTGAACAGAGGAGCTCGCTCTCTCTCTCTCCCTCTCTCCCCTTCTCTCTCTCTCTCTCTCTCTCGCCCACCCCTCTCTCTTTCCTTTTGGAGGAAAGCCCCTCTCGTTTTTGGTAATGATATAAGGACAGAATGTCACCCACCCACCACGTGGGAGTCCAAGGAGCACCGTGGGTCCCATGCAAGCCACACTGAACAATCAGCCCTTGAGGGTTGGTGGCTCATGTTAGTTTGCAATAAGAAATTACTAGTGACCTGAAACCCATCATTATTAACCTCATGGCACAATATCACCATAGCTGGTAGCCAACTCTCATTTTCTTCTTCCTTTTCTTTCCGTTGGAAGAAAGGCTCATTGATGAAAGTTGGCTCAGCTCTTTTTGTTTAAGTTAAGTGGTTGGACCACCAGGAAGAATCACTTTCCCCTGATTGGGAACAGGTTCTACTGCAGATGTCCTTCATGGGGGCAGTCCACTTTCGCTGGTCCATCAAGAGTTGGAGCTGTGTTTACATGCAGACCCCACAGAGACTGTGGTGAGGCACTGGTGTACCACCACCCAAGTCCTCCATAGGAATCGCCTCGTAGTCTTCCACTGTTTTCTGGAAAGGCTTATTTTTCTTTCTTTCATTCAAAGATAGAACAAGTGTTAGAAAAGAAAACTCAAGCTAGAAAGGATTTAGGGAAATGTGTGATGGAATAATAATACCCAAGATGTCCCAGGCCATTGTATGACAGAAGATTCTGCAAGGATGAGTCCAACCCATTCCAGATGTGGCTCCACAGGTTGTTGTGTTGAGCGAATCTGGTCTTTCCCAGTGGCAGTAGCTATTTCAGAGTCCTGCCTCCCGGCGTCCACAGAGATCCCAGAGCCACATGAGAGTTCATCTGGGCACTCTTCCCAATAGCCTCAGCTACTCACTCTATTTAGAATGTTATTCCAGTGTGCTGGGCTTGCTTCCCTTGCTCTGTAGCCATGAGGGGCATTTCTTACTCCAGATCAAAGAGTCGAGAAATTGTCTTCCCACAACTCCCATTGGGTCCTCATTCTTTCCACAGCCCCTCCCCACTTCTTCCCACAACTCTCAGAAAACTTCTCTCCTTCCGATAACCTCCAGGGAGCCCCTCTTTTCCCACAGTGCCCAGTGAACCCCACTTGTGTCTGTGAATAGCCACCCTCTTTTTTCTTGTTGGCCTTTAGGTATTCTCTTTGTTGTGACTAAATAGCCCAGGTTGGCCTCAAACTTGTGGTGATTGTCCTGCTTCAGCCTTCCATGCCCTGGAAGTATAAGCGTGCACCACCATTTAATGTTTCTCATTTGGCCCAGGAGTCTCCCTAAGCTACAGTGAAATTTTACCTCCACAGGTTACGGCTTTTTCAAGCATGTGTCCTCCCAAGCTTTGCCTCTTACCACATTGCACGTATCTTTTATGTGCACACACGCTCACATGGATACTGGCACATGCAGGATTTGTTGATCAAATAATATTTCACTGAATAACAAATACATACTAACTATACCCTTGGTCCAGCCAGTTGGTTTGTAGTCACTACCAGAAATTAGAATTACCCCACCGAAGGCTTTGGCTGTGTGTCAGAATGACTGTCCTTGTCAGATGATGAGTGCATCCTCAGTCCTGCTGGTCAGTGTAAAGGTCCTCTGAACCCTTAGCTTCTGCAGGGCATTGGCCCAGGCCAGTCACAGGGAAGAGGCATGTGTTGTCTGGGCATCTCTCTGTGACTGGGATTTACATGCCCGAACCTTGCTCGCAGGACTTGATTTCCACTTAGGTGAGCGGGACTTGGTTAGAGGACATTTTATCACCTGAGTATGCTCATTCAGCCCTCTCAGTCATTTCACCCTGGCCCTGTAGACAAAGTCCAGGCCTGATACCAGAGCAGACGCCCAGCAAGCCTCAGAGCAATGAACCCTGAATGAAGAACGCGAGAACCAGCTGCCTGTCTGGTTTCAGGAAGAGTAGAAGGACCCAGGACTCTAATTTGTGATTTGTGTGTAAACTTGAAGGAGATGTGGGGAACAGATAGCTGACATGTGAAAAATACCAGGTATCCTGAACATTAAAAAAAAAAAATCAGGGTGTGGTTTCAGCAATTTCTGGCAGCTGTGCAGGCATTTATTACATCTTGCTTGCAAAGTGTGACTAGACTGGTTGTTTTGCTATTGATCACATTCCCTTCCTGTGCATCTTAGGCTTTTTTTTTTTTTGGTAATATAAGGCCCAGTGTGTATAAACAAATTCCTTTCTTGATCTTCTGAGCAATGCATACTTAGTAGATTAAAGGCTGGAGAATTCCGTTCCTACCACAAGCTCCAGGAGGAGGATTTATAACTGGAGAGAGACAGCAGGTATGCTGAAAGGTCCTCAGCTGTCACTTCCTTCACCCCAGGAGTGCAGAGCACACACTGACTCCATTGCAGTTGTGGGGCTTTTGAGCTGTTTTCCTTCCTGGGGCAACAGATGTTAACTGTTTCGTGCCTGGTAATGCTGAGGGAGCCACTGAGTAGTGTGACATATGCATGGGTGTGGGAGAAATGCAGATGAGGAGGCAGAAAGAGCACACACTGAGCTTATTTATAGTGTTTTGTCAGTCTATACGAGGCCAAGAAAGAGAGCCAAGGGGAGGATTTCAGTCCGGCTTAGAATGCTTCAATTTTTTTTTAAACAGGACGAAACACATTCATATATTTCTTGTGTAATAAAAATTATTTTTAAAAGTCGTCTGGGGATATTGGTTTTCCATGTCTGCCATAACAAATTACTTCACCCTTAGTGACTTTAAATAACACAAGTTAATATTCTTTTGGTTCTGGAGGACAGAAGTCCAACATAGGCCTCACTGGGAAAAATCAAGGTGGCAGCAAGGCTGATTTCTTCTGGGGGCTCCCAGAGAGTGTGTTCCTTGTTTTTTGAGATTTACAGACAGCACCAGCACTCCTTGGCTCACGGGTCCTTCTTCCATCTTCATGCTGATGTCATTGGGCCTGTTCTCAAAGAGACTTGGCACCTTTCTTTCCCTCTGTCTGCTCTTTCTACCTTGTTAAAAGAACTGTTTGAATATGTTGGGCCATGCAAGGCATTAAGGGTAACCTTATTTTAGGGTCAGCTGATTAGCAACCCTGATTGTATCTGCAGCCTTAATTCATGTAACTGCACCTATTCCATCTTCATGCCGATGTCATTGGGCCTGTTCTCAAAGAGACTTGGCACCTTTCAAACATGGTTGATATGCTTAGGAAATCCTGCCAAATGTTCTGTTTGCTGTAAGTGCTATTTACTACCCACCCCTTAAAAATGCTTTTTATTGAATGATTTGGAAAATATAGAGTAAAATGATGACAACATAATTGCCATGGTCCCACTAAAGCCAACCAGCCTAAGTCTGTATTTATTTTTCCCTAACTCTCAGAGGCAGCCTCTTGTTTCTGTGGAATTGTGACTGTGTTTTTCAAGTGCTTGTGAAATTAACATACATGCTGCCAAGGGAGGGAACAGATACTTCCTGCTGGATGGGTGGTGGTACATTGAGCTCACTGGGGTAACTAGCGAGATGAAGAAGGAACACAGAACCCAGAAGCCCCTTTTCCCCTCATCTGCTTGTCCTCCTCCAAACCCTCCTAGGTGACCATTTTCCTGACTTCGGACAGCTGCAATTGGTCTCACCTGTCTTTCTACCTTACTTAAATGGATTCATAGGGTAGCTGCTCTTCTGCATCTGAGTTTTTTCTCTCAGTATCGCCTTTAAGAGACTTAGTTTTATTGTTGCATGGAGGCAGACTACTCATTCTTATAGCTGTAGTGTATTCCATTGGATGCTTGAGTTGAAGTTTATCAGAAGAGGTCACCACATTCAGGATGGTACGGCCATTGCGAATTACCTACTCTGCATTGTATTTATAAAAATTTGAATCCCTTGTAATAATCTAACCAAGTATTTCTTCCTGATTTATGAATTCCTTAACAATTACCATTTTGGATAGTAACATAGTGTTTAACAGATGAGTCTCTAGGTACTTAACCAGTTTCCTATTCTTGAATATTTAGCAGATTTGTTTTGTTTTTGTAGTTATAAGTAGTATTGCTGTGAATGGTGTCTCCACATGTGTAGAGATTTTTTGTTGTTGTTATCATTATTATTATTTTTTTTAAAGTCTGAGATGGACTTGATATACTAAATTCCTTGAAGTGGAGTAGCTAGTTCAAAGGGTCAGGGTCTTTTGATGTATGCTGTCACATTCCTTTTTGGGAGGATTGTAAACTTTTTTTTTTTCACCAGCCTTGCTTATCACATATTTATCAGTATCTTGACTAGACACCCTCATGGTCTTTCATTTAAGGTTTCCTGTGGCCCATCTTATTAACAGGGACAGTTTTACCCCACTGAAGCATTTCCTCAGTTGGGTGATAGTAGGGAAATTAGCTTTGAACTGGAACGTAAGGCCCACCTTCAGGTCCCCAGCTCTTTTGGGTCTCCATTTTGTGGCCTTTGACAATGCTTTTAACCATTCTGAGACTCAGTTTTCTTACCTAGCAAATGGAACTTTAAAAATTTCTATAGTATTTTTTCTGCTTCATTGGCTTTACAATTTAAAATTTTCTTTGCTTGTAAAATGGTGATAATGTAATTTATTTTTTGTGTTTCCCTCACAGGTGGTAGCTCCCTAGTTGTAGTACTTTTCAGTACTGCTTGTACAGTTATGGAATTATATTACTCAATCATGCTAATCCACCGTACTGGGACATGTGCCCTGATGGAATCACTGTCTAGCCACTTCTCAGACAAGAATGTACTGAACATCTAATATGTTCTATACCCCATGCGGACCATTGGGTGACAAAAAGGAAATAAATTTGCTTCTTGCCTGCAAGAGAGCTAGAATCTGGAGGCAGAGCCAGGCAACCATATGAGTAGACCAGTGCTGCAGCAAGGGATGGAAAGTCCAGGAAATTGGGGTCCTAGAGAAGGATGGGAGAGGTCAGGGAAAGCTTGTGAATGAAAGCTGTTTTGAGGTTGAATCTAGAAGGATAAACAGAAGTCAGCCAAGTGAAGAAAGGGGTGAACAGCTGAAGAAACATGGATGTATATATGCCCAGTGCGCATTCTTCATTCAGGTAAAGAAGTGTTTTGTCTCCCAGTGGACATTTGCCAGATATCTGGAAACACTTTAGCTCATTCCAGTGAGATGGAGAGAGGCTACTGGCATCGAGCAGGTAAATGCTGTAAAGCATCCTCTAGTCTTCAGCATGGCAACCTTGCTAGAGTTATGTCAGTATGCTGAGGTGGAGAAAGCCTAGGGAAGGAGCTGATAGGATAATGGCAGAGAAGAGGGTCTTGTCACCCTTCCCAGAACTAGAAGGAGTGTGAGCACATACATCTGTATGTGTGTGTGTGTGTGTGTGTATGTGTGTGTGTGTATACACATGCACATTTTTGAGGTAGGAGGAATCCATACTTTCCTCTCTCTGAAACTGCCCACCTCTTGGCTTTGGAAGTCTGCTCTCTTCCTCTTGACTCACTGGAGAGCTACCTTACCATCCTCTCCCCTCGGTATCCTCACCTTGATTTATGAGACCCTTTTACACCCTCTTCCGTGTTTATGACATCCAGGGACTTAGATGAACCACGAGGAAATCAGAATGGACAGTGAAGCTATTATCATTCATTTTCACTCCCCATAAACATCTTCAATTCTTTTTTAGAAGACATTTCTAATACCTTTGTGCATTAGCTTTGCATGTTCTTTCCTCAGCCTCAGTATTAAAAGCAAAGTGGTAGTGACTTTTTTCTTATGGCTGCTGAAAAGGTTACACAGTGTTTGGACTGTTGCCTGCTTCTACCCAGGAGATCCAGGAGTAGAAATTGGTTCTAACAATATCCCTTTAGAAAATACCAAGAGATGTGAGTCACTTTCCTTTTGAATTAAAGGGACGATGTTCCTTGCATTCAGAGTTAGAGGATGGCATGTGCTTGATCTCTGTTTCCTGGAGGGCAGCAGCAATTGAGTGGTTGTGGCAACCTAGAAGCAGCCTAAAGAAGCCTGTGTGTGCGGGAAGTGTGTGTGTGTGTGTGTGTGTGTGTGTAAATTACTGGAAAAGTTTGGGGTTTGATTTGAATGGTAGCAGAGCAATGAGAGAAGAGTCATAAATTCTAGGCCAATTTTCAACTTTCCAGTGTAGGTGGAAGAATTATGTATCTTAGGGTTCTTGGTGGCAAGCAACAGCAAAGACTGGATAACTTAAGGAGGAGGAAAATATGATACTGTATTTGGTGTGACTTTTACTGCTGTAGTAGACACTCAGCCACAGTGTGACTTATTTTCCAGAGTCACTGGGCCAGGCTTGGTGCGCAGCACCTCGATGCATGTCAAGCTCTAGCATTCTAGTTATATAACTTCCTTCCTTATGCTAATACCAGGAACTTGTGTATCCATTTCCTTTTATGGTGCTGCCCTTAGGATGACTGAATCTTCTTTTTTTCCTTCTGTGATTCAACTCTACACTTAGGTTCTCAGGAGAGAATCAAGTTGCCTGTCTTTGGTCAAATGTCCATGGTACTATGCTAAAAGCACTGAAACGAACAAGCACTTACACCTGTACATTTCATGCGCGCACCCTTCAAGACACTTTAGAAGTGCAAGATTAAAATGTATGGTTCTGTCTGCTCTTGAATCTATGTGTGCAGTTGAGAAAAAAAGGAAAGAAAAAACCATGAGCATCTACTACTTCACTGCTCTATATATCTTGTAAATCACAGACTCCAATCCTATAGATAAAGCTACTTGGGAAGTTCCAAGAAAGCTCAGCATCTCTCCCTACCCAAATGGCCCCATAGGGCTTACCTAGCATCATTCTCTTCTTGCATGTATGCTTAATGATAATTCACATAAATCTTCCCTCTCCTACTTCTGGATTTATGACTTGTTAATTAAATTTGAGTCCATGAAAAATAAACAAATGTGAGGAACACAGCCTTTAGATACACAAATTATTTGGATGAAAAGGACCTTAGATAAATTAATAAAACCTATCTTTGCTTTAGACATCTCATCCTTAGACTGGGACTAATAACAATTGTAGGGCTGTTGTGGAGATGAAATTGAATAATGAGTATAAATTGTTTTGAACTGGGCTGGTCAGTGAAATATTGGCTTTTGACAAAACTTATTTAAAAAAATGATTTAGGACTGAGTATATGGCTCAGTGGTGGAGTACTTGCCCAGCATCCTTGAGTTTCTGGTTTTGATCTTTAGCACTGCAAAAATAAAAAATAAACAAAAGCTCAAGTTTTTATTGTAATATAATTATAGATTCATAGAAAGTCACAAAAATATTACAATCAGGATCTCCGTACTTTTCACCAGTTTTTCTTCAATTACCTTTCCCTATATAGTACATTATCAAAGGCAGGAAATTGACATTGGTATAAAGTGAATGCATTGTAGACAGAATAATGTCACCTCCCCAAAAGATGTCTACTGCTTAATGTCTGGAACCAGAGAGTGTGCTTTTACATGGAACATGGTAAAGTTTCAGATGAAATTTTGGTTGCTAATCAAGTTAGGATTATCTGGCATTTTTGGGGTGATCCCAAAGTAAAGTCTCTTAAAAGTGTAAGAGGTATCAGATGAGGCACACACAGAGATTGGCAGTGTGAGGAGTCCAATATGAGGTTCCTTCTCTGTGGACAGGGAAAGGTAGGTGGTTATGAGCCAGGGAAAGTGGCAACCTGTAGGTTCTGGAGACCTCCTCCCAAAATAATCATTAATTCTACATTTTATCTTCATTTCACTGCACTTATCATGATATATGGAAATGGTCTATTTGAATGAGAGTACTAGTTCATTCTGTTTCCCCAAGCAGCCTAGAAGCTTCATGTGAACACAAACTTTACCTGTCTTGCTGTGTCCATGTCTCAGCTTCATGAAGGTAACCAAACAGACAGTAGAAACCAAGTACATATTGAATGAATCACAGTTTTCATTTATTCATTCACACCGGAATTTTTAAGTGAAAGAGTAAGCATGAATTATAGACAGTTCTACCTGCTTTCACTCAACCAGCTTATTTTTTATCATCTTGTATTTGTGCTGTCATACTGACCTGGTTCTGATTTGGATGGCATCTGAGGACAGTTTTATTTCTATGAGCTCCAAGTAGCCAGCTTAACGTGACTGAACCTGACTTGTGTAGTGGGCAATTTTATATTTTTTTATTTCCTAACTTTTTCCTGAAATAGTTTGGTTCATTCATACTGCTAGAATAAATCCCAATGCTGTATTATGCCCCAAACTGTATGAGCTTCTTTTGCCAAATAGTATCTTGTAAAGGAGTTGATGAGATAAACTTTGTTATTTCTTGCCCAAATGCTTTTTTAGGATTATTCAACCTAAGATAGCAGGGAGCACCTAGGGGAACCAAACATCTGGATGAAAAGTGAAATACCCAGATGTTTTCAAGCATCTAGATGTTTCTAACCATCTGGTTCTTTGAGTTATTGACAAATGATCCAGCTGTTTTGCAGGGTATGGTATACCTCATCTAACAGAAGAGAAAAACAGTAGTATGAGAAAAATGTAATGTTGTCCTATGCATACTAAAGTTAGGTCTGTGTCTTTAACTGAAGCCACAGTTTGCTCACAGAAAATGGAAATAGCTTCACATTGTCTGGAGCTGTTGTCTTGATGGGAGTGCCAGCCTGCTGTGGATTTTAGGTTAATTGTCTCATTTGCCATGGGAGTCTACATTGTTTGTAGCTTTCTTCTATTTATAACGTATTCACACCTTAACCAATGGCTTCACAGATGGAACACGAGACTGCTGATGTTCAACACTGTGGAAATATGCAGAATGCCTAAGCCTTTTAATGTTTTTAAAATGTAGGAAAAATTGGTTCCTAAAACTTCTGTTGGAAATGGAAATTTCTAAGCTTTGATTGAAAATGTATGTTTCTGCAAGAATTATAGAGACTGAATAACACACATCTTGCCCACACACTCAATTTTCTTTAGTTTAGGGCTAAGTTGCTTCCTTTAAAAGAAAATTAAGTGAAGGCTGGAGAGAGTTAGCATCATTGGAAAGCTTTGCAGCCTGGAAATGAAATTTATTTGTAAGGTGCCACTGCCATCCTTGTCTGATGTTTGTGGGTCTGTAGGACTGAATCCAAAGTCCTTAAGAGGACATCCTAGTGGTGAATGGAGACATGAGGCTGAAATTTTTGTTATCTGATCACTCTGTCATTTTATTGAGTGATACATGGAGTACACGGAAAAATAAATTATAGGAGGTCACATGGTGCAGTAATTAAGAGTGATGAAGTCCTAAGTGAGAAGCCATGCTGGACACCATCATGCATGCACACACTCATATCTCAGTCAGTCTCAGTTCATGCCTGTCATCTGTTTGTGTTTCCATGTATGAAGCACAGTTGTCAACACAGGCATCTGGAGATTGGGGAGAAGTGGGCAAAAAGGCATGTGGTTCTGGTTTAGTGGCATTAGCTCTACATACAAATGCATGCACATGGATTTCATTTGTGTTCCATGGATGTAGTACAAGTGACAAACCCACTGAGACAGGTTTGGATAGGATGAAAACTCACATCCCTGCATCAAGTCAGCAGCTGAATTGAACAACCCTAAATGTCCTGCCTGAACATTTGGCTCCAAGTTTTACAAACTACCAGTGGTTTCGGTTTCCTCATGCTAAATAGGATGATTGTATATTTACTTCACACTTGCCCTGTGGGGGAGGGGGACAGAGTTATTGGGGGAAGACAAGGACAAACCATAAAAACTGGCAAATGAGTGAAATCCATCTGCATTTGGTTTTATGCTGGTTATATAGTTTGTTCTATTTTTTTTTTAACATCTTCCAAACCTTCTGTGTATTGTCCAGCATTAAGGGAAAAATGACATTTTGACTTTGACTGGCTTTGTAAAGAAACATATTGTTATAGATTTCTAAAGTTCTTTCTTAAAGCCATAGTATATAATAATGATGGACTAGCATTTATGGAGTGCTGATTGGCTAGCACTTTATAGAGTACTGTAAGTGCTTTTGCATTTATCCCTTTCCAAAATTAACAACAACCCAGTGACATAGATATTGTGTACCTTACTTATGGGGGAAGATAGAAATTTAAAGAGGTTCAGTTACTCGCCTACAGTGTCATGCAGCCAGGGAATGTTGGAGACAAGATTCACACCCAGCTAGGACTGAATTAATCTTCCTGTCTGGATGTCTCCCTCTCATGATGACTTTGCTTTTGTAAATGTAAACAAAGCTAGTCTTTGGAGCCAGGGCCAACAAACTTTTCCCTGAAATAGGGCAGGTAGGACAAGTTTAAGGCTTTGCCGTGTAGGTTCTATTGCAGTTCTTTGGTGTGCCATTCTGGTGGCACATGGACCGTGTGCACTGTTCACTGGACAGTGTGTAAATGCATGAGATGGCAGCATTTCTATAAAAATTAATAAAAACAGCCAGGTGTGGTGGCACACATTTGTAATCCCAGCATTCTGGGAGACTGAAACAGAAAGATCACCATGAATTCAAGGCCAGTGTGGACTTCTTGGCAAGTTCAAACTTGCCTGGACTACAGAGCAAGACCTGGTCTCAAAACAAAAACCAAAATAAAACCCTAAAACAAACAAATAAGCAAGAAAAACCTCTAACATTGTATAGACAAAAGCTTGAATTTCACGTACCTTTTATATACCACTAAATAATGTTCTTTTGATTATTTTCTCAGCTTTTTGAAAACGTGAAAATGCTTTTTAGCTCACAGGTCATAGAGAAAGTGCCAATGTGTGGTCGGGTGGAAGGCCACAGCTTGTCTATGTCTTTTATAGGGAAGCAGTAGAAAAAGACATTAACAATTGGAGTCAAGATTTAAGGAACTGGCTGCTTCAGAAAGTCTGCTCAGGAGAGTCTTAAGAGAGGCAATCTGGTGCACAGGGGAGGCTATGAGATTTGTCTTGATGCTTTAGGACCTGGTCTGCTTTTCCTTGGAGATGTTTATTTACCTAAGTTAGGGTGCACTGAAGGGAATGGTGCTGGGAGGGCATCTAAAGCCTTGACTGGCATTGTGCATGGTGTAGATTCATTCTTTGCCTCATGCATTTGTACTGAGTACCTAGTATGTGGATATACTCTGTGAGAGCTAGACTTAGTGCTACATGGTATTAACACATTAGAAAATGAAACCGGATGCTTTTAGGATCTTCTCTTAATAGCAGAGATATGAATGGTAAGGACATTATCTGAAGACTCATCTCTCTCTGTCTCTGTCTCTCACTGTCTCTGTCACTGTCACTGTCTGTCTCTCTCATGAGAATCAAATCCAGGACCTTTTCACTGAATTACATCCTCAGGCTTCGTATAAATGCTTACGATTTTTAGACCTGGTCTCTCTCAGTCACCCAGGCTGGCGAGAAGCTTGCGATTCTCCTGCCTCAGACTCCCAGATTGTTGGGTTACAGATTTGCAACACAACATCAGGCTCTTCTTCCCTTTTTGAGCTGGTTAGAAATGATACACTAGTAGGTTCAGACACACTAGGCAGTGGGAAGCAAAGGAGAAACCTGCTAAGAAAAGATTGACTGTCCTCAAGGTGGGCCATGCCTGTCATTTGGCTATGAGCCAGGGAACTTGCATGCATATACACAGCATTGAAAGAACAGGAAAAGTGGGTTCTCCATTTCTCCTGCTTTGGAATCAGAGGAGCATGTTTCTGTTCAGAATGTTCTTTGACAAATAAGATTGCATGTAACTGGTTACTTCAATATACATTTTTTTTCTTCTACTCAATATAGTTTACTAGTTATATGCTTGGAAGACCTACTGCTGAATGGGACTCAGAGATTGCTTTCCCAGGGTTCCAGACCCTTGGCTAGAGTTCTGATGTGGTGAAGACTGAATAGTGATCATGGGCCATTATTTCTGGGTGCTGGGCATTTTACTAGGCATTTTGGGATGCATTTCTTTCTTCAACATTTACTTTACTGTCTAAGATTTCCTCAGCAGTACTGAGAACAAAAAGTGGAGCTTAGCTAGATTAGATGACTTACTCAAGGTTATAGTGATCTTGGAAGTGGCAAGGAGAGGATTTAAAACTCTGCTCAATCTCAAAAGCCTGCACGTTCCTACTTGGACCACAATGCCTACCTCAAGTCAAAGAACAAGGTTTTTCTATCTAGAAAATCAATTCAGTTGCTTCTGAGTTTCTCTGGTCCTGGATGTTGCTTTCCTCACTGTTGAAATATGAATATGCAAACTTACAAGAAATGTTGCTGAAGATACGGAGAAGCCAGAACCCTCATACACTGCTAATGGGAGTGCAAAATGCTGTAGCCATTTTGAAAAACAATCTAAAGCTAAAGTTATTTTATAGATTGTTCCACTAGTTATATGTTGAATAGAAATAAAAACATGCACACAAACATGTACATAAATGTTATAGCTACATTATTTATAATAGCCAAAAGGCAAAAACAATCCAAGTGTCCATCAGTGGACTAATGGATAAGTAAGTTGTTAGTGTGTTCATGTAATAGAATATTCTGCAATCATGACAGAAGTGAGGTAGCAATACATACTGCAGTGTGGACAGACCTCGTAAACATGCAAAGCAAAATTTTCTAGGCACCAGAGACCACATATTGTATGATTCCATTCACATGCCATTGTTTGATTCCATTCACATGCCATGTTCAGAGGAGGAGAATTTGCAGAGACAGAAAGTTTGGTTGTTGCCTGGAATTCAGAGAATTAACAGGGAGATAGCAAGGAAATAGATAAAAGTAACAGAAATGGATTTTGCCATATAGTGATAGTTACACAACTCTGTAATTGAACCAAAAACTTTTGAGTTGTACTTTTAAATGAGTGAATTATACATGCAATGCAGCAGTCTTTGCTTTCTAAAAGCCTCTCAGGGCATACCCATTGCACAGAATCTGCTGGAATGCTGGGTGGGTAACAGCCTTAGAGTGTCTACGAGAGTAGGACTGGTTCTTAGTCACAGGAATGGAGTAGTCATTAAAGCTAGAACCAACTGTTCACCATAGGTAACTGGCCTGTTTGAATCCTTTCCTTTGCAATGTAAATGTTTATGAGCTCTAATCAGGAGAAATGAAAAATCACATGTCTTATTTTAAATATGTTGCCTCTGATCACAGGTGTTGTTAAAACAGCTCTTTCATGACTTTATAAATATTCTGAGATTTATTTTGAAGCAATGTTTCATTATTCCTGTACTATGATTAAATATTGAGAATATTGCTTTTCCAATTGTTCTATTGCAGTATTTAATGAGTGCAATTAAATGGAAAAATTGCCTTTTTAACTGATGATAGTCCATTAGTGTCTCTGTCTCTTCAGAAAAGAAAAGAAGTGAATTATTAGAATGACAAATGAGGAAAAGTTACCACCATGATGGAGAGGTGCGATTTCCCTCCACATAATCTTCAATTAGTGATCTCTGTAAGAGGATGTTTTTCAAAAGGGTAATAGAGAAGTAATGAGATCAGAAGGAGGTCAACCCGGCCTTCTCCGTTTGGCAGCTTGATTAATTTATTTCTCCTTCTTGGAGATTGCTGCCAGGAGCTTTTGTCACCCTGTGTTTTTCATGGGACTGTAACCTGAGTGACTGCTGATGTATTAGCCTTTCAGGGAAGGAAGCAAGTCCGTTGCCCTGGAATGAAAGGGTTAGGAGTTGGCAGTTTGTTTGCTTTTGCGCCTGAACTCAAACACTCATTGGTAGCTTGGATGATGATGACGGTGATAGAAAAATAGTGAATCAAAACAAAAGGCCTATACTGATGGCCTCCTGTGGGCCCTTAGCCGGGTGCTTGGCACATGCACTGTCCTTTCATCTTCATGGTGTCCTTGAGTTGGCAGCACTCGACTTTCACAGCCGAGGAGAGGCATGCTCAGGGAAGTGCCCAGCGTTGTGCAGGGAAAGAGCCCTGAGGTGGGATTGGGGTCCTGCCTGTAAACATTCAGGTTTTCTATAGAAATTTGGGACCCCTACAGCCTCTCTTTCCATTGTGCTGAGGAGCAAGGAAACCCAGATCACACAGCTACATCTCAGCAGACACCTGAGCTACGGGGATCCTAGCAAGAGGGCAGAGCACAATGGTACAGTCGCTTGGGCTTTATGTTGGGTGGGCGCTTGCAGAAACTTCAAGTTTGTAAGCAGTTCGCCAACTTGGCACAGTCTATCTTCTTGTTACATGCTGCCACCTCTGTCATTACTTTCCTATGAAAATCTGTGGTGCCTTCATTCACTTGGGGGCAGAGGCAGCAGAGTGCTCTGGTCACATACTACAGGCTTGGGTTTATGAGGGCATATGAACATCAGAGCCCTGGCCTCGCTGTAGTTTCCTGTGCATCTTTGGACAGGTTTCTCAACCTCTCTGACCTATTTTTTTCCCTTCCCATCTCTGAGAGAGTTGTTGTATTAGTGAAAAGAAAATAAAGCGCACTTTGTAGCACACAGCACATGTTTAATTCATAATGTACATTTTTGTTTTTATCATTAATATCAAGAGTTTTCTATAGTTTTGCGTATCACTGACATGGATTTAATTGTGTCAATTAGAAATTTAAATGCACAGTATATTTAAAATGCAGGTATAATTTTTGGTGTCAGAGCACACTTATTTAAAACATGTCATTTTCCAAAAATGATCCACTTCTGGGATTTTTTTTTGTGCTTCTGAGGAGTGTTGAACTTTCCTGCCATGGTGATGCCAAATAAACAGGTCTCTAAGTTTCACTTCTTTAAACTAAATTCCTCTTGCTTTTTCACACTGCCCCAGGAGGCTCATCATCAACAACACCATCAATTCACAGTCACCCTTGGCCTCTGGGATCCTCAGCACAGCACTGGGCACTGCCCCTCAGGACCCTCTGTGAAGTCTCCAATCCTGACCTCACGACGTCCAAGTCCCTGAGTGACCCCATGTCGAAGAATCTGGCAGAGCCCATCCAAATCCTGGGTTCATTTAAGCAGCAGCAATGGAACTAAATTATAGTCCATGTCTGTCTCATGAAAGATGATAAATGAATATGTCATGTTCAGAAAGAAATCACTCTGTCATCATACGACAGGCTGCTTGATTTGTTTGAGCCAGTGTCCTTAAAAGTCGGGATGGGAGTGTGAGGCTTGTGGGCTTTCAAGGCCAGTGCTCCCCCATTTCGTCCCGCACCTCCCCAGTGTGGGATCCCGGGCTTCTTCCATGGGCTGTGTATGCCCCAGCAGTGAACATCGTCACGGGGCAGCACAGGAGGCTCAGTGACAGCACAGCTCTGCCATGCTCAGAGAGCTTGGGGCCTCAGCAAATACAAGTGGTGACACATCTTTCCCATCGCGGGGGCTGTTGTTACCCTCTCCCCGGAGGCTCCACTGGGAATTTTCACTTTGACCTGATGTGAAACTTCTGCAGTCTTTTCTCCCTTCTCCTCTTTCTTTTTTACTTACTGACTGCTCTGGTTTCTCCAGGGGGACACTATTTTCTGAACAGTAGACCAAAGCTAGTCTTTGCCTTTAAACCCCCTAACCACGGCCACTTTATTTCATCCAAAAGCCTTCTTGGCAAAAGGGGCCCAACAAATTCTGAGAGCCCCCAGAACTGACTTTCAAGGGGCAGATTTTGAGAGCCAAGCAAACCAAAGTGAGTCCTGATTTACTAAGGTCTATATTGCCTTATCTGTGACTCAAAACTCCAAACCTTCAAAAACCAAGAAGTCCTAGCAAATGCAAGTGACAGCAGAACTATGTTAGAGCAAGTGTGGTCTTGTTAACTATCTTAATTTTCTGCAATTATCTCTTTTATGTGGAAATATTAATGTGTGTGGTGTCTGAGTGTGAGTCTAGCCCTCCCAGGAGTGTTCTTCGTACATGGTTGAAGATTTATCATAGGCTTCTTAAACTTAAAAATGGTGGAATCCTTTAACAAATGCCTAAATTTTAGGTATGAAGAATCATGGACCTTTATCTCTGTAGCCTTAGGCAAATTGTTTAATTTTCACTCTCCTGTACATTGGTGTTGAATAAGAGGATGATAGTGCTGATAATGGAAATAGTAATCCTGTAAGAATGTTGTAATGCTGTGGCACTTCCCTTATGGAATGCTTATTTATTGGGAGACCTGTTATGCTCAGTGTCAGAGGTTCAAAGGAAGATAAGATACGGAAATCAGATTAAATGAGGAAATTAGGTGAATCTAATGTTTTTGCAGTGAGGTTTATTATTGAGAACAAAACTGCCCTTTTGATAATGCAGGTGTGACTGGGATGTTGGCAGCCAGTCAGCTGAAGCTGAGCTAGACTCTTTCCAACCCCCGTAGCCCCTCCAGGTCCTCTCTGCTCTAAACTGCAGGCAGTTGACCTTTGCTGACATATTTTTAATTATCCTAAGAAACTGTTACAGTGAGATTACAACCTCAGGGCATCTTGGCCTGAGCATTTGGTTTTGTCTTCCCTGAGACAGTGGCATTTCCCTCGCCACTGCTCAGGTCCATCCAGTTATCCTCCACAGGCATTTGGGGAACCGGATGGCCTTCTCAAAGAAGCACAGGATGAAAGGATGAAAGCACAGAAACCATGCTTTGTTTCTTGGATCTGTCCCCCACCTGCAAGGGTCTGGGATCAGTGGTGTTTCTACCTTTGCTGTCCTTGTGTCACCAACAGGATGGAACACAGCAAAAATAGCTCTTGAGGTTTTGTGGCAGTGAGGCCCATCTTTATCATTTTCAGGGAAATGTGTGACCATGGCACCTGAGACTGGGTGGCAGGGTCTTTGGGGTGTTCTGTGGCATTTCACAGTGTCCCTAAAGATACCCATGTGAACAGATGAGCATTTTCCAGTGTACACTCCTGGAAAGAGACTTAGCATGAATGAAAGTCCTTTACAGTTTCGTGTCAGGGTAGCCAGCACTTACACAAGATGGTGTCTTCCTTTTTTGTGGTGAGTTTGTAGTAGATTTGTACCCTTAATGCTGACATGACCTTCAAAAACATTCTGTAAAAGTGGAAGCTATTGCATCTGTTTTTCTTATAATTGTTGATTATATCTCATAAAAACCAATAACCATGTGAATGTTCTTAATGCATCTGAACTATATACCTAAAGTGCTCAAAATGATAAATTTTATAATATACTTTATTTTATAGATAATACTTATGTATTTTAATATATATACTATATATTATATAATATATATATGCATATTATTATATATATGTATTTTACCACAATTAGCTGATTTCTAGCAAGTCAAGTACTATATGAAGTGTCCTAAATTGATGTCATTTGGAAAACAGTTTCGCAAATGATAAGCTGTTCCTCTTTGTGTCCTAAGTGTGAAGACAAGTTCGAGCAGCACCTTAAACACTGAGTGTGGCTGTGCTTTTCTGAACATGTCAGTGCAGTTAAATACTCTCCTCCCTTCTTTCACTCACCCTCACAGAGGAATTTAATTTACCGTTTCATGTGTACTCCTTAAACTTCCTATTGGAAACAGAAGAAAACAAAATTAGGTTTTTGTAAGCTGAGATGACATGCATGTTATTCTTCTTTTCAATATAGGTAAAGTAATCTCTCTATTTTGTTCTTAAACCCTGCCTCATAATATAAATAATCTAGTCTTCTCGTGCAGCTTGTTTATTCAGACAGGTGGAAGTTAATGCTAAAGGTTGGCATTAAATTGAGGAAATCATTCATGTAGTAAATAAGATAATTTGTTTCTGCCCCCCATAAAGATTAAAATATAGATTTTTCTCCCATGGTTTGTATTACTTTTAACATCTACAGTTCCTGAATTGGCTTGATTCACATCCATTCTCATGATTTGGATGGCAATTTTTTTGCAAGTAAAATATTTTACAGAATTCATCATTGAGGATGTGTTATACCTTATATTTGAATTTTTAAAAATTTTTATTAAATAGAGACTTTTTTAGCTAGATGTCATGTCAGTTTCTGAAATAAAAGTTAAGAGGTAAGGCCATCTGAACATGTTTATTTTATTACTTAGGTACTTTGTGCAATTTACAGTCTCTCCTCCCTCAAATAAAACAGGCAGTAATTTAATATGCTAATAGAGAAACTCTATGACAGTGTCTCTTACTTTTATTTTATAGTGCCTTTTTATTTTATATAGAGATGAAATTATTTGGTGACCATCTTTATGCTATCACTAAATTTTGTCTTTTCTTTTTGTTCTAAAGGTGTAACTTTGAGAGTGGGCCAGACACAGGTGGACATGGTCCTGTTTGTGTAAAGTGAATGTCTGTTTCCTATTGCTGTAACAGAATGCCTGAGACTGAGAACTTTTTAAGGAAAGAGACATAGTTTGGCTCTTGATTGTGGAGGCTGGGAAGTATTAAAAGCATGGTGTTGTCCTCTGCTGGGCTTCTGATGCGAATCTCTTGCTGATTTAACTCAAGCTGGGGAGTAGAAGGGTAGGCAGGTATAGCCAGGTGCAGCCAGAAGAGTGAATAAGGGGTCATCTCTCAAGATAGCTGTGCTGTCCTGTGAGAAGAGCTTTCATTCATTCATAAGGACTCCATCCCCATCACCCAAACACTGCCCATGTGCCTCTGCATCCCACCTGGGAAGTAAGATTCCAACACGCCAGCCTTTCAGCTCATAAACCACAGCATATAATAATGCTGCGTATTAGGCTGCATATCCCTGCTTATTTTACTGGGTTCTTGGGACATGGGCTCTCACAGTGACTGTATGTGACATGAGGGGCATCGGGTGGGATTTTGCCAGTCTGATGCCTCATCCCTTGTACAGGGACTTTGTCCTTATATAGAGTATTTTATGTAGTATCTGCCCTGTGCCAGCCTTGAGCCTGATCCTCTCAAGTGATTGCTTTATTTAGTCCTTCCAACAGCCTGTGAGGTGTCTAGTGTAAAACTGACACATGGGGGGATTGTGTTACCTGCTGCCAGAGAGCAAATGAACCAGGCTGACTGCCTTCTGCACACTAGGAAGGAAGGGAAGATCATGCAGAGGCTGTTTAGGAGCCTGGCTTCTACTTACCATTCTGAGCGAAGTCCAGATCCTCATTCCTGAGTGCTTTCCTTCTCTGAGTTCCTTGGAACAGCTATGATCTGGGGGTCTCATGTCACTGCCCTGCCTCCATCCTGGCTTGTATCTTTCCACTCCCCAAGTCCTTTTTGTCATTTCTTGTTCCAAACAGCCTGGTAAATGGAAATAAACTCCCGGGTCCCAGATCCCAGATAAGACCTGCTGATTTAGACTGTCTGCTTCAGCATTTCAAAAATTCTCCTCAGGTAATTCTTTTGCTTGTGAAGGTATGAGAAACACCCCAGTAGGCCATGTGCACCTTAATGCTGAGGGCAGGTAGTTCCCTCTCTGCAGTCTCAGGATATGGCATATTCCTTATGTAAAGCTGAATGATGTTGGGAGCTAATATGCTAAACGATGGGCATTAGAGAAAAACCAGTTACAAATGCACCCTCTCATCTACTCTGATCACATATTAAGTAGGCCAATAAACTAATTCTTTTGGTGGCTAATGAACTGTTGCTTTTTTGTATGTCTTTATGATTGGACATGATGATCTCAAATTGCTTAAATTATTCCCTTCACTATGATTTCAATAATAATGGCAGCCAGAATGATTGATGAGAATAACTAACATTTATTGAGTACCCCATTTGCTCTGTAAAGTATGTATTCTGACTTTTCCATACTCTACCATTATGAATTCCAGGCAACGTTACCCCAATTTATAGATGAAGAGACTGAGGCTCACACAATTTAAATATGCTGGGTCACACAGCTGGTATAGAATCAGAACACCAGCTAGGAAGTTCTTTCTCCAGTTCTCATGTTTTTAACTACATCCTCACAAACCATAATGATTTGCTTAGAACTTTAGTGCAAACAGCACACAAAAAAGTCTTTTCAGCTAAGATTCTTCACTTGGATATTGTGAGTTGCATGACGAATGCTTTACATTTTATATGATGCATGTCATAGTTTTAAGACTTCCATTTTATATTTAAGTGGAAATAATTACATTGTCATTATGCATTATAATTATATGATTTACAAAGTGTAAACTGTTTTGGCCTATACATTAAAAACCTACACTGATACAAAGAATTTAAGATTTATTCTTTTTACTTTTCTCTCAATCTGAAATAATTAATTCAACATATTGTATTTATAGAATTCTTCTGCTAGAAACACATACATATATATACACAAGCACATATGCATCTTAAATGACATCATTGGGAATGTAGGGGCACTCCACTTCAATCCTCCAGAATACATATTTCATGAGCATAAGGCATATATGGTTTGCATGTGTTTATGTATGTGTATAGATATCCTCCACCTCTCCACGCATTGCAAATGGTTACTCTGTTCTGCAAATGTTAGTGAAAGTTGTGGCTGAAGTTATTTGCAAATTAGTTTTTATTTAAGATACGTTAGAATTTAAATGATTAGCCCACTTAAGAAATTTCAGTTAAAGTACTGTTGCAAAGAAAAACAAAATAGAGCAATAATAGAGAGGGTATCTTCTCCTCCCCCTCTTCTTCTTTTAGAAGCCTCACATGATCCATTGATGGTAAATATTTCATGTGCTTTGCATATCAGCCTGAGTTCTCTTTGTGAAGTCAGGTAAATGGAATGTAAATCCTCGCATACTCTAGACAGTAAAACAGCATTATTTGATGTTACATCACATAAACATGCAGATTTGATTCCCCGTTTACTCATGCTGTAAAAACAAAGTTTTTTAAAGTGGTTAGCCATACCTGGAAATGTAAATGCATTCGCCTAATGTAATGCCAAAGAAAAATTAAGACAAATGATACCACATCGCTGCCACAAACTGCGGCTCGTACAAAATTCACTTTAGTTATTATGCTGTGAATACAGGCTCTCACCCTCCTCTGTGAATGCACAATTTATGTTGAATGCAACATGAATCATTTTAATAGACTGAGCAAAAAGTCCCCAAAGTCGATTTTCAAATTATGAACCTTGGAACAGAATATAACAACAGTGAACAACAAATAGTTCAGACTTTACTCTGAGCTATGGGTGAACCGTTAAAGATACACCAAGCACTTTGTGAGGTGTTACACAATTCAAAGCCTAATGGCAAAAATATCAGAAATGGGGGGATTTTTAATGTTGTTTCCTTAGCCATCATTCTGTTCAATTATTTTCACATTTGTATAATCAAGATATTCCCAAACAGAGCATAGAGTTGTATATTGTTTGGAACTAATTATGTGAATTATAAATCCAAGAATTAATTTAAATGACCCAGTTTCTGCAGAGAAAAAGCCATGTTGTTTTTAAATAGCTAACTAAACAAAATGCTAACTCATATGAGAGAAATTTCCGAAAAACTAAAACACCCACCGGGAAAATGGGGAAATCCTATTTAAAAAAAGTTTACTAAGATAGATCTGAGCAAGATCAAGAAAATGAAAGTGATTGAGAAGGTGCTTTTTGTTTTAGAAAGCAAAAGTAGAGCTGGGCATGTATTGCAAGACAACCAACGATGGGCAGCAGAGATTGTACAGATTGTCCTTGGAGGGCCAGCCCCAGCAGCAGCACTCAGTGGTTGGCATGAAACCTGACAGTGGCTCCAGAGTGAGGGTGGGAGAGGGGCTGCAGTCTGTCACAAGACTTCCAGTTCCAGAGCCTGCTGCTCTCATCTGTAGGACTGAGGTGGGCTAAAGTTGGTACAGTTCTAAAAGGTGCCTGGGTGATGTGGATACTGTGTGCCTGGCCAGTGACCTGGAAGACCTGAGTTGCCAGGAAGACAACAGAGGTAGCACAGGGCCTTTGGAGAAGGCAAGAGACGGTGTTGAGGACCAGTGATGGGTCCACAGGAGCAGTGTGCATCTGCACACACACTAAGGTGATGGCCCCTTAGCAACAGCTCCTGACTCCCATGGAGGGATATAGGACTCGTGCTGAGGGTGACTTTGACTTTTTAAAAATGAGGGACTAAAAATTTCAGCTTTTTAAAATAATAGTTGCTGATTTTAAGTTAATTTCTTTAAGGCACGGCACTGGGTAGTTAGCTAGTTGATAGTCATGTGAGTAAGATCATTAGCAAAGCTACTTAGTATATTGACAAGCAGATGAGTAGAAATACTGGAGAGAATTTGTTAATGGTGGTTTTTGTTTTTAAGTACAGTTTATATTTATAAAATAATTGAGCAGATGGAGCTCTATTTACCCACCTATCCCCATCTTTATTATGGAAAGGGGAATTATTAATCTCTTGTATTTTGGGGCATGCTTATTTTATTAAACCAATATTAATGCATAGTTATTAACTGCAGTCCATAGTTTACAGTAAGGTTCACTTTTGTGTTGTATTTTCTGTGGGTTTTAATAACTGCATAATGACACATATTCACCACTGCAGTTTCATACAGCCTAGTTTCATCATGTTAAAATTCTCTTAGAAAGTGTCTTGCACAGCACTATTTATGTCACCATTTCCTTTAGCAAAGGCCTTAAAATTAAGACTCTCTGAGTTGGAGGTCTCAGTGCTCAGAATGACATAGCCCAGTACTCCAAGGTACCTCTAGTGATTGTAAGTGAATCCTAAAGCTTGGGGTCCTCAGCTTCTGTAGTTTTCCTTCCTTCCTGTCCTAGATTTGGATACTGAGGCCAACTACCCTCAGCTGTGGAGCTCATGCAGGAATGTTCCTCCATCCCTAGCAAGCTCTTTTCTCTTCACCTTCCTGTCTCATCTTGGGTGTGTGTTAGTAAGAGACCTCACATCCTGCATCTAATCACTCAGCAATGAAGTTGGTGACAATGACAGTTCCTTTTTGTCTCTTCTTAGCAGTATATAAAATTATTCTTGTCAGAATTGACAAACACCAAAAGCTTTCTAGCATGGTGAAATAGCTAATAGTTTAGGTCTTGTGTTTTATATTCATATTGTGTATTCCTTACTAAGTTTCCCTATGTAAATACAATGTTTTAATTTTGTAAATAAAAAGGAGCTATATAAAAACTTACTGTATTACTGGGTGGCTAAATTTTAATTACTTGCCTAATACTGCCTGGTAAGCAGACAGAAATGTAGACACCCGTGCCCTTATGGTTTTTTAGCTTGTGAGTTTCAATACTTTGTTTAATCCATAGAGACAAAATTGTTGTTTTCCCTGGTCATAAAATATGAGCCATTTTATCACTGCAAAATTGTCTTTATGTTTTTCACCCTTTAGGGTGTAAAATGTCTCTATGTTAAATTGTTTTACTATTGTTATCTTAAAAGAGTTAAGAACACATAAAATATTCCTACAGAGTGATATTTTGCAATTCCCACAAATAACTGGAGAATCTTTCATTGGAGAGAATTATTTTTTTTAATGCTTATTTTCTCTGTAAAATATTTTCTTTGAGTTAGAGATTGGACAATAATAACTTGATTTACAGTGAATTCATCTCAGAAAACAGAAATGGTAAGGAATATTTTCTCTCATAATTTAAACCTAGTATGTGTCTATATATTTAAATATCCTTATCTTTTTATTTTTGCTTCACTTGTTCTCTTCTCTCTTTTGTTTTTCCATTATTTTCGTTTTTCTCTGCTATCCCTTTATGTTATCTTCATTATTTATCTTGGTTTGCTTTCCTTTTTTCCCTCCTTTTTTTAAAAATTAAGTATTCTGTGAAGCTTTTATCTGAATAAAAATTATGTCTAACTTTGTTAGTGAGTCCCTTTGGTCTTTATATACATAACTTTATGGATAGTTTTTTTTTTTTTTTTGTACCAAGAATCAAACTCATGACTTCATGTTTGCCAAGCAGGCACTTAGGCCACTGAAACTGGCCACTTAGGCACTAAACCCCCAGCCCATTATGTACCTAAGTTCTTGGTGTTTAGTTTTAGACGTTATCAGTGGGCTTTCCACTAACATGTAAATTTAACTCTCATCCACTCTGTTGCTCCACCACAATGTGCATCTTTGGTCTCTCTCAGTCCTTTCGATATAGTTATGTAATGATTTTTAAGAAGACACTTTAGTATTCAAGTTGGTGTAAATGTGTAAATGCATTAATAGCCAAGCCATGCACTATACTCAAATTACATTTTCTTTTCCTGTGCCATATTTTATTTCTCCTGGTTCTCATACTTATTTTCTTGTTTGGTTAGTTTTTAAATGTGTATAACAATAATTCAGCCTTGTACTCTGATGGTCTACGTTTTTTCAAAAATTTCAGGATGTACTGTATTCTTTTATTTTCATCCTGAGAAGTAATCTCTTGTAGAGCCTTTGTACCTTCTACAGTTTGGGCTGATTGTTTTCTGCTTGGTTCATAGGAAAATCATGGCCATGCTGATATTCTACTGAGGATTCCTATCACATTATGTAACCCTGGAACATCCCTTCCTGTGTCATGAGTTCCAATTCTTGTTCCTTGTCTTCCCTGATACTGCTTTGCTTATTGTTTTGTGGGAGCACATCTTTTAGTAGCTTTCTGAAAAAGGCTGAGTTGTATATCTGTCTATGTATCTGTCTATCTGTCTGTCTATAATCTATTTGAATGTTTCAAATATTTTTGTGCTCACCCTATTGATTACATAGGTATAAAATTATCAATACAAAATCAATTTTTTCTTAGAGTTGTAAGCCATTTTTCTACTATTGTGCGGCTTTAAATATAGTGCTTAGAAAGTACAAAGTCAATTGATTCCTGGTAATTTTCGTTTTCCTATCGTTCTCTTTTGATAGTATCACAGCAGCCCTATGCCACTCTGCCAGTAGGAGAGACTGTTTCGTTTCAAAAGAAGTTTTTGTAGGTGGATCCTGTATCCCCCAGGCTTTTTGTAATTATTTTTCATTTTATCTTCTGATGCAACTTTCTGGGATTTTTCTTCTACTCTTCACATGGATTGTTTGTTTTGCTTCCATACTTGATGTTGTGAAGTTTTTTTTAAGTCTGGTTTTCTCAATATTTCCTTTTTGTGTAATAGCATCTCATTCTTGTTTAATGCATGAAGTTACTCTTTTATCTCTCTGATATTTTAAATTTTCTTCTTTCTATATCAGTTCTGTCTTCATAGAACTTACTTATTCAATCACTGTCTCTGGTGATGAAGTGTTCCCTGGATATTTTTGTTGGTGGATATCTATTTGTACTTTAGGGCTGGAGCCCAAGCACGTTCTTGGCACATGGACAAGGATAATCAAATGTGAACTTTATTGAAGGATGAACTGTAAGGACTGTTTTTTGGGGAAACTGTTGTGTTTGAATCTTGGAGTTCTTTTTTTTCTGGGACTGGAAATGATGGTGTCATGATGGGCTCGAGTGGGAAGGGACACTTGGCTGTAAACAGTTTGCAAATAAGTTTCCAAAACTTGTATGCACACCTTCCTTTCAGCAATGTCCGTTCCATTAGTGTCTGAGGCTTCAGTGGCCCTGCAATGTGAATTGGGTTTCTTCTTGGCTGTCTCTGTTGCTAGCTTAAGATTCAGCTTTCATTAATCTAAGTCACTTACTAGTTATCCATCTGCTCTCCAGAATTCAAGTTTTCATTTGTTTTTATTCTGACATTTAATAATCTTTGATTTATACTGTCTTTGATATTTTATAGCAGTTAGTGCTATTTTAGGATTTAGGATGGAAATGCAAAATATATTTATGTATATCTGTTAACTGTCTGCCTATGTGTATTTATGTATGTATGTATCTATCTCCTCCCTTGACCTCTTTTGCCCCTTTTTTCTTATTTCTTTTTATGTCACTTTTTGTTGTTGTTGTTATTGTTGTTCTTTGCTTCTTTAACAAGTTTGCTTTATTTTCCTGGGAGAACTACCTGGGAAGGTCTCAGCAGGGAACAGTAAGTTTGTGTCTTGTCTGTATGCCTGGGTCTGTGGAACAGGTACCCCTACTTAGAGGTTAGACAGGAAATGATGCCTAGTACTAGTCTGGCAGGGAGAGATGGGTAGCATACAGCAGCAGGGCCCTGGAAAAGGTGAGAAGTGGCATGGAGTGTGGAGTCCTGTGAGCAGAATGGTCTAATTGGAGGATGGGTAGGCCTGAAGTTGAAAGAGTCTCTGGTGGATTTTGGCTTTCCACAATCTGGAGGAATGTGTGAAGAGAATTAAAAGATAAATATAATCTATTGAACATAAAAATGAAGGCTGAATGCTTACTTTACCAGAAAACTTGACCTAGAGGGGACCTTGTGAGGCCTATCATGATGTCCAGCAGTCACCTATTACAATAGATGATTGCAGTATCTCAGTGTCTCAATACAAGGAAGATTTAATTCTCACTTTAATTACCCATCCAGTAGGAGTTGACTGGAACCTGTGGTCTACACAAATACAGGGAAACCCAGATTCAAGCAGGTTGCAACATCTTGTAGCTGTACTCCCTGGAACAAGTGGCCTCCAAAGCCAGGGAGTCTATGCTTAAGAGAGGGTGGAGATCAAGCAGAGCTTTTCATGTGCAGATTTGTTGAATCTACTGGCTGGAGCTCTTCTTGGGCCCCTCTCTCATTTCAGTGGAGCCTAAGATGTGAGGTACACATGGTGTTTGGAGATCCCTGAAAGTCTGTACCGCAGACCACATAACGAACCACCCTTAGCAGCCTTGAATAAGACCTGGAAGCCTGGAAGAGTCTGTTAATGGTGGAAATTCTGGCACTGGAATCTGATTTTTCAGACAGCTTCTTGCCACTCCCTAGGGCAGGAGAAGGGAATCTTTGGCATGTGTGTTGTTTTTCTTTAAGACAAAAGCTGTTCATCTATGCGTTGTCTCTTGTAAGCTGAAGCCTCAGTATTCAGGCTGAATTACAATGTTGGCACTTTGTGATAAATAACTGGGTTTTAGATTGCAGTTTGGGCCCTTGGTTTGCCATCACTGTCCTAGGGCATTTGGACACAGGAGTGGTACCATTACTTCTCCCATTTGAGGTGTGGAAAGATATCTAATAGCAAGTCACCAGGTGTTCAAGTCCCCAGCCTTTCAGATGTTTGAGAGCTGCAGTGGAGCCCCATTTTCCTCTAGCAGAGACCAGGGCAGCTGCGCTGTGCTCCAGCATCTCAGTTCTTTTCCTGAAATAGTAGCATCTTTTTGGAGCTGTGATTCCCTCTGATATAGGGCTTGCAGTTGATTAAAAAAAACAAACAAACAATGTTTTAGGCCATATTGAAACTCCTGCTTCCTTGATATCAGTCACGGCAGCTACCATTCCTACTCTCCTGTTTTCTTGGCCTGCCTTTGTTTTCCTTTCAACGTGAACCTCATAAGATAGCAGAATGATGCCAGGACTGTAGAATGGCACCAGTGCTGCCCGTGTCCCTTGTAGGTGTCCTCTGTGTATTCCAGGGGCATGCTTGTGAGTGTATGTCCTTCCCCTTCATCGGGTTTCTTATCACCCATGATGCGGTGCTGATTGAGTAAACTGTTTCATAATCCAGTGCCACTTTTCTTGACTCCTTGCTTCTAGGCATAGGTCCTCATTTTTCTTATCCTTCCATTTCCATATTAATTCTCAATCTATCACTGACAGCCAGCTGTCAGCAAGTACGATTTTTGGTGGAACCTGAAGATGTATATCCCTTTTATTCAGACACCTCACATCTCATTATGCAAGGTAGTGCCCTCCGCAGGGTCTTCATGCTCCTGGGTACAGCGCCTTTGAGCTTTTAGAATGACAGCTCTAGTAAAGGTCCAGAAGGATGTGAGCTTTAAAGAGGAAGGATGTGGACATGGAGCTTTACAGACATTGTTTTGGTATTTTGTGGTAGGTAGGTCTGTGCACCCAGCAAGAGGACTCTTTAAAGGTCACTCATTCAGGATGGGACTTAGGTTTCCAGATTTAGTGGGCATACCAACAGAGAAAGGAGTGATTGTTGTAACCTTTGTCACCACGCTGCTTTGATATTGGTATGAGGTTAATTTGAACCTTGGAAAAATTTTCTTTTATCCAGAATGATGATGGTGCCAGTGATATCGAGGATGACAGGGTGCTGATTTGATCAAAACACCCTAACTCTAGGTCAGATTCTTCACCTTTCCTGCTCACTTTTTCTGACTCTCATCCCTGTTTCTTTCTCCCATATTACCTCACTCTGTTTGCTTCTTACTATTAAAAATTTCCCAGAACCCGCTCATTAGTCTTTGTTGGTCTGGTCAGGTATATCATCTTAAGGGCAGAAGGTGAAGGTGTGTAATTAGTGCGTTTCACCAGACTGAACAGAATTCTTGGCCAGGTGCAAGGGATACTGGCTGGTATTTATGAATGAATGGCAGCATTTTGACAGGATGATGAATAAATACCCTGGGCTCAGAGGACATTGGGTGATGAGCATTTCTTTGTGGTCTGGTAAGTGATGGGACCCACCACTTCATTTCTCTAAGATCTAAATATGTTAATCCTCCCCTTTAGAATTTAAAATGCAACTTGGAGAAATATACTGTGTACTTCTAACTCATAGCACTGATTTTCAAAGGATTTCCAGCAAGGAAGATGGGATTATCAAAATGAACCTGATCGCCTATGTTTGTGCTTCCGTGGATCTGTTCAGGGTCCACTCAAATGAATACAGAAAATGCTACCTTCCTGTGACATTAGTAGCATTCACTGCCTGTGCCTCTGTGGCATGTGAATTGGAGGAGCCTGAGTGACTTTCCCTCTGCTTCTGTAGATGCAGGTTACATTGAAGGAAGCCCATGTTCATGAGTACCCCTGGTCTTCTACACAAGGCTCACTGGAGAGCTGTAATGGGAGGAAGAACAGCCCCATTTGGTTTCCAAACTCTCTTGGTGTTTGGACTGATAAAGCTTTGCTTTCCCTGTGCTGAGCATGGTGGTGAATGTGTGCAAGCCAGGCACTCTGGGAAACTTAGGAGGATTGCCAGTTCAAGTTGCCTGGGCAACTTAGTGAGACCCTGTATCAAACAATGGGAGTGGGGTGGGGGAGCAGGCGGAGGATGTACCTCTGGGTTCAGTACCTAGTATTTAAATTAAAAAAAAAAAAAGCAGCTTCACTTTTCCTTCTTTTTTCTTATTTAAAACAGAGAAAAAGGACATCAAATTTTTGCCAGTTTCTACATCCCCAAGACAAGCTGCTTTTGACTTCTGAAGAAGTTAGTTTGATGGGTGTGAGTGCTGGGATTAGACTGCCTGTGTTCCAATCCTGACCCTGCCGCTGCCTACTTATGGGAACTCTGGAAAGTCACTCATCTCTCTGAGCTTTCAGTGTCCCATGGGACAGGTTGTGTCCCTGTCATAAGCTGGCTGTGGAGTGTACATGGTGTGAGGCATTGTCTGGCAAGTATTTATCTTGACTGTATGACCATCCTACCCTATGACCTGAATATCAGTGAATGGGAGTGTGGAGACCATTGATCTCAGAGCTACCAAACTTCTGTGCCATCTCTGGCAAGAACTGTGTCTCTGGACAGATATTCCTCAAGGTTAAAAGGGAGACTTCAATTCTATTTTGTGAGATTCTTAGAATTTAGTAATATGATGCATGCATGGAAAGTACCTTAAAGGTAGTTTGCTGGGCCTGGGGTTGTAGCGTGGCACACTTCAGGCCCTGGCCTCCTTCCCCAGTGCTACAAAAAACAACAAAAGCAATGGCATCTGCTCCCCCAGTTTGTTGTATGCACAGACACTTACTAAGGTGGCCAATGATACCATTTTTATTGGTGCTGAGGGTAGAATGGGCTGTTAGAATGTATGCTGTGATGTTTTTAAAGGAAAAAAAAATAGAGGTATTGGGAATATCTACCTTTTACATGCTTTCTTGGATTGTCTTGGTTTTGTCAACTTTGCTGAAGTATAATTTATGTGCAATAAACTACATCCATTTAAATATACAATTTGGTGAGTTTAGACAGATGCGCTTACCCAGCACTGCAATCAAGAAGTAGAACATTTCCATCACCCCAGAAAGTTTTCCTGGGCCCCTGTTGCAGTCCGTGACATGGTGCAGGCCAGATGACCTCAGCCCTAGGAAACCACTGGTCTGTTTCTGGTCACTATTGATTGACTTGCATTTTCTAGAATTTTATAGAAATAAACTTACACAGTGTCTGCACTGCATCTAGCTTCTGTCTCTCAACATGATGAGTTTGTCATTTGCCTCTGCTGTCACATGCATCAGTGGGTCACTCTTTGTCAATGCTGAGTAGTATTCCAGTGAGCAGTTCAACTGCGCTTTGTTTATCCAGGCACTTCTCAATAGATATTTGTTTGGGCTGCCTCCAGCTTTCAGTTCTTTTAACTGAATGCTGGTGTGAACAAAGCTGCTCTAAATGTTCATGTGTGTATTTGTACAGACACATATCTTCAGGTGTCTTGGAATAGGACTCTGAAGTGGAATGGCTGAGTCAGTGGCAACGCTGTGTTTAGCTTCGGGAGAGGCTAGAAAGCATTTCCTTACTGCATGTATTTTTTTTACATTCTCTACAACAGTATGCGAGAGTTTATTTCCTGTATATTCTCAAAACTTGACATTGTTGGTGTTTTTAATTTACTGTTTGGGTATGTAGGATATCTCATTGTGGTTATATTTCATTTTATAAAATGAGTGATTAACTATAGCAAATGATGTTTATCATCCAAAATATACTTATTGGTCATATGTGTATTCCTTGGTTTGTTTTTAGGAGGACAGTAATAGCTTTATTGAGATGTAACTCATATACTATGCAGCATATAATGCTATTTAGTACATTCATAGAGGTGTACAAACCACCAGCATAATCAAGTTGTATTTTCTTTTGCAGTCACCTAACCTTAACATTTTCTCCTTGCACTGCTTAAATTTCAGTGCTCACCACACGTGTTTTGTTTTGTTTTGTCTTTTTCCATTTCTCTCCTTGCTGATACTTTTTACTCTGGGGATCAGGCAATAATCAGACCCATACTGATTGGACTTCTGCTATCTGTATGTCCAGTTCTGAGTTAGTCCCTGAATGCATTTTAAAGCTTGACATACTGATCAGGTCATAAAGCTAACCTGTGACACTACACACACACACACACACACACACACACACACACACAGTTTTTACCCCTGCTTCTACATGATCTTAAACTCCTAGAATGATCCATCTTCGTATCCCTCCTAGTATCAAGCCCAGGCTGGCACGCAGTAAGTACTCCTCTAATGAATAAAGGAACTTGTACTCTCGATATTGCTTGAAAATATGCTTCACTTTACCTTCTTTAGAAATTAATTGCACCACTGTCATACTAAAGGTCAGGAAAAATAATTCATGCTGCAATTCATGAGGCTACTATACAGTTGCCCTGGCAATTTCTGATTATAATTTTGGAAGTACTTCTAACCTGTGACCTTTTTTCTTATCTCTAGTTAAAGCTTTTCTGGAAGGAATTCAATTTCCACTTTCCTTAATGTTCCTTAACTGTTGTACATATCTTAAAAGTTGATTCCCCATAAAAAAATATGGATTATGTTCTCATTCTTTTTAACGGTGTGAAAGCCTAACCTGAAAAGACTAGAGTAAGACTCTCTTAAAATCAAGTCCAAGTTTTAAAGGAATATAAAACTTTCTTTTTAAAAATACACCATTCTGATTTCATCCCCTTAGCCACCAAGCTCAAGCTCAGTTTAATTCAGACTTGGAAATAGTTCCTCTATTAGTGAAATCAATGGTGAGGACAGAGTTGAGGCCTCTACGGTCTGGAGATCACACAAAAATACCCTTATTTTTTGTGCCATAGCTGTGTTTCTTCTTAACAAGGCAAGAACCCAAAGAGACTGCCTGTGATCTGTCTGTAATAAAGAAGATTGCACGTAGAGAAGCTGGACTCTCGGGCTAACACAACACAAACAGCCTTTGTAATGAGGCTTGTATCTGGGATGTTTGGGGAGGAGGCACCTTAGTGGCAGGCTTGGGAAGGTGGGCCAGGGGATCAGGGAGTAGGAAGAAGTAGGCCACAGAGTGTAGAGCTAACCTCACCGAGGCCTTATTGTGGGAAACTGGCAGTGAGGGGTCCGGTATCCCTAAGCAACAGATAAGAGCAAAAGAAAGATTTGTGCATGGACACGTGTATATGTGGTAATGTGTTAATAGGGGTTAGTGGGAGTCAGAAATCAGGGAAACCTTGGGAAGAAAATTTCCCATCAGAAGAGTAAAGAAGAAGCCTGAGCCCAGGACCTGTTGCAGGTTGAGGCTGGGATATCGTTCTGCTCTAACAGATTGCCAGGGGCTGGAGGACTTCAACTGCAAACATTTATTGCCTCCTAGTTCTATAGGATGGAAGTACAAAGTCAAGTTGTCAACCTGTTTGGTTTCTTCCAAATTTTCTGCCTTCTCACTGCATGAACCCATCCCTGGTATCTCTTTGTGGGTCCAAGTGATCTCTGCTTTGAACAACACCAGGCAGATTTGATGAAAATACAGCTGAATGGCTTTGTTTATAGCTTCATCACTTTTTAAAAGGTGCTACCTTCAAATACAGTCACATTCTGAATCACCTGGACTCAGGACTTAAGCATATGAATTTGGGGAGGACATAGTTCTGCCCATAACATTTGGGGTTGAGTCTGTAATAGAGCTGCTACCCAGTCTGCTTAGAGTTCAGGCATTCAGAGTAGAACAGGAGTGCCCAGAGTGCAGAGGAATACTGAAGCAAATGTAGTTCAGTGACCCCCAAGTTTGAGCTAGACTGATTTTCTTTTTCCCTTTCAAGTTGCAGCTACTGGCTCAGTTTCACTGCCCAGAGGTAATTCCTGTTAACATTTTGATCTGTGTCATGGAAGCAAGTTTTTTCCTTTCTATCTATTAAAAAATGCTCATGTAAGAAAAATACTCATGGAATAATAAGGATTATTCTTCAGCTATTACATAACTACAACTGTCACTAACACTGTTAACGACAAAGATAAAATTTACTAGAAATCTGGAATCAGGGGCTGGAGATTTAGCTCAGCGGCATAAGCACCTGCCTTATGCCTTATGTTCTAACCCCTGTGCCTGTTAGTAGTCTCGCTTCACTTCCATGGCTCTTTCAGGCAAATGCTTGGAGCTGACACAGATCCTGCCACTGCTAGAAGATTATTTGCAATATCCAATAAATCAGGACTGCAGGCCTAGTCCCTCTGTTCTGAATTAGGTTGTGTGTGCCTGGAGTCTCCTTGCTGCTGTAATGCACAGTCAGAAACCACAGTGCAGGACTTCCAGCTCGCCCCCACCCCCTTCAGTGGGCACTGTCCTAAGTTGGGCCAGGATTGGAGGGAGGCACTGCCTGAGGTTGGACTGTAGCCCATACTTCCTATTTGGGTACCTTTGCTGTGATGTTCCTATGGCTTGGTTCACACTGTTCCCCTGGAAGCACTGCAAATATTAAATCTGTAAAGTGCATGGAACAAGTTCCTGGTTATTCCAGATTTCTTTCTTTTTTTTTTAATTGGTACCGGGGATCGAACTCAGGACTGCACACTTCAAAGGCAGGCGCTTTTGAGTGTTGCAGAATGGTGCTGTTTGAAAAGCGAATTCTGAGTCAGATACGTTCAGACAAAGCTGCATTCAGCAAAGTTAAAGCTGGTTGTGGCTTCACAACAGAACCTCTCAGTTGCTCTCATTTATTCCTCAGATGCTCTGATGTGTCCAAATCCATGCCTTTCTAAGAATCCATGCCTTTCTAAGAAGAGTGTATGATTCACACTCTCTGAGCTCAGGGTTTTTGGGGTAACTCTTTCAGCCAGTGTTCATTATACGCTGGTGTGGAAGACTTGGCATGACAGTGAGCTCATTCTCTATGGTTTTAAAGATTACCATATAATTGTTAAGCAAATTGTAAGTGAGTTGCCTCTGATCTCTCACCATGATACTTTCCTCTCTTTCCTAATACCTTGTATTGCTGGCACGTTATAAGCTAGGTTCATTTTGCTTACAGATCTAAATGCAAGCTAAAGCCAGTGATGATCTTTAGTTGTTCTCTCTCTCTCTCTCTCTCTCTCTCTCTCTCTCTCTCTCTCTCTCTCTCATTCAGGGCATGTGGAGAGAATTTACTAGGTTCCATGTGAGGAACATAAGCTATTTTCCCATCCAAGCCCTGGAGGATAAAGTAGTAGTTGAGCCACTGTATACCCACTTGCAGGTGTTCAGGGTCACAGCAGCATGTGTACTAAGTATGAATGACAGGCATCTTATCATCCTGTGGATGCTAGAGATGATCTCTGTGCCATGGGACACGGTGGAGTATGGTGAGTAACATCCCCAGGAAGTGTAGCTCCCAGACTGCTATACAGAGGCTGAATTTTATAGCCCTGCATACACTTTCCTTAACACCTCTTCACTTTCTTGTGTTGTTAGAGTTTGGGAACAGCAGGAATAATTCTGCTGTTATCTAGCAGTTGAAATATGAGAAGCTGCAGGCTTCCTGGCTGCATCAATTGAGTGCAATTGGGACCATAAAGCTGTGCCTTGCTCCCCAGGGAGAGTGAGCTGAAGGTGCAGCTGAAAGGTGGTTGTGTCCCTGTGCAGGCAGGAGTGTTCCAAGGAAGCCTGCTCCGTCTGCCTCTGCTGCAGGGATGTAACCACCATTGCAGACATAGGGCCTTCTTCCAAGCCACACATTCCTCAGCTGTGTTATCTCTGTGTGTCTTGTTTGTTTTGAATCCTTGAAAACCTACACCAAGTCCAAAACTCAGATGTCTGATAGCATCCGTTCATCACTGGCCAGCGCTTTGGTATCAGATCAGTAGTGGAGAGTGACAGGAACTGGGTCAAAGTGGATGTTCCAGGCCCCATTTTGAGAGGCCAGTACACGACAGCCTGCCCGGTTGTCATAGTTACTGTCTCATACCTCTGGAGGTCAGATGTCCAAAGTGGACCTTGGGGGCTTAAATGAATGAGTCCACAAGATTCCTTTGCTTTTTGTCGGTTCAGGGGGAGCATCTGTATCTTTGGCTTTCCGGTTCCTATAGGCCGCAGGAATCATTTGGCTCATGACCCCCTCCTCTATCATCAGCACCAACAAAGATCCCTCAACTCCTTCTCCAATAGCTCTCCCTCTCTCGTTCTCTCTTCTGCTTGTACTCTTAAGGAACCCTATGTTACCGTGATACACCCTGATAATTCAGGAGAATCTCTCTATTTTGAATTTGGATAGTAAATTTAATTCTCATTTGCCATGTAATATCACATATCTAGAAATTCCATTGATTAGGGCATGGGTATCCTGAAGAAATGAGTGGCATCCTCCTGCCTGCCATGGTACCCATACTTAAAGATGCATAAGGGCCTCAGTGCATAGCAGAGTAGAACTGGGCAGACACGTAGGGGAGAGGCCCATTGGAGTACTTGTTTTATTCTCATTTAATTCTTTAATTTTTAAAAACATGCTCTCACTTAATTGAATAATATCTTGGAAGATACCTGGAAAGAATAATTTATTCCTGCTTTGTTTTTGTGAAATAGTGACACTGTCTAATTAAGGTTTTTGTATGAGACATAAATAAAATGCTACTTGTTTTCCCTTTATCTTTCTTTATGTCTTATGGTAATGGATCCAGTCAGTCAGCTATCTTGTTCTTTTCCAGTCTTTTCATCGGATCACCTGTCTTACTGATCCTCCAGTGCTGCTTCACATAGGACTTAAGGTTGTTTATGTGCAGCCTCATCTATAAGAATGTAACAACAAAAGGATAAGGATGAAGATATTAGAGGAAGGGAAAGGCAGGTAATGTGAGGGGTGAACCATTGTCCAAGGATGTGGGGATTAAGTCTGTAAATAGATGCTATGGCCGTGAGCCTCCTGGAAGTCAGAGCCAGGAGACACACACAGTAACCTGATTTTATTAGTCTGTTAGTTACTGCATACCATCACGCTGTTCACACTGTGAGATGCTCAGTGTGCCTTACCTTTGTATCCTCCTCATCCTGCCAGATGAGGCAAGATTGGTAACCTCATGTCTTTCTGAAGGTGCTGGGCTTTTTTGGTAGTAGATCAAGAGAGACCTGAGAGAGATAAAAGAGAGATGAGAGATAAAGAGAGACAGAGAAAGTGAATTTGCCAGTATGTGGCTTGGGTGTATGCCTTCATTTTTGTCTTTATTTGGAGCAGCATTACAAAGGGTAAGAAGCACAGCTCTCTGGATGCTGTAGTGACAGTCTGGGGCCTGCATCAGAGAACATGAACCACGGTGAGTGGTATCTCAGGCCCTGCTCCCAGCCCTTCCACCTGCAGGCAGGAACTGCAAGGTCAGCAGGCAGCGCCAAGTTGTACAGCCTGGCATGGAGCGCATTCACTTTCCCCTTGCCCTTGATGTGGTGGCGAGTTGTTCAGGGTTCTCGTAAAATTCTGCGGTGATGGCTTCTTCTGTTCTCTGTGTTTCCTTAAGTGAACATCTGTCTAATTGTTCACCTCCATCGCCTTAGTGCTTTCCTCGTGCTTTCACTCTTTCCAGACAATAAACTTTATTTTCTTCATAAGAATTCAGTCTACGCAAGGGTATTAGGCAGCTTGTTTGCACCTTTTAATTCCTGGATGTTTTCCAGAAAAGCTCTTTGCAGTGGTTCCAAGGGGTTCATCTGTGAATCAGGGAAGACAATGCGGCATTGTGTTTGGGTTTTTATCAGTTACCTTCTGTTTGTAAACATCTGTTTGGAAACATTTGCTGGTGCCCACTCTGGCAACCCCCGCCCTGCAGAAATAAAGGGATTCATCTCTTTTTGCTCTTTTTGCTTGGCAAAGGAGCAGACGGTGTCGATGGATGGTTTTGTACCCCATCAGGTGCAGAGGTGTGCGACTATTTAACTGAAACGCATAGACTTTGCACACGTTGCCAAATGACTTTCCAGAGGGACTCAGGCACTTTATTTCATTAATGTCTATGAAGCCCGTTAATCCGTTCATTACTGCAGTTTAATTTTGATGCTGGTTTTTGATGATGTATTGAAAAACTGTATAAACTGGTGATTACAACTGGAAAACATCTCCGTTTTCGAAGAGACCATTATTTTTCATATGCTTAGAAATACCCTGCTAGCTACTTTTTTGTTGATGTTTTGATTTTGATTGCATTTGCATCTTTATGAATTGTTTTTTGCTGTATCCTTACCAATCAATATTTGGATTTTGGATTTTGACTCAGTGTAAGAATGTTCTTAAACTAGTGCAAACTATTTTAATTCTTCTGTTACTGTTGGTCTCCTGCTTCACTCTGTTAAATTACTTTGACATATAATATTTTTCATACTTTTGTGTTTTTCTATAGGGCTTGTATTTTACAAAAGGATATTGTAATGATTCTCTGTGTACCAATTGTCACACATAATCTAAGAAAGCAGTTTTCCCCTTTTCTGTTTTCTCCTGTATGCATTTACTAGTGTGTTATATCATGATGATGATAGATACATTTGTGTGGGGAATTTTTACATAGGCATATTGCATGTGGATCCTTTTTATTTCCCTTTTTTCTCCTCTCCCTCCTGTCACCACATTTTTCCTGGTCCCCTTCCCATGTCTATATAGTGTATATACCAATTTCATATCATGTGTTAGATGCTGTTTTCTAACTAAAAACTGCCTTCGTAGGGCTGTGAGTTGGTTTGTCTTGTGTCCATTTCCATTTGGTGAAACCCACATTGTAGAGACATAGGAAGAGCGGACCAAAAGACCAGCCCAGAGGACCACTTGGGATCTAGGCATAGACGCTGACTTCTGGGAGTCTTGGTGGCCCCTATTGCAAGTCATGGCTTAAAAAACCCCTGCTGTTTGATAACATTTATGAAAAAAATAACACTGGGATGTGTGTTATTTAGCTTTCTTTTGTTGTATCAAAATACTTGAGACAATCGACTTGGAGGAAGCTTTTGTTTTGGCTCATGGACTCAGAGAGAGATTGTGTCATGCGTGGGGCTTTGGCACTGCAGTTCATCCTGGTAGGAGCACAGAGCCGAGGAGGACGCTGATATCATGGTTACCAGGAAGCAGAGCAAAAGAGAAAGGAAGGGACTAGGGTCCTGGTATCTGCTTCTCAGGCATGATTGCAGTGAGCTAAAGTTCTCCTAGTAGGCCCCACCTCCTAAAGCTTCTGTCACCTCCCAATAGTGCCACAGACTGGTGACCAAGACTGGTATGCAGCCCTCTGGGAGACATGTACCCAAACCCTACTAGGTTTGTGGTTGGCTTCTTTAGATATAATGCCACCTTGCGGGCCCACCTTGGGAAGACCTAGGTGTTTGTTTCCTCTGAAAGACTCACACGCACACACACACAGATGCACGCGTGCACACACACATGCCTACCCCTCTAGAAGGCAAAGAAACCTGAACTCAACTACCATACCCCTCCCTGCAGGGCCATCTGTCTTCTCAGTAATGTTTGTGTTTTGGTTCATTAAATCAGAATCAGTGGGTGTAGGAGGATGGCTTCATCTCTTTGATCTGTAATCTTCATGGAACATTGTTTTTGTGATATAACCTTGAATTTGGAGATTGGATTAGTCATAATCGGAGAAAATGTGTAACCTGGGATACGTTTATGGAATATTTATTCTATGCTAAACATTTTTGTAAATGTATAATGTTATATATAAATATACAATTATATATAATTATGTATATTTTTCCCTTAATATTCAATATAGATTTGGGGGGTTGGAGATATTAAAATTATCAATATGATGATTGTTGTTATTATTATTACTATTTTTTTTTATCGGTACCAGGGATTGAACTCATGACCACGTGCTTGCAAGGCAGGTGCTTATGCCACTGAGCTAAATCTCCAGCCCGATGATTGTTGTTATTGTTAATATTAGCATTGATTATTGGTCACCTTGACATGCTGGCACAATGCTAGACACTTTATATTCATGCTCTAATTTAATGCCCTTGACACTCTTGCTGGGTATATGTAATTGCCCCCAGTTCGTTAGATCTTGGAGAATTTGGTGAATCACTCAACGTTCACATAGCCAGCCAGTAGCAAAGCTGGATTGGAACTTGGGTAGTCTTGATTTCTGTGCCTGTGATTTTGTGCCTGAGAGTAGAAGCACTGGTCAGGAGAAGGTCAATTGTTCTGCTCTGTCACCCTGAGCCTAGGAATTTGTTCCCTGAGTAGTTGAGTTGTAAGTTAGGGTAGAGTACATCATGCCCATGGTAAATAACTACTTACTTTCATCTTTCTGCATCTACCTAGAACTAATTCTTTGTTTTAAAAAAAATGCACATGGTAAAATTTTAGATAATTAACATTAAATGCAAATCTCTTCCTCACTTTCATTAAATGTTAAATATCAATCCTGCTACCAAAAGATAACTTCTTGTATGTCCTAATCAAAAAATAAAATAAAATAAAATTATTGATACCAACAGTAAATTTATTCATGTATATTACATATTCTCAGATAGTAGCCTGTATTTAATCAAGTTAGAATTCTGTTTTTCCTGACTTTGCAAATTGTAAATACATATCTACAAATAAAGAGGGAAACTACTTAAGAACCTCAGAAACAGTTACTGTCAATTTTATTTCTGTCTTTTTAAGATTGAAATATGTTTATGTTTTAACATTGAAATCAGTTCCAATCTGATTTTGTTTTAAACTTATCATATTTGGCCATCTCTCTGTGTCAATAAATAGTCCTTGGAAGTCCAGTCTTAGTGGCTTTGCTTTAAATATTCATAACTTATTAAATGAACCCCTTATTGCTAGGCATTGATGCTATTTTCAGTTTTCTCACAGTCATGAGTAGTGCTGCTGATTTACCGGGGATAAAAGGAGGGTTTTAAATGTAAATTGATAAATCTTTGTGCTAAAGGAGGATTTTAAAAGTCAGATGATAATTCTCCTTCAGAAAGCTCATTCCAACTCTTTTCCCAGTAGTCCTAGGAGGGTGTTTTTTCCCAGATCTTCACCATGTTATTGCCAGTGAGAGCATACCTCTCTGTTTTGTTGTTAACAAAGAAGAAAGGCTGAGTTCACCTGCCAGTTTGTCTCAATATTCTTATCAAGTTTATAGATACATTGAACAAAAATTGTAACATTTCACAACCACCTTTAAAGGACTCTAATTTGTAATGTACAATGTTCAAATTAAGGTGGGTTTTTTCCCCCTATAGTCAATCTTTATTAAAACAGGAATTGTTAGGGCTCCAAAATTACTATAAGGAGAGCACTTAGAAAACATAAGGGATCACTAGTTGATATTTAGGAAATAAATGAAATTAAAAAAAAGTACCCTTGGTACTGAAAAATAAATGGATTTAAAATAACTTAGAATTTGGATTTTTCAGATGTATGAAATGTTTCTATAAATAACTTAAATTTTCTCTTTTTTTTGGCATTGCATGGTTTAAGGGTTAAAGACAGGATTTTAAAAAATGAATGTATCTCACATAAATTTCTTAAGAGCTATATAAATATATGAAAGATTTGTACAAATAACTTGAATTTTCATTTGTTGAGAAAAAAAACAAACAGCTAAAAAAACCAAACACTAGCACAAGAACATCCACTAGGAGGTAAAGAGATAGAGGTGCAGGAAAGAGCCTGAATTTTAGAGCCTCTGATTTGATCAAATTAGTGAAGGAAACACAGGCCCAATTCCTTCTTGGGTCAGTCTGAACCAGCTTCCTGAAAGAGGTGACCAGGGCTTTAATTTTGCTTTGACACAGCAACACCATAAGGAATTAATTATGCAGTTAGGAAATTAATATTTTGTGGAGTCAACCAGACCTGTTTTACAAACTTACTTTGCTAGTCACTTAAAAAAATTAAATAAACTAAATGGCTTTCAAGATCCAACAAACTTTAAAAAAAAAAAGAAAACAAAAATGACAGCATTTTGCACTTGTAAAGTTTTTTTTTTCTTTTCAAAAAAAGCATATTAAAAACTATAAAAAAATGAACAAAATGTAACATTGTGTCCCTTGTCTGGGTTACTTTTCTCTCCTTGCTGAGACAAAATACCCAATATCCAAAATTAAAGAAGGAAAAGTTTATTGAGCTGACAGTTTGTGGAAGTTTCAGTCCATAATCAGCTGACTCCAAGGCAGGGTGGCAGGGCACAGGGTCAACACTTCGGGGTGGCAGAAGCCAGTAAAAGCAAAGAGGAAGCCTCTTTTCCTCCCTTACATTGTATGCATGCCGCTTCCCACCCCCTAGGCCAGAGGCAGCATTCACAAAATCTCTGTGTCCTCCTCTTGCACAGGATGAGGGTATTTACAAAGTAAGGATCCTGGCTGCCTGCTGAGTCTCTTAGCCAAACTTCTGACCTTTTCAAGTTGACACAGTGAACCATATCCTAGACCAGTATAGGCTTGTCCTCTACACCCAAGGTTGCAGAGCTGCTGAATCACTTAGATAAGCTTCTAAACTTCTCAAGTTCACACAGTGTATAAACCATCAACAATCAACATCACTTTAGAAAGGAAGATATTTAAACAACAAACACTGTGAAGACATCTACATGCTTGTAAAGGTTAGTGATATCATTTTAACTTAAAATTTCTATTTTGCACCAATTTTTGGCTCTGAGAGAATTAGCAAAAACAGCACAGAGCATTCAGCTACCACCCTGCAATTTTGAGTTTTCCTAACTGTGGTTCAGTGATAAAAACCAGGACATTGGCATTGGTACTTAACATTACCTATATTACTGCACTCCAGTTTCACTGGTTTTGCCCCAATGGCTTCTTTTACTCCAGCAGCCAGTCTAGGATTCCATGCGATACTTAGTTTTTGCGTCTCCTTCGTTTCCTTCTGCCACAGATCCTCATTTCTTCCTTCTCTTTTCTGAGATTGGTTTCTGTGAATTTGTCACATGATTAGCTTGGTTGTAAGCATTTTGAGGGCAAGCACATCACAAATGTGAGATCGCATCTTTCTTAGAGTACCATGCCAGGAGTGACATCATGCTGCCTTGTCCTTATTGCTATGATGGTCATTTTGATCCTCAGTTGCAGCAAGGTCTGCTGAGTTCCTCTACTATACTAAGTTTTCCTTTGTAGTTTGTGGTCTTCAGAGAGGAGATGCATTGAGATTATGCCAATATCTTTTTAAACTTTCAGTGACTGTAGCCTGAATTAGTGGACCTCTTCTGCAACTGCTGCTACTATGGGGCTTGCCTGCTGGTGATTTTGACTTCCTTCATGCTTTCTGCATTTACTGACTGGAATTCTTCTGATGGAAGAACTGTCTCTTTTTTCCTGTTTATGATTCAGTTATTTCATTTATATTAGTACAGATTCACAGATATGTATTGTATTCTCTGACTTGTAGTCAAATCCTGTCCTTATTATTCTGTTGTTCACAGCCTTCCATCCTTGGTGACTAAGAGCATCTTCCAGCTTGTTTCTGCGAAGGGGAGCCATTCTACTGGGTGATTTTCCCTTCCCACTTTGTTTATGTTTGCTCCCCGCTTTTCTTGGTTGTCAGTATAAACCAATGAAAGCTTGATTACCAGCAGTGGAAGGTCTGGGCTTGGGGTCTGGTGTCCTTGAGGATTTTGGGATGTTGATGGGCACATACTAGTGCCAAAAGTGTGGCTCAACTGAAATAATAAGAGAGGAGAGAAAGCCAGGAGTCAGTGTGGCTGCAAAACACAATAAAGAACAAATGCACTGTCCTGGTGCTTTCAGGAAGGTGCTTATTGGAAAGGATTTGGGGGACTTCCAGAGGGCAGCCTCAGACCTGAAAACAAGGACACAGTTCATAGAGAACTTGCTACATGCCCAATAGTGCTGACCTTACACATTACAAGTGCCATTTTATAGCTAGTGTTCCCATGTGCAGTTGGGAGAAAAGTGTTAATACAATGGCTTCAAAGATGCCAATGTGAGATTTCAAGGTTCTGAGAGGTCAAACATACAAAGGATGTGGCAGAATTGGAATTGCATGTTGTGCGGATGGTGGCCTGGGAGGGTGGACTTTGCAAATCTTCCCCTTCCTGCCTAGCACTGAGCAGTTGTCAACCCTTCCTTTCAGGGCAGGGAGAAAAGATTTCTCACCTGCTCACACCTCACCCTATCACAAAAATCTTTATGATATAAGAAAAAAATACCTTTCCAGATAGTAATCACTGGGTGTGTGTGTATCTGTGGTTTTTTTTAAATATAAATTCCTGGGAGTTCTATATATTTTAAAAACCTTGCTCATAGAGTATGTGCAAGTAGGGTAAGTTTTACTTGTGGTGATTGCATAGAAAATGTGCATCTAAGGTTCCTAGGAGATAAATTGTCTCACACACCACCACTACCCGCCCCCTGAAATGAATGGACCAGACCACTCCCTTCATTTTCTTCTAGTAATTCTCTGGTATTTGCCATCTTTCAGCCTATTAGAAACAAAGAGACCATCTTAGCACCATCGTGGGAGCCAAACAGTCCAGTTACAGTTGAGAAGGTGGGGCTGAAGACGGAGGCAAGGAGGCCGGGACGAGGCACAGGTCCTCTGCTGAGTTAGAGGCAGAGCCTGGGTGAGAAGCAGGGTGGTGCACTCCGGGCTGCCTTTCTGCCATCTTGCTGTGATGCTTCCCCAAGGCCCCAGCCACTACCCTCAATAGCTCACTGGCCAAGTGGATGAGAGAAATTCTTTAGAAGAGTTCCCTAATGATAAATGTGTACATTTTCTCTTGGCCTCAGGCCAAGTCCTCTCCACCTCCATCTTGTTTTCAAGGTTGAGGATCTCTTTAGCATGAATGACCTTGTGCTTCTTGGCCTGTGGATGTCGCTCTCCATCCATAACTCTCCTTTCCAGGGTCCCTGTTTGCAGCAAAGACTATAATTTATATTTTAGGTTTGGATATACTGATTGCATTTTAGCTTCTGGTATATTTTCTTACCTGTCACAGCCATTAAATTTATTTTAATAGTTACTCTACCCTCCTGATAGCCACTAAAGGGGGAATTGGATATTGTCTATCAATTGACTAGTCTGTGGAGTAAGGCTGTATCTAATTACAAGGCATTGTATCAGTTCTGATTTATTAACCATTTACTGTGCTAGGGAGAAGGTAGCATTTTTAGTAGCACTCTGCAGCAGAGAGGAAGCTTTCCAGGAGGGCAGGGTGCCCGGAATATCTGATCGTACAGTTATTACTTTGTGTCATATATAATCTTGTTTTCTCTCTGCAACAAATAAATCTTTGGGACTCCTGAAGAAAAAAAAAAAGAAAGAAAAAAAGAAAAAAAGCATTTGTGGTTACAGTATAATAAAAATAAACCATTTGTCGTGACTGCAGCTGACATTTATCAGCCCGTTTGTGGGTACTCCTTCTCTCTCTCTATAATACAGAACATAATTTGTCACTTTGTAAATACATTCCAGTCTAAATCCCTGCCAGCATCTGTTAGTGTTTGAAGGATTAATGTGCTGCCCTGTGTAGGTCTGCACTGCCAGGGAACAGTGTAGCATGATTATAGATTTTGGGAGAGCGAGGAAATGGGGTATTTCTCCTGCACTTTCTCCTACACGTGTTAGTCATTTTGACCTCCTCTTGATTTTTCTCATCCTTATCCCAGTCTGCCTGGGCATCTGGAAGTTCATCCATTGTGAAGATTCTCTGGTTGCCAATTCAACTTTCCTTCTTTCTTACATAGTCTCAGTCATAGTAGTTTATGTTTACTGTGGGTTCGCTGTGGGTGACATTCTTAGTCAGGAAGACTAGGGTTCAAATTTATCTTCTGTCTGATGTAGAACCTTGAAATGTTTAATTTCCATGCGAATACTAATTCCTACATTCTTAAAGATGAAGAGGATAAAGGAAGAAATCTAAGTAAATGTGAAATGTGCAGCTTAGGCATATGGCCAAGAGTAACTCCTGGTGAAGTGATAACTTTGGTCATTGTCATTGTAATTCTGTTCTTGATGTTGTACAGGCAACTTAAAATTTCAGTGCTATGAGCAGGCTGAAGGTTGTTTCAGGTTTAGTTTTGTTTCTCATTAGTGGGTTTTGTCTTTGTTTGGAACTGCTTATATTCCTCTAAATCAGGTGCCTAATGGATTCTCTGTCTACAGAACATCCTGTCAGTTAGAAACTGTGGTTCCCGACAAGGCTTGGTAGCAAATCTGGGCAGGATGGAAGAATTTAAACACTTGCCAGTCAGTGGAAGAGTGAGTTCCTTTCCCTACTTGCACTCCTTTATCTCTAGCCTCAGCAGAATCCAGGAATTCCCTGAAGCGTGGCTCCTGATTCTCACCACTTTAGGAGTGGCCTTCCACTGTCACTCTTCGCTAACCTACTGAGGCCTTTGGAGTAGCGGGTGGGGGGACCTGGACATAGAAGACATAGCTTCTTAGTAACTCAGCTAGAGTGATCCATTTATTTCATATGTTTTTCTTCCATTTTGGGGCAGGTATGTTTACACCTGCCCGTTCTGCCTCAGTCCTTTCTGCCTCCAAACTTCTGTGTCTTCACATGCAGCTGTCTTCTCTACAAACAGAAGAAATTATATAGCTCTCTTTTCATTACAGGAAAACTTCTTGTGGTTATATTGGTTTAGTTTTCCTGAAGGATAAAAGCATCTTATCAGGACAAGAACATGCCACATGCCAGGGGCCAAGATGGGGCTTGTGATTTGATGGTTATTGTCAGGATTCCTGGAGAGAATCATCATCTGGTCTGGGAATATAACATAGGGCCCATTGAAAAGTATCTTTTCATAGCACCCTTGTGGCCAGAAATTGGTGTATTAAATCCTATATTTCAATCTTTTGAAAAGTCTGTGTCAATTTTTACAGATGCCAAAATATATTCCCCAAAGATTGTATGTTCAAGATTTGTGGAATGGTATAAACCATCAAATGCTGAGTTTTGTTTGGTATCATACTTCTGCACTTGTTGTTAGTAAAAGACACATTTTATATGCAGAAACATGAGTACATGCTCAGTGCTGGGCCCATTTGTGTGTCCTTAATTCTGCACAGGAGTAGTGGCACTGTGGTATTGCTGTCTGTTAGTCTGTCAGCATGTGGTTAGGTTAGTACCTTGTTATGGCATGTAGGGAACTATTTCACGTTCCCTGTGTCTTGGTTATCAAGCTTTGGGTTAATGCACAGCCTGGGGACGGAGGTAGGAGAGTGGCTGAAGTTAGCAGACACTTTTTTTCTCTAGCACAAAGTTTCAATCTAAGGTGATGAATAAAACAAAAATAAAGATAGAAAAAACTTTGGGTTCATGGAAATAGCCACTTTCTTAGGAATGCAGTACTTTGTAGCGTGGTCCTTCTGTGGTCTCCTGGACACAGTGACCATTCCAGAGCAGACTGGAAGTTTTGGCACAGGGACAGCACAACCCTATCCTGAGAAATACCAGCTTTTAAGAGTGGACAGGGGACTGCCAGTCCTGTTCTGCCAGCTGCAACTTGTATGTCTTTGGAGAAGTTTTCTCACATCTTTGTGTGTCTATAAAGCAGTTATCTTCTGTCTCTTAAGTACCAAAAGAAAGTGGAGGATATTGTAGTGGGACCATTGGAATCAAGAGTTTTGTATTCAAATGTCTGTTAAATGTGAAGCCATGGGAGGAACATGAAGAGAAAAATGCCACTTATGTAGTGCCTTGACAAAGCCTGGGTCCACACTACAAAAAGATGACTCCACAAGGAGAAATGAGGAGCTAAGTGGTGGAAAAGGACAGGTAGTTCTGGCGCTGAACATAGCACACTGAAGGAGCAGGCGGCACTCTGGCCTGAGCCGGCCACACCAGGCACCTGCCCCATCCTCAGAGGTGGGCTGACGTGTCCTTACAGTCTTGACGAAGTTCACAGGCAACATTCTACATCCTGTTATGGGATTCATTCCTCCAGAAAGGTTTGTCTGTGAGGGCAGATTAATGAACAGATGCAGAAGTCCCATTAAATACAATCTATATGAAAACAAAGAAGTCAAGAGTGGGGATGTGTAGCTGAAACCCCAGCATCCTGGGAAGCCGAAGCAGAAGGATAACAAGTCTAAGCTCACCCAGGCCACTGAGCAACTTAGTGAGACCTTATATCCAAATAACAAATTCAAGAAGGCCTGGTAATGTAGCTCTGTGCAAAGGCCCAGGGTCTGATCCCCAGTACCTTATAAGCAAACAGAAACCAAAAAACGTTATTGCATGTAGATGCTGATATGTATAGTAATGGCTTTGATATGGGAATGATAGAGGCCATGGCTGACAGCATGGAAATTTTGCAATCTCTATGACATTAATTTCTCTGTGCCTCAGTTTCCTCTTAGCAAGATGTGGTAATAATATCATCCACTTTGTATATTTATTGGCCACTTGTACTTCTTCATCTGAGAAGTGTCTGCTTATTTGCCTGGCCATTATAAAAATACAAATTAAAACAATGCTAAAGTATCATTTCACTCCAGAAGAAAGATCATCATCATAAAATCAAATAACTTGTGCTGGCAAGCCTGCATGGAAAAAGAAACCCTTATACATTGTTGGCAGGAGTGTAAACTAGTAAAACCATTATGATGTCAGTATGGAGACTCTTCAAAAAACTAACATAGAGATTCCACTGGACCCAGCGAGTCCCCTTCTCGAAAGAGTTAAAAGTATCTTCTCGAAAGAGTTAAAGTCGTCATATTACAGGAATATATGCATATTCATATTTACAACGGCTCTATTCATAATAGCTAAATCTTGGAAGTAGCTTATATGCCCCTCAGAAAGATGAATGGAAAAAGCAAATGTATTTATACACAATGGATTACTATCCTACCATAAAGAAGGGCAAACGAGTCATTTGTAGGAAAATGGGTGCACCTTGAGACCATAATGTTAAGTAAAATAAATCAGACACGCAAGTATAAAGATCACATGATTTCTCTTATCTGAGAAACTCCTAATACAAATAATGAACAAAGTAAAGATAGATAATAGGAAATATGGAGATATTTTTCAAATGGTAAGAACAAGAGATGGAGGGTGGGAGAAGAAAGGAAAAAGGAATTTAAAAAGAGAAAATTGAAGAAAAAATAGAAATAGAGCTTTTTGCAAATGGAAAGGGAACAAGAGTTGAAAGGAGAAAAGAGGCATGGGAGGAGAAGGCAAGGGAACAAAAAAAGGGTTAAGGTGTGATGTGTACATGTGCAGACACCCCCGCGATTAGTATAATCATAATCATTATGTACTACAAACATGTGTTAATAAAAATGTGAACAAAATCATCTACTTTGTAGGAATTTAAGTGCGTTCGCACGTCAGCACTTATGTAGCGGGTACCGTGTAACACTGGCTAGCACAATTAGTGTTACTCACTTGGATAAACACAATTTCAAAATAGTGTGGACTTTGTGATAGGGAAAGAGAAGAGAAAAGATGAGAAAGTGGTACCCTGGAGACTTCGGCTGTATTGAGTGTTTCATTTTTAACGTTTTATGTCATTTTTGGTGCTTCTATTCCAATCATTTCCTTGTCCTCAAGTCTGTCTAATTCTTAGAATAGAGTTGTGTTCTCGGTTTTTGTTTTTTTTTTTTAAACTTTATAATCTCTTTATTTTTTTGTCTTCTTTCTATATATCCTGGAAACAGATATAGGTTTCTTGTTATAACTGATTACTTTCTTGAGGGACATTTCTGTTCTTTACCCATTGTGATGTGGGTTTTGATTTGTCTTTACAGTCTTCTAGTTGTGTGTGTGTGTGTGTGTGTGTTGTCAGTCTTTTTTAACCAACTCCTTTTCTAACTTCTAAAAAAAACTAAACAGAGTTTTTCTCACCATTTTTTTGGGTTATTTTTGCTGTTTTTATTTTTTATCTCATTGCGACGTATGTACTGATAAAAATAGCTATTTTTTTAAATTAAAAAATTTGTGTTCGGTACTGCAGATTGAACCCAGGACCTTTACCCTGAGCTACAGCCCCTGCTCTTTTCATTTTAAATTCTGAGACATCGTTTCACTAAGTTGTTCCATTGCCCAGTGTGGGCTGGATTGCCACCCTCCTGCCTCAGCCTCCCAGAGTACTTGGATTATAGAACTGGTGACAGCCAGCTGGTGGCCAACATTTCTAGCATTAATTTCTGTTTCTTGATTTGGATAGTGTTCAGAAGTCAACTCATTTTCTGAGACTTTATTATCATGTTTTCCTAATTCTTGTTGTCTTTTCTTCCTTTGTCTCTTGCTATTACTCTCATCTTTTTTTAATTGACTGTTATTCATGATTTAATTGGCATTAAAACTAGTCCTCATTGTTAGAGTGTGTGCTAACAGGCAATTTCTATAGCCAACAGACAGTCCTGTTTCCTTGCGTAGTGTTCTCCATACAATACAGATAAGTACAGGATTGAGCACTGGAGATTTTAGAGCCAATAGCTCTAGGAATGTCCACTGGGTAAGAGCCTCAAGATAAAGAGGCTATGACTCCCTAGGGCCCAAGAGTTTGCATATCAGAATGGAAGTGAAGCCCCCCAAAACAATTCCATTGTCATCTAAATTGGATTATATAAATCGATCCTTCCACATATCTTTATCTCTGCAAATTTACAGAGATGCCAATCTTGCACCTGGCCAGCCAGCTCAAGTTACTCATGTAATTCCCGCCATCCTCACTGTCACTCATCCCTAAGCCACCTCCCTTCTTCACAAGATAATAAATTCTGGGAGAGGCCTAGGATCAAGGCCTTTGTCCGCATGTCCTCACAAGGATTGGATTTAGGACCTCTTGGCTGCCCTTAACTTGGAATATGTCTTGATATTTTTACTCTACATTGGTGGTGGTAGATTGGAATTAACTTGCTGGAATTCCAGTGATGTCTCAATGAGATTACAAATATAATTTTTTGGATTGTGAGGAAAACTAGAAAGAGGACTACAATACTTGTATGACTGAACTCATTATTCGGGTTTACAATACATGTGTTGACATTTACCTTTGTGATCTGCTGATGGTTAATTTCAAAACAGTAATTGAAAAGTGCCTATGTTCTGTGGGTAGGGTTCTGTAGCTCTTTTACATCAAGCTTGTTAACCATTTCATCTAAAAGTTCTGCTTTGTTGACTTTGTCTTCCTACTACTAACATATATTATTAAACTCTTCTAAGACTGTCATTCATCCGTGGTTTAGGACTATGGTATTTGACAAATGCAAATTCACAATTGTTATATCTTCTTGCCTAATTTTTCTCTCCTGTTATACAGTTGTCCCTTTTCATCTCTAGTCTATTAATTTGGTGTGAAATTTTATTTCCATTGACATTAATTTTGCTATATTAGCTATTCTGCTTTCCTAGTTTCCAACTATGTTTCTTTTGTCCTTAAAGCTTCAGTCTTTTAGTGTTTGTTTTATTCACATGCGTTAGGCAATGTTAGGAACAATATTTCCCAATGTGTTCATGCCTAAATGCAATGTTAATTTATTTCTAGCTCATGAGACAGTGCTCCTTGGCCACCTGAGTCCCTGCATGTGGGAGGGGACTGTGGGGAGCTTCATGATCCTTTAAAGGGTGCACTCCTGTACTTCCTCCACCAGCCAGCTATGTATCAAAGCTCTGTGTGATTGTGAGGGAGAACAGGAAGTGATTTTGCTGAATCCCCAGAAAAGAAGGCCTGGGGTTTGGGGAAAAGCTAGCTGTCTCTAGTACAGTCTTTACATCTGCACACCACATTCCTCTCTGCTTCTTTCATCCCAGACAGAGATGACCTCATTCTCTTACTTAAGGCTGTGCAACCTTGGGTCTCCCTCATGCTCATATGTGGTTCGCTAAGGACCTGTGACATGCAGAAAAGCAGCTTATCCTGCATACGTGCATGTCCTGCTGTTGCCTTATATGGTGGAGGTGGAGTAGAGGGAGAATATTAGCAGCAAAACCTTCTGTTTTCAAGAGAAGAACTGGAAACACCCTGCTCTCTGAGAGATGGTGACAGACTTCTGGTGTCCTGTAGGAGCTTGGCAGGAAGAGAATTTTAGTCCTTTGGAGGGAAACCCCATGTGTCATATACCCAGTACGTCTCACTACCTGCCTCATCTGATGGGGTCTGCAGGAGAGCACCCCCTGGGGCTGCTGCTGCATGGTTGAGGATTATAGATTTTTTTTTTTGGATGGGGTGCTATTGGGGTACTGGGGATTGAACCTAGCACCTTTGCATTGAGCTATATTCCCTAGCCTTTTATTTATTTATTTATTTATTTAGACACAGCATCTTGCTGAATGACTGAGTTGTCCAGCTTGGGCTTGAACTTGCAGTCCTCCTGCCTCAGTCTCCCAAAGTGCTGGAATTATAAACATGCACTATTGATCCTGAGTGGAAATCAAAGATTTTTGTTTTTTGTATTTATAGGCTTTGAAGATTAGATTCTTCATTCAGTAAATGTCTTGCTGTTGTTAGTAAGAGTCAAATATTTATTTTCCATTAAGCCATGCGTAATTACCACACCATCTTTCCTAGAAGAATCTCAAGTTGCTGCTTTTTTTTCTAATTTGTTGTTATCAAAATGTCAACCTATCTATCTGTCTGTTTTCCCTCCCTCCTCTTCTTCTTCTCTCCTTTTGAACTCAGTGACAACTACCATGAGACATCTGAAATAATGGCCTTGGGTTGAGAAGTAGCATCATTAACCTGATAAGTGCTACTGGGCTGAATTATTTGCATTTACTCTGAAGTCGTAATGGTGATTGTCTCTCTAAAACTTTCCCAGGCTTAGTTTATCCTCTTTGGGCTCCTGAATCTATTGGCATTCTCAAGCATATAATGTCCAAATTTCACTTCTGCTTTCAGCCTGGGCCATTCTTCTTTCCCAAGCACCTCTCTTTTGTATGTTGTCTTGATCAAAGCAGGGAGCTAGCACTCACTGACATCCTCGCTGTGCCGTGCCCCAGCTCAGCTGATATTAGATCTGCCTGTCAAGTTAAAACAGAGGACAGTTTCACCAAATGTTTCTTGGTGTGTGACATAGGCCACATGAGTGCCACTGATCCACAGGTGGCTTTTGTCCATGTGGTGAGTAAGGTATCCAGGTTCCTTTCATCTAATGGCTCTTACGTCCCTAGGAACTCATTATAGCTGATTTGTTTTCTGGAAGGAGAAAGAGAGTGTGGGGACCCAGTTCACATGAGAAGCAGCCCCAGTGTTATTCATCCCCGAGACCACTGGCGGGAACCTGGATGCCCTGCAGCAGCATGACACAGGCAGGGACAGTGGCATTTGTGCCCATGCCCCTGCTCCTGATGGCCATCCCATGCCTCAGGAAGGGACACTAGCCTGATGGACACTGTTTCCCTCGATCTGCAGTGCAGCTTTTTTAATATAATAGAGCCAGTTTTAAAATTATGATATGACTTTTTTCCTTTTAATATGTAGATTTAAAGCCATTTCTGTTTCTCACAGATACTGATGTTTGTACTAGTTTCTGTTTCATTCTGTGTTTTTCTTGTCCTACCAAGCTTTTTTTCTTTATTACTGTGCTGAAATTCTCTGGACACACTTTTGGATTGGTTGAATCTAAAGTCTTGAATTGGTTAAATTTCTTTATATCTCAGGCATTCCACACATCTTTTTCTTTTCTTCTCTCCTGATGTTCCTGGTTTCTTCTCACCTGTGCTTCCCCTCCCTGCTTCCCTCCCTTCCCCGCTTCTGTTATCCTTGAAATTTTAACATGCGTATTGTCTAAACTTTCTCTCACACAGTACCAAGTTAATCTGTGTCACTCTAATCAATAAAGAAGACCCTACTTCAGTGGTGGCAAAGCTGTGGGGTGCACAACACAGTGGGCACGCATGCCACAGTGGGCATGCACAGCCTTCTCTGTCCACCTGTGAGCCAAGGTGTCCCGTTGTCACCCCAGCGGCTGAGCTTCCCATATTTAGGTTTAGCTTCAGTGCTGCCACTTTGCAGTAAATAAGTGAGCTTTCTGGTTGCTGTTTGGGTGCTCAGTCTTTAAAAGTTTTGTCATCACTGTCCTGTGTGGTTTAGTGGCTCAGTGAATTCCTCCCTCCCATAAAACAAAGCCTCTTCATTTTCCTTTTTCATGTTCTTCTCCAGTTCATTTGGAAGTGGGATTTACTGGGTCATGTGGCCAATCCACACAGTGTAACTTGACTGTGACCTGTCCTTTGGTAAGCGTGTCATTTGAATTCCCAGCTTCTGTCTCTGTAAGTGGTTGGAGCCTCTAAGAGGCTGCCAGGCAGGTGCTGTGCCAAACAGGAATCCTCAATTCTTTCTGAAGCACGTGTCTGAATGTTCTCTAGTTTGTCTTTTGGATATCCTGCCTTGCTTCTGCAGAGCCTTTTCAGACTCATCTGTAAAGACTGCCACGGCCCCTCCTCGAGCCAAGTGGCACTGTTACATGTTTACTGTCCTCTCTGCCTTGAGTTCCTCTCTGTGCCAGGCAGAGCAGCCAGCTTCTCGGGCACTATGCCAGCCAGCCTGTGGCAGCCTGATCAAGGCCTGGGTTTCCAAGTGGCTTAGGGAAAATTGCTGCTGCCTTTATTACTGTCCTACATTCATTTCTACTTAGGACTTTCCCCCTTGTTCAAGGGTTCATTGTACGGCCATTCTTTTATTCTCTAATGTACAGCCTGCCTTGAAAATTTGCTGTGTGCCACTCACTGTGTAGCAAGTATTCCAGACAGAGATTTCGAAGTGTACATTCTAGTTTACTGTCAGTGTCCCTGTGTCGTTTTGGTTTCCCTTCATCGTACTCCACAGTATTCTTAGGAATGGAAATTGGTGTCACCTTTTTGGAGTACATCCAGAAAAAAAAATCTATCAAAATTTAAAATATGGCTGACCCTTGACCTAGCCGTTCCACTTCTGGGAATTATTAAGGTGTGATATATATATATATATATATATATATATATATATATGATATACTACATGTATTGCAGCATTGGTTTCACTAAGAAAAAGCTGAAAGCAACATAAGATAATATACCAAAACCAGTAGCCAATACCTATAGGATACTGAGTTGCTTTTCATGGATATCAGCCCCAAGGAGGATGCTCCTCTGCTTTCACAAATGGGGAAGCCATGGCACTGAGAATTTAAGCAAAAGGTTTACAAAGCTGCTGATGAAAAGGAGGCAGCTTTTAATAATGATCGAGCATCCCTAAAGTGGACTGAACACACTAAAGTAGTGGACAAATATGGGGTCAGAGCTTTAGTTAGACAGTCTTTAATTAGCTATTCACTAAAATAAGCCAGATTTAAAGCAACAGATGAGGTACTTTGTGTTTGTAGGAAGAGTTAGATAGTGCTTTGGTAGGTGCAGGGAATATACAGTGTTGTGTACCAATTTGCATGAGCCTCTTAAGTGCTTTTCTTGGGAAAGTGAGACTTGTGGACATTTTCCCTTTATATTGTTCCACTTCTGCACTATTTTTACTTCCTTCCATGACCCAGTTTTATTTTTGCCACTAAAGGTGAACTTAAATAGCTGAAGACCACTAAGGGTGAATCTAAGTTCATCTCTCCAGTTGTATGCAAGCAATATCAGTAGCACTGACAGTTAGGGACCGACACTTCTGAGTTGTGTGCTTGCTGAGGTCTGTGCATTGGCAGAAGTCTGCAACATCCCTGGCCTTCACCCACTTGCTACCTATACAACCAATGGCAAACCCTGACAACCACAGATGCCCCAAACCCTGTCAGATGTCTGCTGGGGTGAAGGCTGGCTGCTGATTGAGAAGTTGGAGGTGGCCACTGACCCCACTGGAGGACTTCTCCATTCTCTGCACAAAACATCCTGCTCTATTTGAGAGATACCAAACTTCACAGGTTCTTCAGGAAGAACACACAGTCCTCTCAGTCAGCGTAGATCTGGCTAGCTTTCCTTTTTCTATTCAACTTAACTGCTGTTGACCTTTCACCAGATAATCAACAGGCCCAGATCTCTGTGTTCATAATGGGGTACCCATGGTTCCAGGTGGAGGACAATCTGATTTTTCATTTTATAAGCGGCTTGCTGAAAGTGGGGGTTCCAGTGGTTAATAAGTTTCATTAAGAATACAGCTGTAAAATATGCAAAATATATAGACTATTCCTGTAGAGCATGTAATTATACAGTAAATTAGCTGATGTCCAATGTGTAGCTTTTTAAGCACATCTCTGATGTTTCCAGTACTTACCACATAAGATATAGGGGATGTTTATTAAGAGTCTTCAACTGTGTATAAAAGTAGAGCAGTCAAAAGTAATGGTGTCTGCTGAAGGATTCTTTATCATATGAATATACCTTTAGTCATCTATTATTTATTTCAGCTATTTTATATGCCATTATAATAAATATTATGACAGAAAAAGCTTTTACGCTTCAACTTATGTACTACTCTTTACTTGCTGCAATCCTTCAGGAAAATGTAACCATGTTTTACCTATAGTTAACGTAAATCATCACTTACATTAGAATGAAAAATTCACTATGAAAAAGGCTCTTTCTTCACTAGTGAGGCGTAAATGCATAATCATGTTGACTGCCAAACTTCCACACCACTCTCTGTCCTTTCTTAAACTGTTTTTAAGCTGCAAAGTGAATACATTGCATAGCGGGAAATTGGAAGGTTTTGGAATATTTTCACTCTCTTGTTAGTTTCTGGCAAGATAAGCATTTTTTATCCAGAGTGCAAAATATTGCCAATTACTGTCTAGGTATTTTTAATAGTTTTGTTTAACACGGCTCGTAACTCATATACCAAATTAAATCACCTATTATCCAGTATAATTTCTCCTTGAATGACCTCACAATTAGATATAGATATTGATATTATTTTATAAATTGACTTCTACCAACAGAAGGCAAAATGTTTGGCTTGTACATAATAAAGAAAGAGTTGCTAGCTATAATTTTTTTCTTAGAGATGTTTGTGTATTTTGGCAGGGGAGTTGCACTAGTGCTTATTTGGGATTTGGAAGTGAGGAGATGCTTGATGGTTGTTTTCAAGGTTATAGATGACAGACCCAAAACCTTTTCTCCAGAAGTTTCTAGAAAAATTCAGACTTCATCAAATATCATTTTGATGTGGTTCTCAATTTCAGAATGTGGAATCTTCTCTTAAGAACATTTTCTTATGGAAAGATAGTGTTCTACGGACTGGTAAAATGTGTAGAACCAGGAATAACACTGTCAATCTCATCCCTTCCTGGAAAGAAAAGGGAAAGTGCATTTACCAGTGATCCTTTCATTCTTAAGACTCAGCCCAAATGGTCAAACTCCCTATCAGGCATGCTCATGCCACTGGCTTGTGTTTGTTCAAGAACACAAATAACAAAAGCTTCTGTCTCCTCCTTCATTTCCCAGGGAAGATGCTGCCATCTTTTGCTGCCATTAACATCACTTAAAAAATACTGGAGAAATTAATGTTATAAGCCTCACATAGGATATTGATGAATTATTAAACCAGTTTAGTTAGATTTCCATTGTAGTTCAGTGAATAATGTCATGTCAATAATACGCTCAGTACTAGTGTCTCTTGCTATTGTAAATGTGACAACTCCTGTTAAAGGTTTCAGAACATAAAACCAGGACTGAGAGTCTGTAAAGTGGAAGGGTGAGAGACATCAGCATAATCCAATTAAGGTCCATTGGATTAGAATTTGCGGGATGCCATTAGTAATAAGCTCTGAATATAGATTATTGCCCTGGTTCTATTTTTCCTTCCTGCAGTAACACTTCTCTTGTAAATTCTAAGCATATAAAATAAATATAATATAAAATAGACATAAACAAGAATATATTGATGTTAATTTCTTTGTAGCTTCTTAGTGTTATGTGTTGAGGGCTAGAAGACAGAGACCCATTACAGTGTGACATTCCCAGGATGACATGAGCTTTGGAACCAGCTGCCCCTTGGTTGGAAACCTGTATTTTTACAAGCTATATCACCTTAGACTCCACCAACCTGTTTTCTCTTCTGTAAAATGGGAGAGAGTATACATACTTTGAAAGATTTTTTTCATATTACCAGTGAATGAAAAAGTATTACCAAGCATATTGTAGGTGCTTATTATTTTGTGGCCTTTATTTTCAAAGAATATATGTAAATGAGTTTCTTTTAGGGGGATCCATAAATAAACTATTCCCCAAGTGTAAGAGATGGGCAGGCACATAGCTCTGAAGTCTGCCGTGACTGGCACTTTGAACAAGGTAACAGAATTGCTTATTCACCGTAAATGGTAAGTCCTGCTTCTTTCTGCAGTTGGGTCTGAAGGTTCACCCATAGCTAAGGTAGAATTTCCTCAGTATATTAGAGGCTGAGCTCTTTGCACTCACTGAATACCTCGAAGTCACTCGGTTATTCTGCTCCAACCCCTGAAGGGATCTGCTCCTCTTTTTGTCCCACTCAATGGTGATGATTTCAGTGAACCACAGCAAAGAGCTACCCCACCTGCCACTTGGTGGGGCAAAAGTGTGCATGGGGACTTTTTTGGTGGAGCCAAGTACAGAATACAAAACCCACATATTAAAGGAGAGTAATGTGAAGCAAGATTATGAGTTTTCTCTAGCATTTTCCGTATCACCTAGCAGCTCAGTTCCCATAGCAAATACTTCAGGTTCATTACAGGAGAAATGGGAGAAAGGAGATAATTCATCCATATCATCCCAGGTGATTCGAAGGCAGTTGTAATGAATAATGACTTAAAGTAATGATTGGTATTTAAAAACAGATTTGATCACTGGAGTTATTCATATCATGTTTTTTAAAGGCATCTCTTTGAGATATACGTTTTTATTTACCCTCCCAATTGTTGGTGAGCAGGGTATCCCTATGAGATTTTCCCTTGATGTGTTGCAATGGTGGAGAATAAAGAGAAGAGGTAAAGGAGATGGGATCTGTGACCAGTGGGTTTACCTTTAGAGGTGGTATTGATGACTGGCTTTTGAGAACGTTGTCTCCCTGTTGATCTGAGGCACAGGACGGCATGCTTCCCATGCCCTGTACCACACAAACCTTGCACTTGCAGATGTGTGGTCTTGCCTGGGCTTGGTTCCAGCTATTGTGAGCCTCTCTCAGGGCATGATGGGTGGTGGTTAAAAGGAAGGGTGAGTGCATATGCAAATATAGATTATGGCACAGTGATGCAAAGCAGATTTTGGCCCTCCTGAGTACTGTTTATGTGATGCTGTATAAGAGTTTCTGAGGATAAGGGCTTCTCTGTCTGTGAGATGGGCAAATGACAATAACTGCCCCTCTATAGGATGTCATTAGGTAGAGAGGTTCTGGTCACCGTTCTGAAGCTGCTCCCTTCAGCTAATGATGAGCCGTTCAGCCTTGTCTGTAAAGAGTGGGCTGTTCACTGCACCGGATGATGATGAAGATGAGGATGATGATGGTGTCATAACAATGAACATTTGCTGTGATGATGCAACAGAGTCTGCAGACTCTTATCAGGTGCCAAGTATTGTTTCTAGTGTATTAGCTCTTCTCCTGAGCCATTATTATTATTATTATTATTATTATTATTTCTGTCCTACCAAGGGCAACCCTGAGTGCACCAGAAGACAGCTTGCCCAGCTGATAGGTGCTGGGCCTGATCCATACCTAGTCAGTCTGGCTTGAGTCCATGGCCTCAGTCAACACCTTTCAGCCCAGAACACTCACTAAATTTGGGCATAGGGACACCATGCCCTCAAGGGTATTTGTAGAGCCTCTCGTTTCCTCCTCTGGGGTTCTGTGCTTCATAGAGGAGCCCTTGAAACTTTCTCTGCGGTATTAATTTTGTAAAATTACTAGGTATTATTATTGAAAAGCAGTGGGCATTACATTTGGACAGTGGCCTTCCAGTTGTATTCATTGAGAGTATGTGTGTGCCTCAGACCTTAGTTCATTGTATCAGAATAAAGACTCTGGCCATGAAAAGCAGGTACCATTATGTCCATTATCAAATAAGGTGGCTGAGGCCTGGAGTTTCCCCTACGTCCTGCTGCGAGCACTGCGGTCATACCGAGCTGTGGCTCTAGGTCAGCCTGCTCTGAAGTCTCTGCTAAAAATGGCAGAATCGCCTTGCTTTTCTCTTTAAATACTGCACACTCCCCATATGGTCCCTTTGGTTTCAGGCAGTATCACATCTGAGTCACACTTGGTTAATTTATAGTCATAAAATGATACTAAAGATTACTGTTGCATAACAACCACAAGGAACTCCTTTGATGCTGCCTTTGCCAACCCTGTAGTCACTGGTGTAGGTTTTAGAACCCAACAAAGGACAGTCATGTAGACTTGGGTATTGAAAGTGCCACCATGCCCCAGGCGCCCACCCCTGTGCCCCAGGCATGCTGCAACAGAGGGTGTGGGTTGCTGCACAGCATCTTTCTAGCTGAGCTGTCGGTGTAGGAGCAGGAGGGCTTCTGAGCTACAGAGAGGTTGCCTGATGCTTCACGTGTGTGATGCCACCTGTGCACTTGTTTCAAAACGCTGGGTCGTAGCATCTGTATACATAAATTAAAGTAAATTAACATTTCTATTTTGCCTGAGATGTTCAGTTTGTATACTGGTGTGATTAGAGGAAACTGTGAGGATTTGAGGAAGGGTTGAGAGATGCATTTTCTTTCAAGATTTAATATGCTCAGTTTGAAGTTCCTTATGTTAAACAAAGACAAGTAGATAGGTAGTTAGGAAGATAGATGAATAAATATAGTGGAATGGAAGAAGGGATATATAGATATAAATTTAAGGTGGGATTTCAGATGCCTTTCTCATGTGTGTCCATGTGCATCTGTCTTTTCTAAGTTTGTCTAAAATTAATATGAGCTGGAAGCAGAGAGTGGCTCAAAATAAGCCTGGCAGGACTGAGAGGGACTAAGTCATGGGCTGGTGTGTTAGTCAGTTCTTCAGTGTATATCTTTAGTTCTTCACCTCTGGGCACAGCACTGAAACTAAAAGACAACTGGCACAGCACGGAACTCTCTGCCAATGAGATGTGATCTGAGGCTATACCTGTCACTGTCGCGTCGAAGCTTTGAGATCCCACTTGTGATCCATTGCATTCCCACCACGGTATAGGCTCCATCTCTGGGGCCTCTGGCTAGCTGTAATAGGTGGGACACACCGACCCAGGTCGAACATGGACTGTGAACAATAATAGTCCTGAACTTTTTAAAGATATGATGAATTTGGAATTGTTCCTTGCTGGAACACATCCTAAGTGACACAGAAGATCTTGCTAACCATGCTGAGGAATTTGGAACACATCTTTTTTACTATTCCAAGCTATAAAAGAATTGTGTGTGTGTGTGTGTGTGTATGTGTATTACTTTTGTCAATCCAAAGAGTAAACTCTGGCCAAATGAGACAAACTTTCCATGTTCCACATGATATATGCTAGTTCAAACAACTGTTAATAAAAGTTGTGGGTTTCTTGGTAATAATGGAGCAGCTTTGTATTTTTTTTTTCTTTTGTACCAGGGATTGAACTCATGACCTCACACTTGCCAGGCAGGTGCTTGTGCCACTGAGCTAAATCTCTGGCTGCAGCTTTGTATCTTAATTCTGATGATGGTTAGACACATCAGTACACATGACAAAATGGCATTGATTTATGTACAAAGATATACTAAGCAAAAAAAGGAAATGAATACATCTTCAAACTGGTGAAACCTTCATAAAGACTGTGGCACAGTAAATTATTGCCCATGTCGACTTTTGGGTTTTGATAATGTACTCTACGTAGGTTAGGTGGTGACACTGTGGGGGAGGCTGGATCGTGAGCATACGGGCATTTTCTGTACTATTTGACCTTTTCTTGTAAATATGTCATTAGTTTCAGAAAAAAGTTAATAACAACAAGTTCATTGAACTAAACCAAGACAATGAATTATATAATCAGTCACTGATTCACTAACAGGCCCATAGGAGGTCTTACATAGGCAGATCAAATCTCTAACACAGTAGCTCACCCCTCACGATGGGTTCTGTTTCCAATCTTTCAGCCATGACATTTCCATTTAAAGCCTGTGTGGTGCCAAACACTTTTGTAAAGCTGGTGGCTTTATTAGACCATCCCACATACATACAGACACAAAATGTAGACACATACACATGTCCTACTTGCAACCCTGGACTTGCCATATTATATAGTCTCTCTGAATTTCTCAGGGTCCAGAGCAGAAACAAGAAACCTGATACCCAAGGCCGGAGATTTACCTGAATAATAGAGTGTGGACTTGAATCACTATTCCCAGGACCCCAGTAACCCACAGCTTGTGCATTAGTCTGTTGAACTGCTTGATGGCTTGTGACCCCTTGTTACCTCTGGATGTGTTTGTTCTGATTTTGTTCTTATTGGTGGTGACAGCTCTGTGCTTTATTTCAAAATGAAGTGAGGGAGAACAAAAAGGTATCTTTCCAGTTATAAGATACACACAGAAAAGAATGTGTGGGCCAGTTGGCCATGCTATCATTTTTATTGGAATATTGCTTTGGGTCCCCATCTGGTAGTGTCCTTCCTGTCCTATGGGGGAAATATATATCCATTTTTATAATATGCAACCTGCATATCTCTTGGGGTTTCCTTGGGGTCTTGGCAAAGAGGAGCAAGCTCTTCACTGCCCCCACCCCACACAGTACATGGATGTTCCACTTTTTCTTGTGATGCATTCAAATTCCCATGGATTCTGTATGTGACAGTGGTGTGTCCTGCTCTGAGGGAGGTGAAGCAAGGGCTAGAGGAAGCAGGATGAGGCTGACAGACACTTTATTTTCTAACTCTGGTTGTCAGATCAAATAGATAAATATTTTGAGATATGAGAACTTCTGTAAGGAATAAATTATCCATTGACAACCTTTGTACTTTAATAAGCTTTTTAACCCTCTGACAAATATTGCTACTTGTAATAAAAGTATGTGGGGTTTTGCTCTTCATCCAGGGGTTCAAACTCTCAATACAGGGTGTAACCTCACTCAGATGCCTTCGGGTGTCCTGGTGGCAGTTTCCTTCTTTATAGGGTGGTGTGGGGCTCACCTTGCATAGATCACCCCTGTCCCAGATCTGTGATCGGAAAACTGGAATGCTAACAGGACTTATGTATTGACATCTCCCCTTTCTTATGGATCAGGTTGATGCTTCACTTTCTCCTTCCAAAATCTGCACATTTAAGCATCTGCCCCTGTCACCAAAGACATTTATATCTACATTGGTCTGTCTTCCTCTTGTCACAGAGATGCTGCTGGCATTGAGGCAAATCATTTCATCAGTTTATACAGTGTTTCCTTAGCACTGGGCTCTGTTAAAGACATAACCAGCTTCCTCTAGGATCTAACAGTGATCTGGTTCAATGTAGTCTTTAGGGAGGACCTTTGGACATTATTGTACCTAGCACACTGTATTTAGGGTCCTAAGATCACCATTTTATTGCCAGCTGGCATTAGGGCAAGAACTTGGCACAATATACATCCCCTCTCCTCCTAGCTAAAGTTATTAAATGTCTTCTCTTTTCCGGACTAGATGTTAGGCACTCAGCCCTTATCTTCACAACTCTGCATGTAAATAATTACTATGCATTTTTTAACAAGTGAGGAAACTGAGGCTTACAAATGTCAAATGGTCCAAAGTCAGCATGCTTTCCAGCTGTCACTGCCTGATGTTTATTGTTCAAAGTTTAGGGCTTGGGCTGGAGCCCAGGACACAGGAAGCCAACATAAACGGGCTGCAAATGCAGCTCATGCAGCAAGGCAGGGTGGAGGTTGTTTTCAGCAGAGCTATTTGTGTCCTGTTTCACAGCATTAGAGGTTTCATGTTATCCTCCTTAGTCTTACTTAATAAGCTTCCCAGTCTAGACTGGAATTCCCGGGTTAGATTTTCTTTTCACCAAGACTTCGTACCTGAGCAGACAGTTGGCCTCGACATCCTTGGCTTTTGTCCTTTGGAGGATCTAGGTTGAAGAAGTAATGGTTCTTAATCTCATACCCCAAAGCTGCTCCAGACTTAAAAGTTTGGGAGTGCTCCGTAAACACAAGGCAAGCCTGAAGGGCATCAGTTTGATCTGTCCTTCCAGTATTGTGCCTGAAGGGCCAGTGAAGCATGATGCTGTCTCATTCTGACCTCTGCAGACCTGGCTTCCTGCCAAAAATGTGGGCGTTGGGATCCACTGATTGGGGGTCAATCTTTGGCCCCTTCTTAGCTCTATAATCTCTGGTAAAATGCCACCCTACAAAATGGGAAAAAATATTGCTTGTCACTGAGTGACTGTGAAGAGTAATGAGAGTTTATATGCAGATGCCTGGTGTGGACAGTGGCGTCTTTAGCATCACTCATCAGTAAGTGCCCCACTTGTCTACAGAGTAGTTTGTGTTACTCGGCCAGGGTCTCTTGAGGACCTTGGCCAGTCAAAGTCCATTGGCGTAATGAGTCTTGCCTGCTTTTATACTTTCTATAAATGAGTTCACTGCTTTTAATTTGTAATACAAGCTTAGTGGAAAGATTTTGAAAGCTGGATGGCAGCTCAAGATTGAAATGTTGTCCACTGCATCCTGGGCTGTTCCGAGCTCGGTCCTGACAGCCCTCTATCTTTTAGCTTTGCAGAACTCAGATTGTGGGGAGAGAATGTGTGCCTGAAGACCTTTCGGAGTCTCTTCTATGTGCTGTGATTCTCACAGCACAGCCCACACCCTGCAGATTTAGCAACGTCCCAGCCTCACATGCTCCTGGACTTGGCAGTAAAAGCACTGTTCTTCCATTCATTCCAATGATTTATATTCTCTCTGGGCGTCTAATATTAAACAGGGGAATTCCGACATGTTCCATAACACATTTACTGTAACTTGATACCATGAACTAAACTTGCTGTTATTTATCATTTCTTTTTATTTTCTCTCATTCCAGCACAAAGCCAAGGTAGAAGCAATGACCCTGGACCTTGCTCTGCTCCGTAGCGTGCAGCATTTTGCTGAAGCATTCAAGGCCAAGAATGTGTGAGTGTTCCAGGGGAGGGTTATAGATCATAATTCCTTGCTATTGTAATGTCTTTATCAGATGAGCACAGTGGGGAGAACGCAAGGCTAAGGTGTTGTCTTGGTGTCCACATGGGAGGCTCATTTATATTGGCCCTGTTTAGGTGTCCCATATTTTCTTGACTCTAAGTCGCCCTCATTATGAGATATGTCATCAATCTAATAACGGCTTCCAAGATTAAAAAAAAAAGAGAGCAGAAGAAGACACTATTGAGGAACTAGTAAAAGTGGCTAATAAAAGCTAGGCCATTGTAAGATGCAGCCTGGTTATAGAACTTTTTTCAGTGCTCCTCAGCTATGAGGATAAATATATTTTAATCACATTGGGAACAGATTTCCTCTGTTATCTAGTAATGCAGGGACCTGAAAATCAGAGCGTGCGAGGACCCAGTGTTTTGCAAGTCTGCAGTGGCCTGATGTGGTACACAGGTGTGGTTCCACACACACAGACTCATGGGCTGACAGACTGACTGCTTTTTCCCCTCATTCTGTTTCAGTCCTTCAAAATGCTTGAAGGAGAAAATTTTGGTTAGGCACTTACATATTTTGATGCTTTTACAGGCTAACTTCCTTTTCCTGTAGAGAGAGAGGGAAGGAGAGAGGAGAGAGGGGAGAGAAACAGGAAAGAGGGAGGGAGAGGAAATCAAAGAGGGAAGAAGGGAGAAAGACCCCATGCTAAAGAAAGCAACCATGACTTGCTGTACTGTTAATTACAATATTTTATTCCCAAGTGTTTATTTTTACTTTGCCTCAAACACAGGGCAAGCAATGCTGGTTTCTCATTTAACATAGTTGTTTATGTTTCATTAATAAATAAGCTTTTTTTCCCCAGTGAGATGGTTGAAACAAGAGGATTCTGTTAATCATAGTGCAGCTGGTGCCAAGGCTGAGATAATTACACCCATAGGTTCAAGGACCTCTGCCATGTAACAGTGTCCTTGGTTAGGCTGTGTGTTAGGAACACCCGATTTACTGTTGTCCGAGTAGATGAGGGATGGAAGGCAGGGTAACCTTAGACCAGATTATCAAAAGGTGCTGTGCAGAGCTGACCCCAGTGCTGTCCATGCTGATCCTGTGACACTGTGCTGTTTTCGAATGTCACAGAGCTTGTCCTGTAAGGCTCATTTTGGGGTAACCAGGGGCCTGATCCTTGAGCTCTGTGCATTCCACAGGGTGGGAGTCCTTAGAGATTGGTTCCATTCCCTGAGTGCAGGCCCAGCCAGTGCTCAGGCACTGTTGGAGCATCCCCAGGCAGCCAGCAGATCAGCATGAGCCCTTCTCTGTGTCCTTCACAGCACCCACAGTAGCCAGAGCAATTTGAGGAAGCACAGCAGTGTCCAAGGCAGTCGTTCTTTGAACGCTCCATCATCCGTTCGTCTGCGTGCTCTCCTACTTCACACACATTTGTTAAGACCACCAAGCTCGGCTTCTCCTCGGTTCTTCGAAGAGAGTGTTGGCCACTGGAAGCCAAGTTAATCTTAGCTGTAATCGCTGTTGTCAACAAACAGCGTTTTATTGTTGACGGACGAGTCCTCAACCCAATGTGTCTGCAGTGGTTTCAGAGGGAACAGTGCTAACAGTCATTGTAGCAGAAGTGGCAGTCCTTTGATTCGGGGCTTCTTGTGGGCCACACATTAAGAATTATTTACACGCATGCTCTACTTGCACACATTTTCTGATTTAATTCTCAAAGCGATCCTTTGTGTGATTATCCCCGTCACACAAGAGGAGGAAATGAGGCTCAAAGGAAAGGGTATGTGATTAATCCAAAGGCAGGTGGTGAGCAGAGAGCTGAGGTCCCACATGGCTAGGCCCCTAGGCCTCCCTGTTAGCCACCTCACTGTCAGGTCCTTCATGGGATGGACACTGAGACTCACAGAAGGCCAGTGACTTTCACAGGGTAACATGGCGGTCAGCGGCAGATGTAGGACTGCAGCCCTGCACTCTGCCTGGCAGCACACTGCGTCAGGTGGGTCTTGCATTCACTAGCTGTGATCGGCCCCCTCCAGTCGGGCACCTTGGAAGTGAACAGCCTTGGGATAGGAGAACCAGCTGTCACATACCAGGATCTCCTTCCATGCCTTAACGGGACCGTTAGTTTTCAACCATTAAGTAGTTTGGAAATCATCAAATTTAAGTGTCTTTGTTAATCACTAAACCCAAACTGTTGGAGGGAGCTGTGGCCCACATTGCCCTCGTCCTAGATTTTATTCTATTTTTTTATTTTTTGGTGCTAGGAATTGAACTCACCACCTCGTACTTGCCAGGCAGGCGCTTATGCCACTGAGCTAAATCCGAGCCCATAGTCCTAGATTTTAGTGAAGAACTTGTAAGTTTTTATACTAGTTCGTTCAGAAATAAGGGCAGTTTTGCTTTCAGAACTCTGCAGCGCTTTCTGTATTTGTCTCTTGGGAACACAGAATTGTATGTGGCTTAGAGAAATATTGTGGTGGCGAAAATATGCAGAAAAAAGTGAGCGCTTCTACTTTTGAAATACTGCCAAAGTGAAATCTCTCATGGATAGGCAGATGACAGTTCAGTACGCACAGGTCTTTAGATTCTGGGAACTGTCAGATGTGAACTTAAGTGCCGGTGACGAGGCTGCCAAAAAACATGTGTAACTCTATTTTTATCATCACCTCCCATCTTTAGACATTAAAATTTCCTTGTGTGTAAAACATAATGACAAATGAAAGAAAGGCTGCCAGTTTAGAACTGATTTCTTTTTGTGCTTTTGGACTGAAGAGAGGAAAAACCTTTAAGTATGAATTCCACGTAGACGTCCTCATTTATGGTATTATTTCTGAGCCCACATTGGAAGGAGGCAGGGTATGAGCAGGCTCTGTTTGCCTGTGTGCTTTCCTCAGTTCCCTCTCTGGCTCAAGTGTGTCGTCCCACCCTGGGGTAGGCAGTGATTTGTGTGGGCTCAGGCTGAAAAAGTGTGAGACAGGTGCCAAACACAAACACTGGCTGTACGTGCAGCTTGGGTTGCATGGAAGCACCCTCTGCTGCCTCCTAGCAGATGTGCAGTCAGCCTCTCTGGGGATGTCTCCCTTTCCTTAGGGGCTGGGGTGTGGAGGAGGAGGAAGCTCATGTTGCTTTGGAATGAGCACTGCTAAAATGATTGTATAAGCCCTAGCTGTTCGCTAACTTCTTGCTTTTCTGTACAAGGCAATGTGCTTAAGCGCCTAAGTATATATTCTCTTTGATTTCTAATGTTTACCCCAGACCTCAGCCATTATTACCCCTGTTTTACAAATTGAAAAGATAGAGGACAGACAGGCTAAGTCACCTGCCCACATTTACTATGATGTGGTAAATCCTGAATTGGAACCTATGTCTGTTGGAATCCAGAATCTGTAACTCTTCTTATTACATCTCATTCTTTGGTCATGTCTTTTTTAGTATAGATTTCTTTATTAGTGATGTATTGCTGAGTAAAAATTCCATGGTTTAAACCAATAAATGTTTTTATTTAAAATAGTCCACAAGCCAAGCATCTGAGGCTGAGGCAAGATGATTGATGTGTGTTCAAGGCCAGCCTGGGATACATAATGAGTTTAAAATCAGTCTGTTGAACTACATAGTGAGGACTTGTCAAAAAACAAAACAAAACAAACAAAAAAACACAAGATACACATTTGTACTCTCTTTTTGTGTTTTTCCTTCCTTCTTCTTTACCTTCGCCTCCCTCCCTTTTTCCTCTCCCTGTTTGCTTAAATCAGGACTCAAATCCCCTTAGTGCTTTAATTATTATTTGGTAGTACTGGAGACTGAACCCAGGGTCTCCACAGTAAGCTACATTCCCAGCAAGTTTTTATATCTTTTAATTTTAGGCAGGGTCCCACTAAGTCACTAAGTTGCCCAGGCTGGGCTTGAATTTGAGATGCTCCTGCCTCTGCCTCCCAGAGTTCCTCCCAGAGGGCTACCATACCCGAATGTTCAGTATATTCTAATCTACAGGCTGTCACTGTACATTTTTTAAAAATATAATTGCAGCATGCTAGTTTAAGGAACCAGGTGGTCCTCTTAGAGGTTTCTGTGATCCATATTTTTATGATTGCTTCCTTGTGGTGATATTTAACTCATGCTTCCTTCTCCTTGATTTCTGTGAAAAGGCAGTGAACTAGAAATGTGATCACCTTTATGTTTAGCTTTTGGTCAGACCCCTTTAGGAGCTGAGGTGCATTATCCACCCTGGGGAACCAAATCTCTGGCTTTCAGAGCCCATGCAAGGCTCTATGTGTCCTGCCCCACTCACACCCGTGTCCTCTCAGTTTGCCCACTTCTGTTTTCATTTGTTTATCTATTATTCTGCACTTAGGTCTTCTGGGTGGTCAGCCTTGGAGCCTCAGCCTGCCTCTAGCTAGTTCTCCCCAGTTTGTTTTGGTTGTAGTTAGCCAGTGCATTGTAGGTCAAATTATTTTGGGTATTACTGGAAAGCTCTAACCCAAAGCCTGAGTTAAGTCCCAACCAAAGTGGGTTTTGCAGGATATTTTTCTTTAAACTATGATTCTGGAGAGATGCTGGACTCCACACTGCCTGGTGGGGAGAGGCATCCTTCCAAGTAGGAGGAGCTGGGGCTCTTTTCTGCTTTCAGACCAGTTATTTGGATAATTTTGCAATGGACTCATGAACAGTAGTATGTTGTTTGCAGTGCTTTTGCCCATTTTGTCCTGGCTATAGCTGTGTAGTTCCCTGTGACACATACGTTTTCAGTAAGGCCTAGCATAATTCAACAGCTCTGTGAACGAGGTGCTCCTTCAGTATCTTTCCTTCCTCCAAAAGTTGCCTAAGTTGAGTTTCATAGGTCTTCAACAAATTGGAAGCTAGATTCCAGCTCTGGAATTATGGAAGTTAGAGATGGCACATAACAGAGCGTGCATTCCCCGTGTTAGACAGCTCATAATACTGATCAAAGGTTTTGCTTCATCCTGGAAATTAATTGAAATTGATAGGAAATTTATTTTAAAATAATCATGCAATTCTGAAGGCTTCCAGGGCTTCATTTTTTGATCTTGAGTTTGTATTTCTTTTCTCAACTTTCTGTTTCTAGTATAATTTAAAGAAATTAGGTTTCTTTTCACTTAGAAGGTCATATAGAACAATGTTTTTAAGAGGTGAAAATAAAGGTTTTCCCTCCTTTTTAAACATTTGAGGAGAAATATCTTCAACAAAGTTATTTATTTTCACTTTCTACTAAATTACTTTCAGAACTTGAAACTACTAATCCCATATATAATATTCTTGGATTCATATTGCAGAGTTTGCTGTCTCCAGTCCTTCCATGGAAGTGAGTAGGCTATAAATTATACATAAATTTCAAATTTTGAGGGATAAATTGCCCTGAAGACCAATGTGTAAGTTACAGATTAATCTTTCTTTCTCTCACACCTAAGTTTGAAGAGTAATGTTTTAGGCAGCATATCTTCATCTTTCTTTACTCAACATGAGAAATCATTTTTGGGTTTGTCTACCAGGGGATCATGTTGCTTTGCTTTTCCACACAGTATGAACACTAAAAGAAATGAAAGCAGAACGGCAGATTCTAGCTGTAATGAATGCTCTAAATCTTGATCTTCATTATGATTTTTTAAGGAAAGTTTTAATAAGTATGCAAGTAAATTTTCCCCTTTCCTGTACATTTTCCACTTTAAGGCATTACAAAATCATATGGTATGATGTTTTGCTCAAAACATCAGGGAAGATTGCTTTTCTCATGTGTGTGTGTGTATAATATGTTTTTTTCCCATTTGCTACTTTATTTTTTGGGCATCAAATCTTTTTATGTAATTCTTTAAAAATATTTCTGCAGTAGATAATATACTGTTAGCCACAAAAATACTAACTTGAAACAGTATAATAATTACAGTATAGAGGTGAGTGAATTTCAGGTGATAAGATCTCTGTTGCAACTACTCACCTCTGCCATGTGGTATGGAAGCAGCTATGATCAGCATATAAATGGATAAACATGCCTATGTCCCAATAAAGCTTTATTTACAAGCAAACAGTGGGCCAGATTTATTGGGGACCACAGGATGCTAACTCCTGGAAATCAGCACACAACCCCAGGTATAGTGAAAGCAATTCAGTTTTGGGGACCGACTGAACTTAGGTTTAAATTCCAGCTTTGTTGCTTACTAGCACTGCGGCTCTGAGCAAAATACTCATCATCTGTGTCACAATCTTGAATTCTGTATGTAGTGGGCGATTACCTATGCTGCACAGATGGTTGACAGTAGCCATTAATGAAATAGCTAGATACATGTCTGCATTGTGCATATGGTTATTATGCACATGTATGTGATTATTTCCTAGATCCTAACCTGTTGAGAGGTTTTTAAGACTATGCACGGTATCATAAGATAGAAATAAGAGATCTACATGAAACATGGAAGAGAGATAAATGAGGATTTGTCAGATACCATCAGAGAGGAAGTGTGCCTCTCATAAGGGTTTTCATAATCATTAAAACTTGGGCTGATGAATGAGCCTTGAGATTCCTGGCAACCAGGAGAATACAGGAAATGAGTTTCATATTGTCCATCAGCTATTAGCATGACAAGAGCCAAACGGAAATAGTTGTTACCATGGTTATGCTCCAGTGAGGATCTCAGAGTAGTTATTACTCTGCTGAGTCTTTTCCATCTTCTCTTTGTTATTTACTTTTTATACATAGAGACTCAAAGCCCTGGACCTGAGGGAAGCTTCACCATTCTTTTGTAGAGGACATGCCTTGATTTTATTTTCTTTGGTATTTCTGTTTCCCTTGTCTCTAGGCATCTTTTTTAGTTGATCTGAGTCATCTTACGACCATGTTTCTTCAGATAGGTGAGGGGCACAAGGACAGACTATAGCTCCCTGTATATTCTGGCATACCTGAATTTTTCCTATGACTTCTGTGTGTCCCCTCCTTTTAAAACATATTGTCCTCACTGCAGTATACATTCAACACTTACAGAGCTAGGCTAAGCATTGTAATTAAGCCACTTGCCTTCTCATATCTCCTGTGCCTAATCTCCAGCTGTTGCAACAGTCATGATGCTTAAGAACTTTTTTGATAAATTTAGATAATATCAGTGTTCTAAATTTTTTAGTGCATCTTTTGGCTATCTCTGAAAGTCATCACTGCAATGGCTAAGGAGTAAATGAAAGGATGTTTGATTTAACAATGATACTTATGAAATATTTTTAAATTTCCTAACAGAATTCTCAGTTTAACCATCACTAGCATGTTTCATAAAATGAAAGAGATATATATTAATAAAAATACAAGCAAATGATTCTTTCCAGGAAGAGTTACAGCCAAGCTTGGAAAGGTGTTTAGATTTTCTGTGGGGCTGCCTTTTCCATGCCTCAGCCATATGTTTTTATCTCTAGCAAATAATATAAAGTGCACTGGTAGTGTTAAACATTGATCATTTAAGGCACTTGGCTAGATGTGGGTTCTCAAATTATTCTGTAACAGTTACCTAATACTTTTGCTTTTGTGAGCCAGGTGATGTCTGCTGCAGTCACTGATACGTTGTAAAGTGCATTGTTGAAGTCTAAGGGAGGCCATGGTAGTGCAAAAGGAGTTGCAGATTATATAAACAGCATACCAACAAAACTTTATTAATGAAATCAGGAAGTAGGCTGGATTTTGGATCTGGAATGACACTGTGGGTGTACCAGCCCCTGGATTGCAACCTTTAGCTCTCTGAAATGTAACTCAGTTTTGTAGCATCCTATTTCATCATGAGAAATACATTATTATTTTTCTTGTAAAATGAATTATGTTAGACCTGGTCAAGATAAATAAGTTCATATAGCTAATGTTGTGTGGTTAATTTCAATTATCTGCATAGACTGCCCTGGGATTCTTACCAGCTGAGAGAAGAGGTAAGAGCATTTGTAGAGCAATGTGTTGTGCTAAGTTTTGGAAATATCAACATGAGAAAGCAGGTCGACTACAACAACTGAGTGCTATTTAAGTAATAATGACACTGAAGCCCTAATTGGAGCTTGAAACCGCATGATGATGATGATGATGGTGATGGAAGATATTTATCAGCTGTTTATCATGTGTCATGCATAGCTAAACACTTACATGCTAACTGCCTTAGCCTTACAGGGACTTGGAATGTAATAAAAAATGGTGATGCTTTATGTTTCAGCCTAAAACAACAAATGACCATGTGTTACAGATGAAGAAACTGAAGCTTGAAGAGATTAAGCACCTTGACAAAGGTCATGCTACTTAATAGGTTGTAGGGCTAGAACTTGAACCAAAATCGGCACTGAGTTCAGCTTAGACAGTAGTTTGTTGAAGCAGAAAGTTCTGTCTCATTTGGGAAATGCATCATGTGAATACATTGCCTCTGAAGGAGATTTCCCCCATTAATAGGATGGATGAAAACCACTGCCTACTCGGACAATTATTGAGGTCACTTCAAGGTTGGAAAAGATGCTTCTTCCAGCCAATTTTCTATCACCAAGAGGAATTTATTTTGCTGAAATATGTGTAAAAGAGGTTAAATGAATTCAATAGAACAGAGGCTCATCCCTTCAATTAAGGTACTAACACTGTTTACCTCCAAATGTCTAGGTGTCTCTCTGTGGAGTCTACTTAAGCAGAAATGGCAGCCATTTACTCTCATTTATAGTTGTTTTTATATTTTTACTCCAAATGTCAGTGTTCTTTTGCCCTTAACTCCTACTTGTCTTCAAAATGATGCTTATCAGGTAGACAGAAGACCAAAGGCTCATTTGCTATATATACACCTCTGAAATGCCAGAGTGACTGTTCTAAAGTGCAAACCTAGCCCTGACACTGACCTGCTTGATGATGTTCCTGTGTCCACCCAGGCCTGTTGATTGGACCCCTTTCCATTTGTTATTTGTGACCTTGTTCTGCAAACCCCTTGCCTCTTGCTGTGGCCCTCACAGAAGTGTTCACAGGTTCTGGATTCTGAGTCACGAGTTTGCTTTTGTTCCTCATCCTCCATTTGTCCATTACCTGCTCATTAGATAGCTTTGCACCACATCCTTGACAGAACTGCCCTCATTTTTTTCTGCTCATCTCAGCACCATGGTTGGATTGACAAGTCACTTCCGGGAATGCCAGTAGTACACCAAATCAGCCCATGGAGTACTTTAAGGATTCTTTGTTCTGTGATGATTTTTCTTTGTTAGATTGAGTCTCAGGGAAGGGAAATCTTGGCTACTTCATCATTAACTTAGCTATGAATGTGATGTACAGCTTATTAAGATGGTCACAATGGCAAATGCCTTAATCTTTATGATTCTCAGTTTCTTCATTGGTAAGAACGAGGGATGATAGTAATATACTTGGTGGTTGTTGAAAAGATTAAATAACAATGTTTATGACAACTAGTACCTAATATATTTAGCTTTTATTAAATTTTCAGTTATTATTATCATCATTATCTTTTGCAACTATCACATTATCTATGTAGAAGTAAGCTCAAAGAAGGAGATAGATGGATGGGTAGATAGATGGCTAGACAAAAGAAAAGAAAGGAGCAAAAAAGAAAGGAAAAAAATGGAGACACATAGTTCCATTTGCTGAACCAGATTTACTTTTAAGATACCAGCCCTCATCCATTCAAGATTCTTGAACTGATATCGCCTTGAGTGGTATGAGGGTTTATGTTTGTTGATCTTGGGAAACAACATTTAAAGCAATAGTATATAAACAGTTATTTCAGGCGGATAACTTAACGGCTCCCTTCTAGGAATCTACAAATATATTTGTCTGTTGAAAGTCAGGGCTTCCCTGGGATGCCATGGCCTGGGCAGCCAGCTGGCCTGGCACTGTTTGGAGTGGACAGGACAGACGCCTCTGAGCCCAATCCATCTAGCCTGTTCTTTGACCTCTATGGAGACCACCCACACAGCCATCGCCGTAGCAAATCCACGGTGGTGTTAACATTTGGTTCCTTGCAGAGAACTCTTGGTTTATGTAAGCCTTGGAAAAAGCATTTCAGTTTCTGTGGTTTAGAATTTGTTTTCCAACTTGGCCCATGAATCCTGCTTCATTTTTTTCCCTTGTACAATCCTAACCAACCCCATTGTCACATTGGAATTCTACATTTATGTAATTGCCACATTGAGTTGTGCTTAAACCACACTGAAATCACATCTTAATAACATGGGAACCATCTTTTCTCCCCAGTAAATTGTTGAGAAGCTAATTCTTGTCAGCCTAAAAACTTGAACATACATTTGAAATAAATCAGCAAGATTACACAGTGTGGCCTGCTGAAAATCTCCCAGGAAGGTTATATTTTTAGTTGAACCACTTGTCACTGCACTGTGTTTGCAGTATTGTGAGTGCTTTCTTTTCTTCATTTTGGGGGACTCTATTCAGTACTTCGTCATTCAGAAAAATTTAGCTTTGCTTCTCCATTTAATATACTACTGTTATAATTTAGTTCCTTACTCAAAATCAAAAAGACATTCAAACTGACATTACACAATCATTGATAACAAAAAACAGAAGGGAGAAAGGTATCTGATTGTCTTGGACAAACATAATTGGTAAGTTACATAGTTTCTGGAAATGGATTTTAGAGGACTATCTCCAGCCAAAAAGGACATGATGTCTGGATTTTCCATAGCACATCTGTAAACTTCCAAGATACTGTCATAGAGGTTCTCAAGTTGGCTGTGTGTTAAATCAGCTGGGAATCATTATGAAACACTAATGTCTGGCTGCTACCCCTTAGTATTCTGATTTAATTGTGGGGCATGGATGGATAGATGGATAGGCCATTGAATAGATGGATGGACAGATGGTAGGAAAAGAGAGAGGGAGAAAGGAAAGGAGAGAGGAAGAAAGGGAAACAGGGATAAAAGGGAGATAGGAAGACAGAGAATGTTCTGGGACATGCCCTGGCATTTGGACTTTTAAAAGCTCCCTGGACATTTCTCATGTTCAGCATATTTTGGGAACCACACCTATCTGGGACACTGAGTTCAGCCCAGCAATGAACCAGGTCTTTTGTTCTGTTCCTCTTGGACTTAAGGAGAGTTGTTAGATTCACCTGTTCCACTTTCTTTTGCCCTAAAAGAGTTCGTAGCACAGAAAAAGTTCTTCAAAACAATTAGTGTGGTGAGCTGCAAAACTGGGGCTTTGGTATTCGACAAGCCCAGGCTCAACTAATGGCTCCGAGCACTCTCAACCAATGGCTCACTTGTCTGGGGTTCAGTTTCCTTGTCTAGGAATAGAATCTGGTGATAGGTAAGGAGATTTTCAGCAGTAAGCATGGTATGTCAGGCATGGACTTTTGCTAGGAGGGAAAAGGGCTTTGGGGAAAGGGAAGCTGTCTCTGCACTCAGACCTTGGTCACAGCAAATGCAGTGAGTCAGAGGGAGAAGCCTGGGGTGGGGTCTCTGTGACAGTGCCCAACACCAGTGCCAGCATCTGCAGTTGCAAATGAGTGATGCTCCCTTTACCCCCACATTTGACCCTCTCAGGTCCTTTATTATATTTCCTGAGTTTTCTTTACTTGTAAATCAATGAACATTTTGACTGTTTCTGCTTTTTATCTATTGTCATTAAGGTTTCTGAAAACATTCATGTACAAGTGTTTGTGCAGACATATATTGTAAATTTTTCTTGGGTATGTACCTAAGAGTGGAATTCCTGCCTTATGTGTCAATTTAGATGTTGAATTCTTTGGGGGAACTTTCAAACTCTTTACCTCCACTGCCATGCCATTTAACATTCTCATCAGCAATATGTGAAGCTTCCAATTTCTCCACATTCTCCCCAATACTAGTCCTTTTTTTTTTTAAAAAAAAGTATTCTTATCCTGGTTCAATACAGCCATCCTACTTGACTGAGTGGTAATGATCCACACATCCTTCCATGTTCTACTTTTCTCCATACCAGCTACATCATGGACATTTTCACATGCTATTGAATATGGATTTTTTTAGTTTGAATTTTTAGAACTTTATAGTAGTCTGTACCACATAGGTAACATTATTTAGTAAATCTTGAGTGTTAAATAGTTATGTTGATTTTTGCTGTTATATACACTTAAATGATGTCCTGCATATACGTCTTTTTAGACCTTTTATTTTGTTAGCATAGATTCCTAGAAGAGGAGATCCTAAGATAAGAATGGCGAACCTTTTAAAACTTTACATGGTAACAGACACCCTGCTGCCTGTCGTATGGGGGTGAGGGTTGAGGTAGGTAGCACGCTATGTGTGTCATAGATTTGCTACCTCTTCTTTCTTGGGCAAAGCAAATGAACATCTTTTAATGTCATTACTCTGTGGAACCAAATTATCCTCCAGGAAAATTTTGTTATTCCTTCACCAAACACTACTCAATATAGCATTACTTTTTTCATTCCTTATTATTGAAATCTGAGCATTATTTTTAAAAATTGCATTTACTTTCCATTCATTAGTGTAGAAATTCTCTTTTCAGGGTTGGATCAGGCCATCAGAACCCATTGCAGCCCAGAAGGCACCTTGCTTTGCGGTGGAGACAGCAGAAGAGGGGCTAGAATCTCTTTCCCTGTGGTGACTGGGGAAGTGTGTGGAGCTGAGCAGTGAGTCTGTGGAAGGGCAGGAAGAGGAGCAACCTGGCTGTTGTTCTTGTTCTCATTATCGTCACTCCCTAGGCCACTCCTTTGTCATAGACGGTGCTCTAGGAGGAGCTCTCAGCAGAACCACAGGTCCAACATGTACCTTCAGGTGTATCTAGAACCTTCTGTCACTCAGCTCTGTTCTCACACAAAACAGGACCCTCTATTTTTCCTGCTCCAAGCTTAATAGAATGCACCCCGTTCAAGAGAAGATTTCAGATTGATTTTTAGGCAAGAAATAGAGATAACCTATGGAGATCCTGCTTCCAAAAGAGATTTTAATCCCAAGTACTTCGTCCACTGGACACCAGAGTCCCTTGGGCCAAGCAGAATTTTCCTCTTCTTTCCCATCCTGCGGGAGGATTTTTCCAGGCTCAGTAGAGCTTTGCCTGAGATTTGTGTCTATTTCCTGTGTGCTCCCACCTCATCCCACCGTGGAAAGGATGACTTTGCCACCTAACACCTGCACAGATGGGCAGACTGCCAGGCCTAATGTGCTACCTACCTCCACCCTCACTCCCATATCAGGTTCCCCTTCATGCAGTGATTTCTGCTGTGATCACATTGGCCTGATTTCACCTGGTTTTTAAAGGCCTTCTTGACTTTTTAGGCAGATTTTAAACCTGTTGATTTTGGTATTGTGTATTCATTATGATAGCATATGCAAGTTTTATGACCACAAAAATGGCACATGCCCATTATAGAACATAAAAAACATGGAAAAGCTTAAGAAAATAAACCATTTGTTGTCTTCCCCATCCATTGTTTTTTCTTTGTTTTTTGAATTTTTTCCCACTGTGGAGATTTTTCAGCAAACACAAGAAGGAAGAAAGGTCTAAAGGACTTTCCACACCCTTCAACCATCTTCTGTAATTACCAACATATGGTCAGTTTTATCCGATCTGTAGCTGTTCTCTTGCTGAGTATTTTGAAGCAAATCTAAGACAGCATAAATTTTCATCCATGAATACACTATGACTCGTCAGTTAACACTACTGTTCATGTTTCAGAGTATCACCTTGATCAGTTTTGTTCCATGGAATGACAGATTCCATAGGGATGGCATTAAAAACATATGTGCATTATAAGTGTATAATTCAAAGACTTTTGACAAATATATATTTGTAATAGTACTTTTTCCCCTCTAGGTTTTCTGCCATCATTTAGGAAAGTTAGTAAATTGATAAAACAGTACCACAAATTTGGGGAAAATACTCTGAATAACAGTTTTTAAAAATTGGATTTTAAGATTTTCAACCTTTTTTAAAAAATGATTTCAAATTTAAGGAATAAATTTGACTTGATATGATAAAATTCTAATAATAGATCGAAACAGCTAGACTATCATGAACTAAAAGCATGTAAATTTCAATTATCCAGAACATATTTTTAAAATGTTTGTAATTTCATTGAATTAGCTGTGTCTTGCCTGAGCCTGGTCACGTGAGGATGGAGTTGTTAAGGTGCACTGGTCCCACCTAGCTGTCAGCTACAGCTGACCCAGTGAAACGGGAAGGGATGCGGCTGGAGATTACATACCACCTCTCAGAGTGTCAGGATGGTTTCTCAGAGCCCAGAGAAATTTTTTTTCCAAGTTGAAATATAATTTGCATAATACAGAATTCACTGCTTTACAGCGTACAAGTCAATTCTTTTTACTAAACTGTTGTATTACAGTCTTGTACAATTACCACTAGTATTTAAAAGCAATTTTGGGACTTTTTGTAGTACATATGATTGCGTTCATTGTAGGAAGTTGGTACAGGTATAGAATTCATTTCGATCCTGAATTCCAGAGCATTTCCTTCATTCCAGAAAGGAAGCCCATTGAGATTAGCAGTGATTCCCACCTAGACTTCCTCTAGTCCCCAGTGATGACTGATTTACTTCCTGTCTCTGATATTTGCCTATTGTAGATATTTCATATGGTTGGAATCATGCCATATGGATGTGGTCCTTTGAGCCTGGCTTCTTTCACTGAGCATAATGTTTTTGAGCTTCATCTGTGTTGTAGCAGGCATCAATATTTCATTACTTTTTATGGCTAGAAAATACTCCATTGTATGGCTATACCACATTTTGTCTGTCGGTTTGTCAGTTGATGGATATTTGGGTTGTTTCCACTTTTTGGCTTTATAAGTAATATTGCCATGAATATTATCTTCATAGTTCTGCTTGAGATTATTCTCGTAGTCCTATTGGGGGACACCATGATACCTGGGGCTACAGGCTACAGGCTACAGGCATTGGAAGATAGTGTGTTGAATCCACAAAAGCTTCTCTGAGGGCACTGCAGTTCTCCCAAGCTTAGTATCCTTTCCTGGCCCTCTTGGAGGAGCAATCTGCTAGGACTTGCCCAGCAGTTGTCCAGTCATTGAGGAAGCCCCCCTCCTAGGGAGAAGTTCCCAAGTCCATGAATGTTGCCTATAGAAAGCAAGATGTTGATAGTCCTTTTTTGGGTTAAGAATTTAGTATCGAGTCCCATTTGATTGTGCTAAATTATTTGGTCAAGTTTTTTCTTTGTGTGGCTTCTCTTGACCCAGGAGGTAATTTTAAACAGTTAACACTGGCTCCTTTTAGCACTGGGGTCCAGGTACTTTGCAAATGGTGACAGAGGGCCACACCATGACCACATGTAAATTAATCCTCTCCTCCAGGCCACGTGCTGTTCTCCAGCAAGGTTGTATTTCTTCATTAGCTGTATACCCAGGGCCCAGAAAGTCCCAGAGGATTTCAGAGTACATTAATTTTTATCATAACATGGAATCTTTCAGGTCTGAATGGCAGCACACAGCTGTCAGGGGCTTTCTGAACTCTATTACAGCTCCATATATCTCTAGGCAAAACAGAGGAAAAAGTCATCATTGGCAAGGGAGAGGTACAGAATGCATGAGATGTTTTATTGTTTGACTTGACCATGTGCTTAAGCACATTACCCCAACATTTTTTTCTCCGTTGTCCATGTACGTTTACCTCTGCCTTCTCATATGGAAACCCCCACCCCTCATTAGAACTACAGATTATGTTTTAAATAAGGTCTCTTTGCATAATTGTAATAAAATCATCATCTGGTACTTACAACTATTCTATAAATATATAAAAAAAGAATGTTCCGTTCCCATGAATTGTCAGCTGAAGTTATACATCTGTGGTATTGCAGCAGTCATAAATAATGGCTTGTAATGCTTAATACTGTTTTATGTCCACAAAATGTAATTTTAATTTGAAAGAATGCTAATGTGTTTCCGGAAGGCCAGTTATTTGTTTATTGCCTTTATTTTGCCCACTTATCAAATGAATCAAGTGCTTAAATGGATGCAGTTTCTTTAGAGAAGAGGGCCAGGTATTATTTCAAGAAAAGCACTGTAAGCACGGCTGGTAAATCCCAATACACCAGCCCTATAGTAGAGACTGGTGGGTATGGAGGATGCACAGGCCCTCCACATGGAAAATTCTAAGAAAGAAGGCAGTGTGTTCAGTTATAAGGACAAATATGTTCTTCAAAGGCACATTCAGGTCACTGACCACTGACTCTAGTTCTTCATTCAAGCTTCCTGGACACCTGAGGCTGCACGACCTCTTCATTTAATTGCTCCCACTGAAGTTAGTCTAATCTTATGAGCTCTGTGGCTCATAGAGCAGAATTTCCCAAGATTCACATAGTACTATTCAGACACGACATGCATATAGGCAAATATGTGTGTTTACTTTTCACAACTCAGAATCATAAGGGCAATCCCTCTTAGAAGATTTTCTTTTTTTTCCAAAGGACAAAGCTGAGAAATATAGATGAGTTGGTTCCAGTGCATTTGTAAAGAACCAAATACAGGTGGTCCTTACATCAGGCAAATGGTACCCAAGTGACTGCCTTGTAGATAATTAAAAACAAAAAGTACTGACTGTATGTAGGCAATGCTTTAAAATAACAGAAGAGAGCGAACTTAGTGGGTATGTGCAAAGATGCAGAGATTTCCCAAGTGGTATCTTCCTTAATTTCCAGGGATTCGGCAATTCAGCAAACTTCTGTTTTATGGCAGGCATGGCCCCAGTTATAGGGGCGCCAGGTGATTCAGATACACTCAGTGCTTCAGGCTTTCCTGTGTATTGTTGGGACCTCCTCCATTGTGGATATGGGAAATAGTCAGTTTCCTCTCCTCTAAATAAAGCTAGCTCCAACACTCTTCAGCTTGCAGTTTCTCCCTTTCTAGGTACATATAAAAGGTATTTACGTTCTCTGAGTTGCCTTGTAGAATTTACTAAGTTCCATTTTAGTTTCCCAAGTGTTCTTTCATATCATAACTCAGTTTCTTCAGGAAGAGACCAGGATTCATTTTTCAGATGAATAGATGATAATTTTCCACAGAAGACATGGTTCATTTACTTTGTCTCAATCTATGGGAGCTGTGTTCAAGGGAAGTTACGAGATTATGAACTTATTTTTCTCCTTACTCTCTCCCCATTCTTATTGTGCTTACTGTTGATTTTCCATTTTATTAAATATTCCCAAGAAGCCACAGCACAGGACATAAAGTACCAAATGCAAAGGGCAGGAGAGCAATGAAAAGACCCAAAACTGTAGCACCTACATGTTGGACCTGTGTTGCAGAAATCATGCCAGTTGCACTAAGTGTGCAATTATTACATCAGTGCATTTTCATAGAAAGCCATCATGGGGAGGATGTGGATATGTATATGCCTGTTTTACATTCTCCCCCATTTAGAATTAATGAGGTTGTGATTTCACTGGGGGACTGTAGATGATGGGATGGGAAAATATAATCAAGGTAATGGACATGATGCAAAAATTTAAGAAAATAACAAAAACAAGAGTGTTTCTATTTTCTGTTAAGTATTTGCACTGATGTTCTGGAATCCACTATAAGAAGTTGTAAATGGTGCATGAAATGAAAAATTCTTGGTGATCTCCAGGGTATACAGCCAGCATTGTTGTATTCTACTCTTAGTGATTGTTTCAGATTATTTTCTCTATTCCAGCTGAAATAAAAAATAATAATTAAGTGTGGCTAGGTTATCTTGATAGCAGAATCCCCTCTAGGTTAATTATTAATCTAATACTTGATGGCATTCATTAAGTTCCTGACATCTCTAGGACTTTTAAAACTTAGAAGCACAACTGATGGTCAGTGACCACATGTACTTACAGTAATTTCACGTGTTGATATTTAGCTTGTTTTATGTACCTTTCTTCTTAGCATTTTCAGGATGTGCTTGCCCAGTCACTCTGATAAGGGGATGGGAAAAAATATGTAGGCATTCTACAAATGTACAAGAAAATTATGTAAATGCTTCATATTTCTGCATTATCAGTGGGTACCATATCCTTGAAGAAGAGTACAATGTCTAGAAAACAGACATCTGAGAAAGAAAAGAATATATTTTAGGTTACTATCTTTACCAAGGGTCATGCTAGGCAATTTATACATTTAAAAAAAATCTTACAACTATCAAATAAAGTGAGCATTTTCCTTCTATAGGAGACATAGTTGTGGCTTAGAAAGGTTTATTAACTTTCATGCTAATGAAAGGTAGACTTCAGACTACAAAATGAATTTTACCTGTTCCATAGTTTCCTTTTTCTCTGGACTGCTGGAATTGCACCAGATAAAAGAATTCTCTTAAGAAAATAGTACAATGTAAAAAATACTTTTTAACTAGAGTGAATGTTTCTCATTCGTCTTTCAATAATATGGTTAGCATTTACTGGGGATGTCTCATGTAAAAGGAAATTGCACATTTGTTCTTTCTAAAAGATGTCCTGCATATCGATTTTAATTCAGGCTCCCCCATTTTAAGTCAGTTGAGAATTATTTCATGATTTTTGCAGAATTGATGTGTCAATGTGTACTATTATGTAATATTTAATACCACCAGTTTAAAAAAAATCATTCTCAAGAGGATCTCTTAAAATGTGAGTTTGAGATGCTAACATAATTTTTTCCAATGTGTTATATACTGTATAAGTATTTTGTAAGGTTTTCTATACATCAACCCCAATAGCAGTGCCATGCACCCTGCCTTTTGGTCAGCTGTGGCTTTGATGGTTTGCTGAATTGGAGAACTATAACTGAGCTAGAGATGCTATAGGAGACAATTGGTCATCTCTGCATATGTCCATGAATTCAAACTTCAACAGCCCTAGTGATTTGAAGAGGGGCCCACCTTTTCACCCTTTTCTGGGAGAAAAATCTGCTGAAATAATTTCCTTATAGGACTGTCAGTCTTCACACTCTTTCCACTGGATTTCAGAGTATTTCTAAATAAGTTGAAGTCTTGCAACTTACTTAGGAATGCCCCAGATGGTGTGACATTTTGTTTTAAGTAGGAATTGGAAAGTGTTTCTCTTTACATAATATTCTACTGAGCTCATTCTTTTGCTGTGTCTGAAATGGAATTCCCAAAAGCCACAGTTGTCATAGTATTCTGAAGACTATTTATTTGGCATGAAATTTCTGGCCTCATTTTTGGGGGGACATGGTAGCAACTTTATTAACATATATTCACTGTAACTCAGCTCCAACATGGTGGCTACTGCTTGCTGTCAGGCTTTCTGAGCAGTCTTCTCCTCCTCAACTTTGAGATTGTATGCCTATTTCTTGGGGTTCCATAAGTTGTAAATGGGTCAGTCTTGTCCCCAGTGCACAAGTGAATTCTGTTACTGTTGATCAAATAGAACTAAATCCACTTTTCTCCTCTTCCTTAGTTCATCTCTTAAGTAATATGTGATGTAAAGTATAGCCTGGCAGTTGACTGTGGAGCACATGTTATAAGGATATAGCCCTGATCGGGACATATCCAACTAGATACATAGAAAAGTTTGACTGTGAGTCCCTGGACAAAGAAAGACTTCTTTCCTTCTGGATATTGCTTATTGTCTACTGGTAGTGATAACATTTGCACAAAGAGACTCTGGCATATCCTAGAAAGTGTGAAGCAATGCAGAGTGGGATGCATTCCAGAAAGAAATGAAGGTCAAGACTTTTTTTTTTCTTTTTTCCTTTCTTTTCTTTTCCTTTGTAATATTGGGTATAGCACCCAGGGCCCCCACAATGAGCTATATCCCAAGCCCTTTTTAAAATTTTTTTATTTTGAGACATGGTCTCACTAAGTTTCTGTGTTGGCCAAGATAAACTCAAACTTGGAATCCTTCTGCTTTAGTCTCTTGGAGCGCTGAGATTACAGGTGAACGCACTGCACCGAGCGCCTCTTGGGAGGTGTTCTACCTCAAAAACTGGTATTTAATTTACACTTAGAATGTGCTGCAATTGGGTTTTTATCAGTTAGTTACTCCTCAGCAGAGTCTGAAGCAAGACTCTGAGAATAGCTGGCATGTAGAGAAGAACAAAAAGGGTTTGTTGGGGAGGTTTGTTGGTAACACTCATGGGATCCTGGCCCTACTCAGGTTAGTATCATGGATGGTTTGTACCTTGGTGATGACTCGAAGGCCAAGGAACTTGTGTAGCAGATGGGTTTTTCTGACCCATGTAACTGGCTATAGGTAATAAGTTTAATGAGCTCATGTTCTGTATTTCTATCAGTTCCACCAGGGTTTACCTTATAAAAGGTAGGGATAGTATTTAAGAACTTTTGAATAAGGTATTGCTAACTTTCCAGATGAAGCTCAAGCATTAAGTATCTTAGAGCAAAGAAGAGTGTTTTGAGCAGCCCTTGGGAGGTGGGGAGGGCTGCAGCATGTAGAATAGGTCACTAGGAGGAAGTGAGGGGCATCAGGAAGGGGGGAAGGTTTGAGGAGAGAATATGGAGAGCTTAGGTTTGGGATTGTTGACCCTGGATATAGGAGTGTTTCTAGGAGGGCAAGACTGACTGTGGGATAGAAACGAGATTGTAGAATATATGAAGTATCTAGGGCTGGAACTATCCTCATGGAAGTTCTGGCCAGACTCATGGGACTGAGTATAATTGCTATGTACAAGTTTTGACTTGACACAAAGAAAGTGGGAATGGAACCATGGGCAGAAGAGGAGGGCTGCAGGAGACAGAAACTGAGGCACTGGTGACAGCAGGAGGTCCAGAACCTGAGAGCCCAGTGCCAAGGAGTAGCTGGTCCCCTAGGGCAGAGATGTCCTGTCTGGTCAGCAGAAGAGTACTAGATTTAGTGATGGAGAAACCATTGTTGTTCAGGCAGATGTGAGTGGTTTTGTGAGGGGATGGGACGGAGTCAGTCTGCTTGGTGATAAGGAGTGTGTTTGACACAAGGAAAAAGACCATGAATAGAGACAAATGTTTCAGAACTACAGACCATTATTGGGAAGAGAGAGGCCAGTATGGATCGTGAAAGTGCTCCTGTGTTAAGTGGCCATCTCTCTTTGCAGCATTTTTGAACCTGTCTGTCTTCCTTTCTCTTCCCCTTTTACCTTCACCTTCTTTCCTCTTTGATTTCCTCCTGTTTTATGTTTTGACTATCTGATGAGGCTGATGAAGAGTAAGAATGAGCCAGTGGAGAGGGACAGATTGACAATGCCAGAAGGTGGGCACAGGCATGAGTAGAGGTCACCCAGAGGTCAGCTGTCCAGAAGCACAATAGTGACAACCTAGGATTCCCTTCCATTTCTCACCACCACCCACTTGTCTTCCTGGCATGATGCCCTGCTGATGCTGCTCTCATCAGGAAGCCTGACTGTGTGGTCCTGAAGCTCGACCCAGTGTCAGTCCTGTAGCTGATAAGCAGATCTGTCACTGGTAAAATCAGAATTCCTCACACCCTAGCTATTGAGAGGTGGTTTTGTGGCCCATAAAGAATGCTTTGGCTATAGTAGAAGAGGTCATTGCTTCCAGACACTATTCAAGTAGTCACAGGCTCAAAGTATCTCTCGACCCCACTCAATACAGAAATACAGGTACTTTGTCCATGGGTTCCTGTGAGGCACAGAGAGTGCACTGCCATTCCTTGGTTAGAGTATTCATTTCTGTCCAGGGTAGCCAACCTTTTCCTTCCTCCATTAACAGTAACCCTTCCTGAGTCAGAATCCATGCAAACAAGGGGGAAGAAAAGGAGAAAGAAAAATCAGTCCCTTAAAATGCCAACTAATAGCATCTTAGGGGTTGGGATGATACTATTTTTGTTTCCATTCTGTCTTTATAGTTTGAACTTTTCTTTTGATATTCTCTGTAAATATTCATCATCCTAATCCCTTTTGAATTGCAATGGCTTTTAGTAAAAAATGAGCAAAATGTGCCATTTGAATAATAAAAACCTCATTAAAGTTAGGCAAAAGGAATTCATTTCCTTTTGTACAAGCCAATTAGGTGTCTTTATAATTAAAAAAAAAGTCCAGTACTTTATAGTTTTGTATCCCATGAGCTCGTTTCTAATTAATAGAGGTGACACATTTTAGGTCCTGTGTAAGTATTTTGCCTCTGGTGTTGTGCAATTAACATTAATGAGGGGGATTAAAGTTTGGTGAGAGGAGAGGATTCCCAAGGTCCTCTGTGGGTTCTTTTCTCCAGGATGAAATCTTTGGTCAGTTCCATTTCCTTGAGAAAAATACAAGGCAAGAAGAAAGGTAACCAGAGGAGGAGTTGTCGTTATGTGAAGGTGTGATGTCAAAATTCTAAATGTCCAGGCTTATTTTAAAAGCAGGTAAACACTACGGGAATCTTCCTTGAGGAATTTTCCCTTGTGGATAAAAAAGAAGGGCATGGAATAAAGGAAGTAACAGTGGTTTACCTTGATAAGTGGTGCCTGTCACAAACTTGGGAGGGGTGTACACAGTGTCTCCTAGTTAGAAGGGACCACACTGACTCACAGAGGTTAACTAACTGGCCATGAGTCAGGTAAAAAAAGTAACAGCTCTGAACTGTCATAGGATGTCAGAACTTGGCCTTACCTATTCTAGTTTGGTAATCTAAGAGAGAAGGTGTTATATATAGACTTAAAGTCAGATAAAGCTTTTGTTTTATTTATCTATCTATTTATTTACTTACTTTATTTGGTTGTTTCTGATGCTCAACTTTCATTCTTATGAAAATTGCTTCTAAACTGTTGTTTTCCTGTCTGTAAAATGGCAATAATAATACTGGTCACCTAGGATTATTGTGACAGTTAAACCACCTTTATATACAAAGGTCTTGGCAAGGGTCTAACCTGTAATTACTGGTAAAAAAACAAAACCCCCCAATAATTTGGAAAAATGAACTAAATCATTCCTGGGTTCTGGGGTTCATTAGACTCTTTTCAAAGATTCTTTCTTGGTGTCCTGAACAAAGAATTGGACAAGATACATGAAAAGTTTTGAAGACCAAAAAAGTGATTTACAAATGTATTTCTTTCCAGTCACAGAACTGATTTAATCTTAATGACCAAATGTAATAGTTAATATTAATTCCTTACAAACTCTTCTAAAAAATAGAAGAGAAAGGAATTTTTCCCAACTAACTCTTTGAAGCAAGTATTTCCTGATGTCAAAACCAGACAAAGATATCTAGGAAAATTATAGACCACTATCACTTACAAGCAGAGACACAAAATCTTCAACAAAATACTAGCAAACTAAAAGCTATAATACATGAAAAGGACTTTATGTTATAACCAAGGAGATTTATAAAAGAAATTCAAGCTAGTTTAAATAATCAATATAATAGATATCAGAACAATATAACTGTAGACAGAAAAAAGTGTTTATAAAAGAGTGAATATGATTCCATTATAAACATACTCAAGAATCTTGGAATAGAAGGAAATTTCTTCAATCTGATAAGGGAAACAGGAAAATGCCTACATCTAGCATTATATTTAATACTGAAAACTTGAATGTTAAGATCAGGAAATAAGACAGGTTGTTCACTGTCATCCCTTCTACTAAATATTGTATTAGAAATTCTGGCCAGGACAATTGGGCAAAAGCAAAAATCAAATGAAAAAATAAGAAGCAGAAAGAAAAAAGCCATCCCACATTGAAAAGAGAAAAAGTATGTTATGACTCCTTGTTCATAACATATAGTCCTTTTCATATAGCATTTAGTTTCCTAGTTTCTCACACACAAAATAACTTGGTATGTTTAAAATCCTAGGAATTCCACTACAAAACCATTACAACTTACAAATGAGTTCAACTGGGCTGCAGGATTAAAGTCATTCTGCATAAGTCATTCTGCATACGTTTCTGGATGTTGGCAATGTACAATTCCAACACAAGGTGAAGAAAGTAATTTGGCTTGTAGTACTGTGTATAGGAATAAAACACTCAGGAATAAATTTAACAAAAGATTTGAAAATTTTCTACTTTTAAATCTATAAAGTATTGGTAAAAGCAATTAAGCAATACCTAGGGAATATAAAGACATCCCATGTTCATGGACATAATATTATTTAGATGTGTTTTTCAAATTGATCTATAAATTTAGTGCACTCTTTCAAAATCTCAGGTGGCTTTTTTTTTTTTTTTTGTAGAAGCTTAAAGGCTGATCCTAAACTTTATTTGGAAGTGGAAAGGACCCTAAAAAGAGGAAACAAGCTTAAAAATGAGGAAGAAAGTTGACAGACTTCCATCTCTCCATAACGAAAACTCTAGTATTGTCCTAAGTGTAGACATACAGATAACAGAATAGAATTGAGAGTGCAGAAATAAACTCTCATACAACCAGCTGACTTTTCAACAGTGATGCCCAACTAATTCAGTGTGGGAAGGGGTAATGTTTTTATCAGATGATATTTGAACAAGTCCATATTTTCATGCAGGAGAAGTTACCTTGGTTATATTCAGAATTGCTGAAGATGAATTATGGAACTAAATGTAAAACTAACACTATAAAACTCTTAGAAGAAAACATAGGAATTTTTCTTTGTGATTTTGGAGTAGAAAATTGTTTTATAGATACAGCCCCCAAAACACAAGTGACAAAAGGAAAAAACATAAATATTTACCAGAATTAAAAGCTTTTGTGATACAAATGATCCCATCAAGAAAAAAAAGAAAAGAAAATATAAAGGTAACCTATAAAATGTGAGACATATTTGCAAATTGTATGTCTGATAAAGAATTCATATCTATAATATATAAAAACTTTCATGTTTCAATATGAAAAGAATAGCTACAAATTCTGTACAGTATGCTAGTTACTGTCTTATTGCTGTGACCAGATATGCAGCACCCATAGTTTAAAGGAGGAGAGGTTTAATTTAACTCATATTTTCAGAGGGTTCAGTTCAAGGTTTATTGGTTTAATGGGGGAGACACTATGGCTGAAGGGCATGTTGGAGCAAAGCTGCATTCCTTGTGATGACCTGGAAGCAGGGCACAGGGAAGAACACCAGGGAGAGAGACATAATTGAAAGGCACACCCCCATAACCCACACCCTAACACTAGGTGCAGTAGATTAGTCCTCTCCAAAGTATCACGCTCTCCTTCACCCCATTATCATGTTATTTCTCTAGGATTGTCAATCCGGTCAAGTTGACAATTAGGATTACTTGTCATACAGAGGATCCGAATACACAGTTCTCCAAAGAAGAAATACTGATTACCAATGAGCACATAAAAGGATGCTCACCATCATTAGCCATTAGGGATATGCAAATAAAACCACCATGAGATACTGTTTCATGCTCTCTAGGGTTGCTAAAGTGAAAAAGACAGCAGATATTTTGAGGGATATGAGAAATTTGAATCATAACACACTTCTGATGGGAATGTAAAATGAGGTGTCCACTTTGGAAAATATTTTGACAATTCTTGAAAAAACCATAGCTAGAGCACCATATTATCTGGCAGTTCTGCTTCTAAGTAGGTACTCATCAGAAAGATTTCATTTACAATAATTTCTAACTGAATGTCGATAGCAGAAATATTCAGTATAACCAAAAGGTAGAAACAAAGCAAATGTACATCAATTCATAGAGTATAATATTTTTGGCCATAAAAGTGAATGAAGTGCTGATAGTTCCTATTATATGAATAAACCTTGCAAACGTTACACCAAGAAGACAATAGCAAATATCACAAATTGTCTAATTCTATTTATATGAGAAATGCAGAGTAGATAAGTCTGCAGGATAGAAAGTATATTAATGATGTTGTGGGTGTGAATAGAAACTGAACAGTTGAATACTAATTTTTATGAAAATGTTGTAAAATTAGACTGAGGATGGTTGCACAAATAATCACAAATTATTGTCAATGTAGTAAAAGCCATTGAATTTTACACTTCAGGTAAGTTGTATAGTATATGAATTGTATCTCAGTAAATTATGAAATCAATGCATGCTTATTGTTGAATAGTAGGAAAGTGCCAGAAATCATCAAAAGGAACAAATAATTTAATGATCTGTATATCCAGAGCTAACATTTTTCTGTATTGTCTTTCTTGCCAACTGTATACAAAGAAATCCCTTTTGGAGAGAGGGTGAAACAGTTCACAGTTACTTGTACAAAATTCAGTTTCCTGCTTTTATTCATTAAATTGAGGAACTTTGTGAGCCTTTGGCTTAATCATTGCTTACTTATCCTTTCTCCTATTGCTGGATTTTAAGCTGCTTCTAGTTTATATGTAGTTCTATACTTTTAGTTCATTTATATGTAATTATCACTTATCTTTACGTGTATGTTTTATCTGAATTTTGGATATTTCTTTAGGAAAGTAACTTAGAAGTTCTGTAATTTCCTAACACTAGCATAAGAAGTTGCCACAAACTGGATGATTTAAAACAACAGAAATTTGGTCTCTGACCATCTTGGAAGCTAAAAGTCTGAAATCAAGGCATATATATGGTTGATTCCGTCTGGAGATTCTGAGAAGAGTCCATTCCATGCCTCTGTCCTTGCTTCTGCCTCCCGGCAGCCATTGTTGGTGTTCTCTGGCTGATCCTCTATCACTCCAATCTCTGCCCCTGCTTCACATCTTTTTCACTGTGTGTCTTCTCATCTTTGCTTAGTTGCCTTAATCTAGGATGACTTCGTCCCATAACTCTGTATTTCATTAGACTTGAAAATACTTTTCTCAAATAAAGTTATGTGCACAGTCTGAAGTGGACCTATCTTTTGGAAGCCACCTTTCAACCCACTGCAGGAACAGCAGTGTCTGGGAAAGTGAGTAATTGTGGGAGTCATGTGACCCTTGTGCAATTACATTGGAGCCTTAGTATGTGCCGGGAATTAAAGAACAGCAATACGAAACTGCCTAAAAGTTGTCCTGCTTTTTGTTCTAGTCACACTCTGGCAATTCTAACTGACATTAGAGATGAAATACTCTTCCTTCTTGCTGTCAGTGATCCCTCTGCCCTGCTACCATGTTCTCCATGCTTCGGAGCAGGATTATTGGGCAAAAAATAACATGAGTCTTTCCTGTTCTCGAGATACACATCTTCAACTTGCTGTCCAGAGTGCAGAAATACATATTCCTACCAGCTTTAAAAATGGTAATAAAAACATAGTAATATAAATAAATGTCCCAACTTTGTAAGTAGAATTTGTCATAATTTTTGCTTCTCCTAGAGTTGACCATGTTAAACCTTCCAGTATTTATTTGTAATCCTCTTGTACAAAATTTGAAAATATATATGTAAGTACTTCTGTTTAGAGTGTGTTTTCTTATTGATTTATAGTAACTCTCATATATAACAAAAACAGGAGTCACTTACATTGTTGCATATATTTGCCAATTTCTTGTTACTTTTTAGATAACAGATTATTTTAATTTTGTATCAACTTTTCTTTATATTCCTGTTTATCGATAATAGTGCTTACTTGCTTTTCTCAAAAAATAGTCATTATTTCATGAGAATGGAGACAACATGTGCCTGATTCAAGTATTAATAACCCTTTGAAACATTTCTGTAAAAAAAAAAAACATTGAATTTTTTCAAATGAAAGTTTAGGAAATATTTTTTTCCCATATCATGGAGATGTCACCCACAAAGCCATCATCATTAGAGCTATGTAAGAAAAATTAGTGTCACTAGTTCCCTGTGCCTCATTTTACAGACAAAAATCAGAAGCTCAGAGGTTTTGGATGAGTGTCTGAGACCAGGCAAAAAGGCTGATCTTTGACCTTTTGCTTAGGTCTCTTGTAAAGGTTAATTTTGTATTTTTTCACAGTTGTTAAATATTTTAGCTAAATTCCTGAAATTCCCTTCCTCTTCCTTTTTCCCTTCTTCTTCCTCCTCTTCCTCCTCCTTTCCTTCTTCTTCAGTATTTATTTGTATGTTTTACTGTTTTACTTATCATAAAAATCATTTCCTTGTTATAATGCATGCTAGTTCTGGAAAAATGAAGAAAATACAGATTAATTCTTAAAGAAGATAATTAAAGACACTTTGGGTTTCACCATCCTCTGGGCCCTTTGGACATTTTTGTGTATCCTTTATTACCATTTTCGTCTCTTCTCTGTGCATATGTGATTCTACAATATTATATGTTTGCTTATAATGTTTTATAAAATAAAATAGATTTGTTAAAATTGTAACGACTTCATACTATTGTATCATGAATATATTCTACTTCATTTAATGACTTCTCTATTGTTATTTTGTTCATTTTTAATTCATCACTTTTATGTTATAATTACAAATACTGTGAATCACCTTGAAAATATTTAATTGTATGATTCTTATTTGTATATCAGGATGGTTTTACTTAAGCTTAGTTTTTTTCATGAGGACCTAGGATTTTACCTCACTGTATAGCATAATGATTAAAATTGTATTATGAAACAGATTAAATGTATATAAAAGGAGAGAATTTTATATACACCTCTACTTATCCATTGCCAGGCTAATTTTTAACATATAGATTTAATTTGACTTCTAAAAATAATGCAGTCAATCAGTTCATGTGTATCTATTAAGGCAGAAATTTGTCCCCCTACTGTTGTCTACTTAGCACCTACTAAGTGCTGGTCCTGTATCACTGTTTTCTGTAGCATGTTTTCTCCTTACTCTTCCTGTCTATTTAAAGGGCTGTTTTGATTAAAGATGTAGAAGGCAAGCCCAGGATGGATTAGGCTGCACACAGTTCATTAAAGGTTGAACCTGGGTTCCAGTGGGTGTGATGTCTCATCCCAGTCTGCCTCATACTGTCCTCACTTCCACATCAGTAGTCCCCTGTCCCTGGAAAGCCTCAGTGGCAGTGTCACAAGGCAGTTGCCCCCTCAGGTCTGCCCACAGGTCTTGGGGTCTCCTTTGCAGCAGAGCAGTGTCTGGGAGACGGTGAAGGAACGACTGCTCCCAAGGGGTGTTGGTCATTCTTGGTTATGAAAGTGTCGAGCCCCATGTAATGCGGACTGTTTTCTTCTCCAGGCTTCTTCACGTGCTTGTGTGCAACGCTGCAGTGCTTGGTCTTCCCTGGAGCCTCACGAAAGATGGCCTGGAGACCACCTTCCAGGTGAACCACCTGGGCCACTTCTACCTGGTCCAGCTCCTGCAGGATGTTTTGTGCCGCTCGGCCCCTGCCCGTGTCGTCCTGGTCTCCTCCGAGTCCCACCGGTGGGTTTGAACTTAACTGTTTTCAGGGACGCATCATGTACAACTCCCCAAGGGCCCTGTTGTTGGAATGACTTCTGATTAGGCCTACAATGCTCCCAGAAGCCTATGTGGATGCAACCTGCCTCCTTTATTCTTCTCACTCTTTTTGTGTGTATGAGTGTGGGCAATCGTGGAGGGGACTGTCTCTAGCAATGTGCAGTGTTTTTACAACTATACTTCCAGCCTCTCATTGATTTAGCTTAGAGATGGAATAATAATTGATTAAATCTGAATGCCATGACCTTTATTGATTTGTAATTCAACAACTTCAACATCTTACCAAGAAGAATGTGCAGTTATTCTAGCAGGAGAAACAATGCAATTAAAGACTGTGAGATGAAATCCAATTGTTTTATAATGAGAAATTAGGGAATTCAATGCGGGCATTAGCAGTGTAATTGTGGAAAGGGAAGTACTGTAGTTAGAACATATTAGAGATTTGGCCATGCCTCTTTTGGTTAAAATTTCAATTAAAACATCAGATGGTACTTCTCTTCTATTACCATTAGGAGAATATTCAATTGACTAAAAAGACTTTTGAAAATTTCGTCTTATTTTCAGCATTTTTGTTTCTGGAGTTGGATAAACAACTATTTGTCTAAAAAGAAGCACTCAGGAAAGACAAAGGACTTGCCAGGCGGGTGAGGCTGGTTTTAATACTTGTTTGGGAGATTTCTTTTTCCCATTTCCTTGGTGTGGGCATTGGGAGAAGCTTTTTCTCTGTAGCAAAGTAGCTGGAAATAAAATATTGTGTACAGGCCTATTTCCCCCTTCTTCTCCCTCTTAAGTCCTGAAATGTTTTAGTGACCCAGAATGAAGCTTATTTTTTTAATCATGCTTCCATAAAATGTAACCCCTTCAACTTGGAAGAGAGAGACCAGCCAAGGGTTAGCTTGAACCCTTTATCACTCCCAAACACAGGGGCTTATGGTATAAGTGACACACTACAGACAGATTTACTTTTACCATTTTAAATTTATGATGGCTGAAATGAAAGGAAAATGCCAGTAATAATCCTCCCCCGTGTGAAAAGACATGAATCATCTAGTAATTAGGTGGTAACAAAATCTGGACAGCCTTATCTTTGCAAATCACACCAGGTTTGTGAAAGAAAGTGGAGTGGCCTGTTAAGGAGCTAGGGAGGCTACCATGGGGGCAGCAGGAGAGAGAGCTCTAGAATAAATCTGCCAGCCCCAATCGTTTGCCAGATGTGGAGGGCACCACGGGATATGTTTAAATGAGCTGGTATTTAATGGGGGATTATGTCGAATTGTCAGCTGCTTGCTTCCCTTTGTAAATCTGTACCTCCCGTGCTATTCCATGCGATGTCTTTGTTCTCTCCTTAACTGCCGTGTAATTCATGCCTACCTTCGAGATTGGAATCTTAATTTCATTTAAAAGATGAATTTGGAAGGCAGTGCCTTGGCCTCCTGAATTAGATCTGTTTCAGTTTGTAGACAAGACCTTCCTGAAGTGTGTGGTCAGGCCCACTTCCATCTGAGGGCTGACTCTGGTTTTCCGTTTCCCAGTTATCCTTCACACATTATTAAGGGGTGTTTCTACAAAATGCTAATTCCCTCAAGCTGGCTTGTTTATTACCCTTGCTGTATGTCTCGGCCCCCAGAGTGAGCTGTATACTGGGGCAGCTCGTGACTCAAGGACCCAGAGTCCTAAACCAAGTTGTAAAATGCAAGTGTTGATATCTAATTACCTCCATAAACCTTGGTGGAATCTCTTCGTTGAAGTCAAGACCCCTTGTTAGGGGAAAAATAAAGTTCTATGTTTGCAGAAAATATTATGCTAGACTGCCCCTCGGCAAAATATTTATTAGCCTCCCTGTGTCTTCACTGTGTTTTAGTTACTTATCTGGAGTCTTAGCAAGTGAACTGAGTTTCTGCCTATCTGAAATATATCATTTTGAAAGGAGAATTTGACTTCTTGCTGTGAAAAATTTTCAAATAACAATTATAATGAAAAGAGTAGAGCACAGGCTCAACTGCTCTGAATGACTGCTGCTGTGTTGCATGCCAAGCTGCCACACACACACATTCTCATACATGTAATCACACATGCATGATCATATACACTCACATGAAATCTCACATGCAAATTTAATCCTATTCTTTAAATGTACTAGCTTTTGTCTATATAGAGTCCATCCTAATGATTTTAGTTTGGGAATTTAAGACTTCCTCAGTTTAAAAGAAAATGAAAACGAAAATGTATGGAAGTGTGAGACAGCCGATTCTCCCAAAACAAATGCTAACGTCCAGAGAAGAAACATGATATTTTAGTGTACTGACAATGCATGATTCTATTAAGATCTTATTGTTTCTCTTTGGCAGTTTCTCAACTTGAAAATAGAGTTGGGTAGTCTTTAAATACTTGTTTATTGTCTATTGAGCAGAAAGGTGACCCGGTGACTTCTCTGAATGCCTGCTTCAGCTTGGAAGGACCTGAAATGTGCCCATGCTAAGAACTCCCTGGAGGACTGTCCATAGGAGCCCATCTGACCTTCACTGTGGATTTCTGGCCCCGGTTCTACCTGTGTTCCCTGGTCACGTGATACTTTCGTATCCACCTTAAAAGCAAAACTAGGGGACATATTCAAACATCGAAAAACGCAGCATGCAAATGTTATTATAGAATTTAGAGGATTTGAACCTAGGGGCAAATTTGCCTTTCTAGATTCAAAGCAAGACTTTGTAATAAAGGAAACTTCCCTGTAGTTTGGAACTCCAATCTGACCTTGGAAGGGCAGCAACTTTATCAGACTCTAGCAATGATATCACGGACTGGGTCTGGAGAGTAGATGCTTGATTTTCATTGAAATGTGTATTTGTATCTGCTTTGCATAGCTTCTTTCAGTCAGTCTGTTCACCACCACCACCACCACCACCACCACCACCACCAAAATCACTGTCACGTTTATCCAGGGAGTTAGGAGAGCTTCCTGGGATAAGCAGTTCTTGAGCTAAATTTGCTTACGGCAGAAAAGGCTTTTGTCAGTAGTGAATGAAGGAAAGATGCAGGGTGGGATGAAAGGATGTTGTAGTTACCCCATATCTTTTAGATATTGTCTAAGCACTGGATGTTCCTTTCCGTCTGAGGAGGTACGGTTGGTTCCCAATAGCTCCATTTTTGACAGCTGTTCTTTAACACCTTATTACTCTGTTGAAGTAAAGTTGAGAAATAATATAAACTCCTGGTGCAAACACATTTTTTAGTTTAATATGATACCAGAACTGTAATACAAAGAAAATGTAAATGTGAAAAGAAACATGTGTTTCCATATGGAAGTGCTCGGGCAGGACTGCAGGGAAGATGATCGGATGCACGAGTGTGAGTAAATCATCTCTGTGGAACATCACACATGCGGCCATCAACAGGTGTGGGGCGCTGGCGGCTCCAGGGCCACCGGCGGTGAGTCCAGCTTCACAGTCCAGAAAATCCCACAGTGCCCGAGAGTGCATTCATTTTGTTCCTCAGTTGCAGAGTGGCTGCCAATTCACTGGAGTTCTGGAAATTCAGTGGATGGTAGAACTGCTTGAGTGTAAAACAGTTAGGCTGGAGGTGCAAATAATTAGACTCAGGTTTTCCATCTGTGCAGTTGTCCAGTGGTATGATCCTTGAGGGGTTAGACTCCACTGGCGTTGCAGGATGCCAGCCGACTTGGCCTCCACCAGCAATCGTTATTTCCAGCACAAAAAGGACCACTTAAATTTTCAAATTTCCTGCTGAATTCCACTGTTTTAGATAGTGACACTCATAAGTTTAGGCCCTTCTTGTGGTTTGGGGAGTTGCAAACAAGCAGAGCACTATTAGTTTTAAGGTCTCATTGCTGTGTCCTTGATGACAACCCTGACCATCAGCTTTGTTGATGACTTCCGAGCAGCAATGTCATTTAATGCTAGAATTTTGATGTCACTAACTGCATCCTGGAGAAGGGATGTTTAATTATTTAATTTCCACTAAAGCATACATTTCATTTGCCACTGTGTTACTTGTTTATAGCCCAGCCTGAACTGCTTCTGGAAAGGAACAAGAAGCTTGTTCCATAAGTTTCACTTTGCCAGTTGCGTTTTGTTTCCCTTAGCATTTTTCTGGAGTAGCCTCATTTTACTTTCTTACCACTCAGTGCCCAGAATTAATTTAATGAAGCAGAATAGGAGATGTCCTTAAACTAAGATCAGACTAGTTAGAAAATTTCTTTTTGTTTATTATGATCCAAGTATCTTTTTAGAGTCATGCCCACTTTGTTGTTAATTTTTTTAAGAAAAAGAGAAAGGATAAAAAGAGCAAGAAAGAATGAAAGAAAGAAAAGAAAGAAAGAAAGAAAGAAAGAAAGAAAGAAAGAAAGAAAGAAAGAAAGAGAGAGAAAGGGAAACAAACAGCTGGTGTTTAACGACTCCGTCAGACCCAATTATAAAACACCAACTAGTTACTTTGATTTGTGTGTCTGCATGCCATGGGTATACTTAAAAACATTCAGCTCTGCCAGCACTCCTTTTGGCTTGTTTACATTTATCTTTCAAATGTATAAGACTATTGATGGCACCTCACCAAGGTCACCACCCCTTTATAATCATTAATTTTTAATCTGGAAAAGAGTGGTGGAAGCAGCAGGACTCATCTGTATTTACTTGGGAGCTCGAATGAAAATATACAGGGCTCAAACACTGGTTAAAATAATCCAGGAAAGCTCCGCCAAAGGTCAGCAATGTGATAGCATTCTGTTTCCAAGAGCAGCAGCCCTTTATTTAAAATACTTTCCCATTTAATTTAATCATCCTTGAACTTCCTGTTGAGGGTTTTGAAAAATATATGTAAGGGGTATGGGGAGCTTAGCATGTTGAAGACGGTGGTAAGAATGTGGGCTTAGACTTGGTTCATCTTTGGATCCAGTTGTTTGGCCTGGTTAAGTCACCATTGTCCGTTTTTGAAGGTATGGTTTTGGTATATGCGGGTTGACTTTTCAGCAACCTCTGCACTGCTTCTTCAGATTTGTGATAAAACTAAAAAGCTGCATGGGAAGTTATAAGGTGGTTGCTTCATGTCCTATTTCTTGCTTTTCAGATTTACAGATATTAATGATACCTCAGGAAACCTTGACTTTAGCCGCCTGTCTCCATCACGAAATGATTACTGGGCCATGCTGGCCTACAACAGGTCCAAGCTCTGCAACATCCTGTTCTCCAATGAGCTGCACCGCCGCCTGTCCCCACGCGGGGTCACATCCAACGCCGTGCATCCTGGGAACATGATGTATTCCTCCCTGCACCGCAGCTGGTGGGCCTGGACGCTGCTGTTCACCTTGGCGAGGCCCTTCACCAAGTCCATGGTAAGTGGGTGGCTTCCAGTGCTGTGCACACCTTCAGCACACCTCTCAGGAGGGCCCTGGGGACCTCAGACATGCGTGGTTGTGTCCCGCTCTCCAGACTTGTCACTAGGAGTTTGGGCTCCTTGACCCCATAGTCGGATCTGGCCAAGCCTTGGAGAAAGGCTGCTGAGCATACTTGTGTCAGCTGTAAATTGAGTCGCTTTCTCTGAAGAAGTCTCGAAGGCTGGATAGGAGGTGTGGTTTTTGTATCCTCTGAAGGATGGCTGAAGGTATTGATGGAAGTGATGGTGTGTTTCCTTTTGATGTGATTTCTGTTTTGACTGTGAAGAGTTTAAAATTTATTGTGGTGCCTGCACCCCTTGGGAACTCTGTGTTAATAGGTGAAAATGCAGTTTGGTGGTTTGAATCATTAGCGAGTGTGTTTTTGTGTGTGTGCGTTCACACTGAATCTGTTTCAGGTGTTTTGATTTTTCTTTTAGTGGAGAATTTTTGCAATGTCTTCTGGAGGAGACTTTGTGGCTATAGTGGACTTTATTCTTTATGTTTCCCAAAGTGAGTCTTCTTGGGTGAGTTACTCTGTTGTGGTTACAAGTGTTCATGGAGGTGAATAGACAGTTTTTATATTTTCAGTGGTGGTTTATCAATGGTGTCTACAAACTTCTACAAAAGTATTTTATTGGAAAGTAATTTGAAAGCAGAATGTACGTTTTATGCCATATATTTAGAGTGGCCTGTTTTCTAAACCATAGATCTTTAAAAATGCTTCCCTCTTAATGTATACCAGGATTTCATTTCCTGAAACATTACACTAGCACAACAGAAATTACCCATTCCTCGAAAGCAGTTTGGCTCTTACAAGTGTCACCAGCAAGGCCGTCATCCAGCTGATCTAACTGCCACTGAGTAGAGATGGCTTCCTCTCTGTTGCTTGCTCCCACCCCTCATCTCTGACCTTCTTGTTTGTGCGAAGCTTTTAAAAGAATAGCACACAGCTTTGGAACTCTGAGGAGAAGATGAGTCAGTGCATGTTTTATTCCAGTCATACCGGTGGTACTTATACATAATAAACGTGTTCCAGAATCGGATACTTAACACCAGGAAAGGGAGAGAGAAGAGATATAGAGAGTATTCTCCTCTTCATGGGATAAAGTTGATATCTGAAAATAGATGAGCAAAACTCGCCATTCCAGGATCTATAAATTTCCCCACTGCTTCATTCTCATAACTGGGCAGGAACAGATCACTCTACACAGTGTTTTGCGTGATAATAATTATGCCTGTTAGAAATGTGGATCTTGGGCAAGTCACTTTGGGTTTCTGAGTCGGGCTTCTTACAACCAAAGTGTTGATGATACATGATATTATAATATTGCTAGTGATGAATAAAATATGCATAGTCATGGAGATACAATTTCTGCCCTGATTGCAATCTGGTAACTTGTGTGGTACCCACTGGCCAGGTGTGGCTGTTGAAGTTTTGAAAGATGGGGAACTGATATTTTTATCTGCATTTCTTTCCAACTAGTTTTAATTTTACAAACCCACATGGACCTAGCAGCTGCCATAGTGGAGATCACAGTTAAATCAGGGGTCTATCACACAGCCTGTTGTGTAATAGGTATGTCGTATTTCTTGCCAAGATGGCTGTTGTTCTTGTTATAAAATATTGATCCTGAAGTGTCTTTTCCTAAGTGTGGTTATTGCCAATGGACACGGCAAGCATCACGGGGCTTAAAGGAGTCTATAAATTGGGATCTTAGCGGAAGGTTGGGGGAGGAAGGGATTCTATCTCTGGCTGCAATGGCCCAAGGAGAGGGTTACTGGCAAGGTCAGAAAATCAGAGAAGCCCTGATTTGATGGTATCCAACCTGCACATCTGGTCTCTGTCCCTGCATAATTGGTACTATAGCACCATTTGTATTCTACAAATGGTTCTTTTTTTTTTTTTAAGATAAGCAAAAGGATTAAGAGGATGGTGGAATATGTATCTGGGTTTAGATTCTTGTTAAAATCCTCACTAACAATGTATTTACACATTTAGGTTCTTATAATTTTTGGTCGTTGAGGTTCCATGTTACTCAGAGGTGAGATAGATGCTTTGAACTTACTTATCAAACTCATGGCCAGTCACTTCTTTGTGATACACATGTAGGGCTCTCTGTGTCCGTAGAGGAATAGCATGAGTATAGATCTTGGTTCCTTTCACTGGCGGGGAAAGAGGGCTGCTTAGAAAGTTCGCTCTTGTATGCCTGCCTGTGTAGGTGGCTTGTTATGACTATGCTTTCAGTGAGGCAGTTGTTTCTTGGATGACAGTGCACTTCAGCCATGTTCATGCAGACATATTTTCAGACATACTTCCGCATCCCCATTCCCAGCCTATGTCAGTCTGGATTCCTAAACGTGCGTGGAGAAACTCAGCATACATGCACACCCCGTTACCAGATGGCCAGTGCTTCTTTCATGCTGCATAGCTCTATCTGCATTTCACCTTAGACAAAGGGCCTTCCTTCTGAGGTAAGCATGGCTGGAGTGTACTTTCTGTCCAGCGAGGTCAATGAAAGGAGAAGCCCAGCCCAGCCTGTGCTCGGTGCCCCATCTCCCCTTCTGCACCACAGCTGGCTCCCTTAAGCATTAAACAGCAGTATTCTAATATCAATGTCCCTTTTTTATTTGCTGTGACTTGCTGTGACTATGGTGATTTTAGTTACAGTAATTAGGTCACCCTTCATGGAGTCAGGCTATTTTAAGTGCCTCTTTAAGGAATATTGTTGCAGATCAGTAATTTTACAATTGGATGTTCTTGTGCAACTTTATTAAATGTAATCTGTCTTTTAAATGTTGGCCTTTTACAGTTATACATTTCTAATTGTTGCTGTAAATGCATTATCACTTTGAAATTAATTAATTTTTCCATTTTGGCCGCCTGCAGTATAATAATCACTAATGAGAAACTCATAGGGATTAATTTTCAGCACAGCGACCCCTTCTGACAAAGCCACATCTCTGCTGCCCTCTTTAAGAGATCCAGAGGCTGGGACACGTGTCCTGGGGGGTACAGGAGACAGAAATGTTTATTTCCACTTCCTCTAATTTATAATGAAATAGAAATAATGGATGAAAGGGTTATTTTAAAATGTAGTTCCAAAAAGATGCAGGATTCTTCAAAAGCAGCTGCCTCTGAAATATCTTAAAGGAAATTAAAGTTTTTGGACAGTTTTCTCTACTGAAGTCACTTCATAGGTACATTTTGTTTCCTTTCATGCTCCTGTAGCTTCTTTTATGCAATTAAAATACTCAAAAATTTTATCTTACCTGTGCATGTGTTAATGTATATGTTTCTATAGTTTATTTTTACATGAATGTTACCTCACAGTGTGCCTATTACCTCACAGTCTGGCAACCTAAGGGACCTTCTGGGGACTTCTGATTATCTCAGGTGTCACATGCGTGATGATTGGAATCCTACCCTACTCCCATATGCAATGCAATTTGGCAGTTTAAGCCAGATATCACGACGTTTTACATATCAGAGTCTGTGTTCCCACTTATCCTTCCTAACAGTTCTGCAGTGCTAGATTATTATTGTTCCTTTTTCAGCTGGAAAACACTGAGAGCTTACCCATCTTGTTTAAGAACATTGAATTCCAGTCTTCAACACCGCTGCCAGTTACTCCCAGGTCCATTTATTGTGTCAAATGTACCCTGGTGCCCCTGCCATATGTATCTAGTTGTGCAGTTAAGTTTCCTTAACATGTTTGACAGCACCTTCATAAAATCCGCCCCCATCTTTTTCCACATAAACTTTGAGTTCTGGTAAACAACATCTCTGCCAGAGGTCCTTGGTCTAGGCCAGCGCTGTGTGGATCGGCATGTAAATTTGAAGCTGAGCACCGTCACGTGCCTCGTAGGGTGTTTTGTGCAACCAAATATTTGTGTTGGCAGGTAACAGTGGAAAGCATATCATGTGTTAGGGTAGCAAGAACTTAGCAGATGTTTTAGGGAACTGCGTTTTCAAATCATTTTACATTAAGAAAAAAAAAAAAAGACTGGAGTATGTAGAACTTCTGAAACGATTGGGTTTCATTTCCTGTGGATGTAAAGCCAGTCATTGTGCTGAGTTTTAACAGATGTGCAGCTACCCGGCTAATGGATGGACCTGCATTGCTAGTTCTGTTGCACAGTTATAAATTATTACTAGAAAAAAACACAAGATGTCATTCTTGTAACCTTCGGGAAAGCCAAGCTGGGTAATTCTGCCCTTGAATAACCTGAAGCAGAGTGATTTATAGACACACAATTTAAAGCATAATGAATGAGATAATAGATGTTGATTTGTTCTTTAAATTAGTATTTTAGAAAAACACTTCTCCCCCTTACCCTCTTTAAATACCTGCTGCTGACTACACTGTAGATTCCATCAAGGACAAAACCTCTCTGCAGCTCTTTATTGGTGCATGGGTGTGTCATGCACAGGGCAGGGAGAGAATACTCTTTTTTAATGCTGGGAGAAGAAAATGTGATTTGCAAAGTGGAAATTTCAGCATGTTCTTCACTCATTTAACTATTTGAGATTCCTGAAAGAGGGTAGAATTCTCTGGCCATGTGGCTCTTTCCTGTCCAGGTTTGTTAGCAAAGTGGACTCTCAGGACCCCTCTGCATCTGGGCCACACGTGAGCTGTCCAGCAGCAGTGCCCGTGGTGCCCCCCACCCCAGCTCCATCCCACGCAGCCTCTCCAGTGTTCTTCCTACTCTCCAGGGTTATCATCAGTGCTGGTTTTATCCATCATCTCTTAGTTCTGAACAGAGGTTGAAAGTTTACAGTGTTTGCTTAGTCCTGAGGGTAATGGTTATGGTAGGTTGAAAACAGCAGTTTGGAATAGTGAGTCCTGCATATCCAAAACTCAGTCTCCTCCTTACTTTTGATTGTGTAATTTTGAAATGATTTCTGAGGTTAATTTTCTGTATCGGTTCATGTATTTTCATTATGAGTTATTACCACTTACAGGTGAGTGGAATAATAAAGCTTTGGGTTTTGTTGTTGTTGCCCAGATGCAGTCAGGGGAGTCTGGTTTCTATATGAGCAGTTCTTTATAATTGCTCTAACTTTCCTTTCATGCTTACAGGATGGCTACAACAGTGCCAGTCATTTCATCCTATATGATTAAAGTTTGAAGGCCACATAAAATAGTGGGGTCCCTCTTAGTGTGCCCTCCTCAAACGAACTTTCCTCTGAGGCACTTTACTTTAGCTCCCACTGGTCAGAGTTGAGCCATTTGTCCTGAACCCAGGTGCCAGGGTGTTTGGGAAAGGGGGCAGCTGGCATCCTGGGCCTCTCTCATGGGAGATGAGCTGTGATGACAAGGAAAGTGACTCAAGTGGTGGCTTTGGAACAGCTACCTCTGTGTAGACATCACAAGAGAACACTAGGTAATTGGTTGGGCATGAGAGCAAGTTAGAATGGAATGGAAGCTGCTCGTCTGAACTGACCCTATGCACTTGGCCAGCCTTCCCTACTAGCTTCTGTGTACTCTTCTGGGGTCTAGAAAATGCCTCTTCCTGTACTCTTGGTCACTGTCTCCCTATGCTGCAAAATTCCGTCCCAACCCCACACCTCAAGGATAGTCTTAAAGATGAGATCAAGGCTCATCCTGATGTGCTGTTATAAAAACAAGGATCTAAACTACCGAGGAACCAAAGCTGTACTCTGTGAATGTCTGCTGAATGAATGGACAGATGACTGGAGGGCTCCTGGAATTTCTCCTTCCTGACACTGAGCACGACTGCAATTTTAGAAAGATAGTATCTATAGTTATTTATTTAATGTCTGTATCCCTCTCTTTTGAAAGTGGTGCTTTTGTCCCCTTTGTCCATACAGCAATTTCTCAATAAGTATTTGCATGTGAATGAATGAAAGACAACCAGATGCTTCATACATGATAGTCACTGACGTGTTCCTTGTTATAAGTGTGAGAGGTGCAGGATGTGGCAGTTTAGAATGTGTAGATCAAGAAACAGGATCTTGGGGATCCACGCCGAGGCACAGGGCCTGGGAGCTGGGGCAGAATCCAAGACCCGTTTCCTGAGCACATGCTGGAACCAGAGGTCCAGCCCAAGGTGTGGGTATGCACATTATGGAGTGATCACCACAGTGAAGCCAATTAACAGACCATCACCTCACATAGTCATCATGTGTACGTGGCATGTGGTAGGAATACTTAAGGTCTACTCTTAGCAAGTCCCAAGTATATAATTCACCATTTAATACAGTTGAAAATAATTGTCTTGCTTAACTGAAATGTTTGGACCTTTTGACCAACATTTCTTCATTCTACTCTCTGCTTCTGTGATGTTAGCTTTTAGGGGGTACAGCTATCAATGAGATTAGAGTAATTGTCTGTCTCTCTGGTCTGACTCCTTGCATGGGAAGGGGCACTCTTCTTGCTCTGTCCTAAGGGCTGCTTGCAGCTGTGTTCCTGAGGAGGGCGCTGTGCCGACCACAGGAGATTGCTTCCTCCTGGAGTCACGCAGGCCATAGGGCCCAGTGCCCACCAAAGGGAAGTTACAGAGGACCGAGAGCCAGGCTGGCTTCTGTGCCCTCTATTGTAAGCTCTCCGGGTTTCTGTTTGGCCCCCATCAACAGCATACCTTAGTTTTGAGGAAAGATTGGCCCTTGTTAAAAACAAAGGAAAAGCCTTGTGAGGCTATAGCATCTCACGGCCTTATCCTTTCCACTTGGCTATATGGTGTTTTAAGTCTGGCTCAGCCTTTGTTCCTGAATGAGTACCCAAGAGGGGAAAAAGTGAGTATCTGGCTTTAATATGTGTGACAAATTATTTAATGAACATTTAACCAAGATTTGAAATTCCCCTAGTTTTATCTTCCTCGTTTCTTTTCTTCTCAGGGCCCGCTGGCATTTCAGTAATGCACTGCCTCTTTATAACTCTCTTCCTAGCTCTTTTATTACTTTTTTTTTTTTAAGTTAGTGGTGCCTTCTTTGATCCTCCCCTCTTTCAGTTTCCTTTTCTCCAATTTCATACTTCTTTACAGTAATTTTTGGCCTCGGCGTAGTTTAGCTATTGAAAGCCAGCATGATTAAACAGATGCTCGAGTTTGTGTTGCCCTGTGACTTTCTGGAATGTTCCTTCCATGAACATTAATTTCTGTATAACACCAGATACATTGATTTTTCTCTGTGAAGTGAATAGTTATATATATATATATATTTTTTTTCTTTTTCTTCTTTTTTTTTTTTTTTTTAGCAAAAATGAATAGGAGTCAGACCTCCTCCTCCTGCTCCTCCTGCTCACTTCCTATTATACTAAGATTAACCAACGACAGCCGTGTTCCCAGCAGTGAAGGTCAAGCTCCCATCACCTGGGCTCACCCCATCGGATGGGATTCTAGGATTTGCTCCATAGAAACCGTCGTGTGTTTTCTGAGCAATTGTATATTTTCTAGGTGTCCTTACCTTTTCTGGGTCTCAGTTTTCTTATGTCTTTGATGAGTCAATTAACTAAGATTTATTGTCTCTGTGTTTATAGAACAGTTTAATTTGAAAGCAAATCAAAAGGGAGGACTAATGCGATTCACAGACTTTTTATTGTGCCAGATTTTGGTGGAAAAGTTAACTTACCACCAGTAACCATCGCTGTTATTTCATAGAAGAATGAGTATTTTAACACTACATTTATGGACAGGACACAGTTGTGGAACAAAGAAGTCTTGCAGTGGAATATATTTGATTTCAGGAAAAACTCATTACTGGGTTGCTGTTTTTCTCCTTTTTGGAAGTAGTGGCCTTTCCCTTGAGCATGCCTGGCCCAAAGAACTCCAAAGGTACTGTTTCAGTTCCATAATTATGAACATCTTTTAGATCCCAGGTTTCAAACCTGTAACAAAGCTATCAGCCTGTCAGTTACTTGAGTATTGAATCACGTGACTCCATGTGTGAAATGCAGACATTTAGGCACATCACATAAGGGAGTGAGGGGCAACAAGATCTTCCTAGTGTAGTTTTGGCTTTCTTTCTTTCTTTCTTTCTTTCTTTCTTTCTTTCTTTCTTTCTTTCTTTCTTTAATATGCTAACATCTCTACTTTTGGAAAGAATTCAGGCATTAGTGAGTAAAAGACAAATGCTGGAAGCTGGACTCTGCCTCAGTAAAGGTCATGTGTGAACTATAAAAGGCTTGGCCTGGGGCTTGTTGATGTTCATTCATTCACTCATTCACAAGTTGGGCATCTATCCTGGGCCAAGGACTCAGCTAGAGACAGCATGATGAGCAAGGTCCTTGTGCTCATGCAGATCATGTGCTGAGCAGGTGAATGATTAGCAGAGAAGCAGAGAAGTGAAGGAAAGAACCAGTTAGATTTCAGACTGGAAATACCTTAACTTACTTGAGTAACTATTTTTCCCAGTTTATCTCCAAAGAATTAATGTGATCAGTGTCAGAAAACAAATAAACAAAAATGTTTTTGATGAGTATATTTTTTGCTTTAGTTGGAAAAAAATGGGCTGGGAATTTGGACCAGAAAATTAAATGAGAGGTTATTGTATGCACTGTTAAAAAGCCTTATTTTCTTGTTTTGGTCTAGTAGGAGGCTGAGAGCAAAATAGAAATGTTGATGACACTGCTATCTCTTTCTTCTTCCAGTACAATTAAAAGATATCAGTGAGGATGACCCATAAAACTCATTAGTAACCTACCAGTTTACTGTGAAGTGACCATCCAGGGAGTAAGGCATAGTGGAGACAGTGTAGCAGAGTGTTTTGTTTATGTACCAATTTCACACCATGAATGCACTTCTGATGTACGACAAACATACACTAATACAAAAGAACAAAAACAATTTTAAAAAAGCATTTTGTCATTGACAGAGTATTTTTGAACCTTGGAGAGGAAGTGTGGCAGATGTCTGTACTTTGAAGTCTTGCCACCTGCCTGCTCTGTGTCTCTGGCCAACTTCCTGAAGTGTCTGTCTCTTGCCTGGCATAAATGTGACATTGGCCACTGCCCACCTCGGGCCAGTATTTCTGAAGAGTGGAGAGGGCGAGGCTGGAAAGTACTTGGAAACATTTCACAAGAACTCAGTAAATATCAGCAGGTATTATTACTATTGTGATGACTTTGCTACTATCATCACTGATAGTATAATTATTATAAGTGTTCATTATTGCTTCATAAAAATACTCATCGTGATGTATTTTATCACTATTTGGTGGTTCTTGGTCATAAGACCATATGTATATTGATTTAGATGAACCACTGTGTCTTAGGCTTTTTTCATTCTGTTGGGTGTTCATGGTGGAAGGGTGTCTTACTTATTCTTCTTTATACTCTGTCCAGTATATTGCCTTACAGGAAAAAAGTTCTCTATAAATAAGCATTTTTTTTCCTTTCTTTTTTGTCTTTTAAAATTTTACTTTCTTTCAGTGTATGTTTGTAGCACATAGTGTTTACATTTCTGTGTGGAATGAGTATGTGTACATAACACATCTTAATTCTGTTTCTCATCCACTTCCCTTTTCCTTCCTTAGCAGTCAGAATATTTGATGCTATAGAAGTCTCACCTAGTTAGGTTTGCTGTGCAGCCCTAAAAGGGAGCATGCACAAATACATTTTTCTAAATCACAGAACACATTAGAAATGTGAGTGAGTACATTTCTCTGATTGCAGTGATAATGACAATGTATTTTGTGATTGTAAGTTATTTCTTGAGCATGTGCCATACATTAGTCGTTCTCTGCTAGCAATTTATTTCATCATCTCAGCAATTATAGAAATTCTAGGAAATTGTTTTTGTCCTTTTATAGATGAGAAACTGAAGTGTTTTTTTTTATTTTGTTTTGTTTTGTTTTGCTGTTTTTATTTGTGACAGGGTCTCTCTTGTGTCGTCCAGGCTGGTCTTGCATTTGCTACACAGCTCAGGCTGGCATAGGACTCACTATCCTTCTGCCCTCAAATTCTGATGCTAGAATTACAGGCATGCATCACCACACCTGGCTGGAAGCTGAAATTTAGAGATGCTAAATACATAGTCTTACATCACTTGCTTATAAGTGGCAGGGACAGAATCCAGTCCAGGTTTACTAGGGAGCAAATGTGGATTTGTAATTACTTCAGCTGTACTTATGTATATAAGTATGCTTACTGATCACCCCTCTAAATCCATTATTCCAAAGAGCAGTGGTAAGAAATTAGGGATTAATGAGAGGCCAAGAGAAGTGCACAAGTGAGTGTGTCCTGGAGAAAGGATAAAATTTTGCAGGGTTGCATTTCATAGACCTACGCAGCTGTTGCTCGGGAGTTGGGAGAGGACCTGGAGGAAAGGCAAACTGTGTTCTAAGTTATTAGCTGCCAAAGGAAGCAGAAGAAGCTCTAGAGGTTCTAAGACAGATGGCCCTGATCTTCTCCTGCCCCTACTTCCTGCCTGAGACAGTGACCTGTAGACATGTGGTCACTGCTGTCTTGTAAAGCTGATAGAAAGAATGACCATTGGCACTCGAAATGGAGCAGAAAATACTCACAGTCTGAGTAACACAGAAAGGTAGAAACTGATAATAACTTTATGTGTTTGCTATATATCACTGCATGGCAGATGAGCCTCACTTTAAGAGTTTAGCACCTTATTTATTTATTACTCCCACAGTTTCCGTGGGTCAGGAATGGGGCTTGGGCTAACGGCCTTCTGCTTTTGGGTCTCCCAGGCTGCGCTTAAGGTGGTAAGAGTAATCTCAGGAGTCCATGGGGATAGAATCCTCCCAAGCCATACGGTTGTCCCAGGACTGTTTCTTGGGGTCAGTAGTTTGAGGACTTTGCATCCAGGATGTTTGGATCCTTGACACTCTGATCTCTCCCCCATGGCAGCTGGCTTTATGTCAACCAAGAAGGACAGAGACTCCCCCAGCAGAGTGGAAGTCACAGATCTCTGAAACTTAATCACACAAGTGCCATCTCACTGCTTCTGCCATATTCCCCCATCTGTTAGAAGCAAATCCCCACATTCACGGGGAGACGATTTTACAGTGGCGTGAGAACAGAGAGCAGGGGCCAGCGAGGGTTCCCTTCCAGTCTGCCCACCTCTCTTTGCAAGTTGAATTTTGTTTGGCTTTTCTGGGTTTTTTGATGACAGTAATTCCTGGCCCGAAGGTAGACATCTGCTCTGTCTGCTTCTTCCCTTGCCTTGCCTTTCTCCTGTCTGCATCCCATCTTTGTTTTTCTGGTCTCTTTCTGGACTGAGAGAGGCATCAGACACACCTTTTGTTGTTTTCTTTATGTAGTCATGCATTTCTGCTTCATGATGGGAGATAATTTAGTCTTTTAATGAGAAAGCTTATAAAAGAAGTAAAGAAAAGTGTGGACCATGTTTCATAAAGTCAGGTATCCATCTTCGTGCTGCATTAGTAGAGGGTGCCCATATGAACCCATGGTCCAAATTTTCTTTTTAAAGAAATTTGTGTTGTCAAGATTGGATTTAAGTTTCAAAAACTGGCCAGAAACACCAGAATTTTTTTTTCTAAGTTATAAAACTAAGTAAGGCTCCTAAACCATTTTAAAACCCATGTAAAATATGATTCTGTTTTTTTCAGTATGTGTAGAATCTCTAGGATTTGTTGTTGTTTGTTTGTTTGTTTTTAAACAAAATGGAAGGGTAAAACAGAATAAAAATCTTTTTTCTTTTTTTTTCCCCAGAAAATGTGGTAGAGATTGATTTTGAATACTAAAGTTTGATTTTCATGTCATAAAAGCACCCATGTCATACAATACCTTATGTAGTAATATTCAAATTTCCCCTGTGAAATACAGAGCTCTTTTATTGAGTTGGGCTTTTTTCGCTTCTTCACATGCCACCTTGTGTAGAATCTGTACTACTTTAAACATTTCATTCTTGAGTTTCATGTGATGGGGTCTCTTTAATCATTTACATTCTGAAAAAAGAAAGTGAAATATTCTTTAAGAAGCCAAAGTAATCCACGAGAATATATGGTGTTTGTTCAGCTGGATATCTTATTTATTTGAAGTACTGAGAGAAATCTCTTCTGACTGCTCAAAAAAGGGAAGGATAAACAGTGAGAGTATCCAAGTAATCTGAGCTAGAAAGTTCCCTATTTCAGAGAAAAGTTATAAAAAGTATATTTGCTAGATCCAAAACAAATACTGTACATCAACTACTGAGCCTTGCATAGTGTTTTCTTAGTATTCTCACTCGTTTAAAAGAGAGAAAGAGAACACTCTATAAAACCTGGGAACTTTAATTTTTTTGGATATTTTCATATTTCTGGGCAGGTGAAGAAAATAAGCCTGCTTTTTTCTTTTTAGAATGCAGCATCTTTCGGTTTATGTAGATGCTGTGTGTTGTTTGTCCCTCTGTTAATTCTCTATAACCATAAAAAACCAAGGAAATTAGCAGGGCTGAAATCACAACATTCAGCTTGAGCAGATTTCCTATAAGGAAGACATTAAGAAGATGCCTGAGATAATGTAAATACAACATTTTTTCAAAAGGCTTAGTGTCTGGGATATACCCAGTCATGAAAGTAGTATAATTTTCTCCTCCCTTTTGTGCTTTGCATTCAAAGTATTCTAGAGAGCTAGCAGACTTCCTGTGGATGCAGAGTAGGGGAGCACACTGGGCTCCTGTGTGCTGACTCTGGGAGGGGCTGTCTGGAGGTGGGGCAGTTCCTTTTACACTTCCCCACCTGTGTTCCGTCCACCAGTGTCACTTGGTCTCATTGCCAAGTCTCAGTGCTCCATTTGGTTCGTAGTGTACCCGGGGTGGAGGTCTTTTTGATCCAAAGCCAAAATGAAAGCAAACTTGTAAATAATGCGACTCACCCTTGCCGAGTCCACCTGACCACCGACTTGCCCCATGTCAGTTTGTAATGAGGAGACCGGAAACACATTTGAGGCTTCCTGATTCCCGGGGGACACAGGAACAACACTAACAACTCACATTCCCTAGGGCACACTTTGTGCCAACCTATGCTCTAAGTACCTTCCTTGCGCCAGTCTGTTTATTTCCACCATCCAGGTAGAGAGGTGAGAGAGGCATGTTTATCTCAGTTTGGTTAGAGGAGGATTCGATGTGGTGTAGCAGGAAAACTATACATGGGCTTTGACGTTTAGGAAAACAGGCTCCTCATGTATCCTCATGCTTCAGGTGACCCTGCCATGAGTTGCAAGATGCACCAACTCCCTGTGCTTATTTTCTTTTACTCTGTAAAACGGAGAAAGTCATCCCAGTGTTTTTGAGTTCTTTAGGCACAGCTCAAACCTATAGGACATAGTAGAACTTGTAAATTGTTTATTTCTATCATATCCCATCAGTTAATGTGAACTGTCCTGAAATCTTACTTAATTTGAAGGACATATAGAACAGCTATAACAAGTGTGTTATTTATTACACAGCTCTAGAACATATGGAGTTAGCATATATGCAGCAGATATGGAGTCCCCTTTAAGTCCAATTTTATTAAAAACTCCCAAGGAACTGCCATATTCCTTCCATTTGATAATGAGATTATACCATGATATGCTGTGGGAACTCATTGTTAAAAACCATATCAAGTCATTAATTCTTATAGTTACAATATTAATTACCTTCAATTTTTAGTGACTCATATATGTTTTATTCACCCTGGGCTCTGCTTGTTCTTTCTTTAAGCATAACCCCTAGGATCTCTTAATAATAGACCAAAATTAACTTTATCTTGGTCTGAGCTTCTGGACATATTTCTGTATTGTCCATGCGAAACAAAAAGGAGTATTGCAACACATTGGGAAAATGGATATTCTAAAAAAACTATTTAGAATTTTGGAAAGCTTTTTTTTTTTGTAATGGGGATTGAACTCATGACCTTATGCTTGCCAGGCAGGCGCTTATGCTGCAGAGCTAAATCCTCATCCCCTTTGGAAAGCATTTTTATAAATTCATTTCCTTTTGATTTTTATACCAGCATCCAGATGATAAATCTTTTAATCAGATACATGGGGGTGTACACATGTCTACATGGAATCACAATTCTTTCTCTGTGTATTTGCTAGTTCCTTTCCATTGTGCCTAGTGTTCTCTTCCTGTGAGCTACATATATCTCGGTATATCTTTGTGACAATTTCAGGTGTTTTAGTTCAGTTCACTGAAGGTGCTCTAGGAAAGACAACAGGAGATGGCAACGGCAGTACTAAGGATGCTGCAGACAACAAGGACTCAGTAGATGATTTGTTTCCTCTTTCAGTCTGTTTGCAGAGATGGATGTGCCCTGAGGAAATCCCTCTAGGATAAGGACAATGAAGCCAGGCATTTCAACCCTGCCACTTTTACCTGAGGGTTTTTGTTTCTTAAATCTCTGTATTTACCAGAAAAGCTGTATCAACACTTATCATTTTGGGTGAAAATATAATATTGAGTGAATTCCATTAAAACAATTAAATACTTTGAGTAGGGCGTGGTGGCACATGTCTGTAATCACAGCAGTTAGTGAGGCTGAGGCAGGAAGATCACTGTGAGTTCGAGTCCAGCCTGGACTATATAGCAAGACCCTGTCTTAATACAATACGATACGATATGATATGATACAATACAAATACTTTAATCCAATTTTTAACAACACAAAGGTAATCTTTTTTCCTCCTCTTTTCCTCCCTTCCTTCCCCTCCTTCTTTCCTTCTCATCCCTGCATTTTTGCTTTAGGAATATCTAATAGAGCTAGTATGGAATAACTTTTTAAAGTATAATTTAAATATTCCTTCTTTCTTTTCTTCTTTCTGTCTTTCCTTTCTCCCTCTCTCCCTTCTAAATTCTCATCAAACCATTTTGCCTCACACATTTTACAATGAAGAGTTCCTTCATTTGGTTTCTGTATATACCAAACTTTACAACTTTTTCCATTGCGATCTTCTCTAGGATTGAGCACATCTGTATTATACCACAGAATTTGTCACCAAATTTTGTGATGGTTATTTCAGTAGGTAATGTATGTTATTAATTTGATGAAAGACCACAACTGATGTTTTAGTTAGTACTTAAGAAATTCCTCAACAAATCCACTCCAGTATGCTATAGTTTCTCATTTACCTGGGTTGAGTGGCTGAGCACATTGTTACTCTAATCTTCCCCTGAACTTCATGTCTTGGATTACTTTGGAAACCTTGCTCACCCTACGCTAAGTCAGGGTACATCATGATGTTGAAACATGATGTCTTATGTTTCTCTAAAGGGTGTCTTTCAGAGTTTTTTGACTAGTAAAGTTTCTTTTTTTTTTTTTTTAATGTTGGACTCTAACTCATATATACTTATTCATGTTTGTACTTGTGTGTTTATGTCTTATGAAATAGCAATCTTAACTATGGTGATGTTTTCTGCTTTCTTTTCTTGATTGTGTTTCCTATGTGGAAGTCCCTATTGTAACCCACATTGCAGCATCTGCTACTGGTTACCCCACCCACTATGTCCTTATACCACGCCCCCGTCCTTCTTGTAAGGATTGCTGTTCTAGAACTATTTGATCTGCTACAGTCTGATAAACCTTTCCTTAGTGCTTTGTGTGTCAAGTGCTGACCTAAGGGGTGGCAGATGCAAAATAAGCCAAATATCATCCCTGCCATGTGATGCTTACTTTTGAGGGCGCAGAAACAAGAGAAATGTTAGAGTGAGGTGAGCACCAGTGAAGACATGATGGCTTCTGGCTTTGGGGTAGACATGAGAATAGTCAGCACAAGTTGAAGAACGAGACGACATCTTTCCTGACACTTAAAGGATGCGTGGGAGGTAAGTATCTAGTCACAGAAAAGAGGGGCTGTTTTACGTATACTTTTCAGGTCTGTGACTAGAAACTAGGAATACAATTAAGGGGGTATAAACTCTGTGATCTATATTAACTATTTTAATGCAGAATTTTTAGGAATAAAAATTAATATCATAATAAACAAAATTTCAATTTAAAATTAAGTCAGAATCAGTATTATTGCAAAAGTTTGAGTAGTGAATGTGGATTTGTAATGACTTGCACCTCAAGGAGGTGAAGGAATTCAGATCTCTGGATTGTATATTAAAATTGGTGATATTGACATTGTGGAAGTAGAAATAGATACAAAGCTTTGAAGTATGAATTGAATATGGAAGATAAATACACAGGAATATATATGGAATCTATAAATTTCTGGATAAATTTGTTAATAAGTACATTTATGCAGATTTTCAGTAAAGTGTTTCATACTTGTGTTATTTCATCTTTAACAAACTATTTTCTTGTCTTTTCTTTTTAAAGCAGTGTTATTACATTTTTGCCTTAGGGATACCTAATAGAGCTAATATAGAAAGATATTTTAACAAAATTTAAATTATTTTTCCTACTGATAGATACATTATTTATTTCTGTAATTACTAGATTGTGACTCTGCTGCAGCCTCTCTGAAATAACTTGATGTATCTTTTCACTGATGCCATTTAACTAATGATATAAGATTCTAAGAAGAGCATCTGTGGAAAATCCAAGTGTGACTTCCATAACATTTATAAAAATTATCATGTCCATTCATTATTTAAATAGCTGTGACTTTAGTGAATGCCAACATTAACAAAGCATGTTAACATGATTTAAAATACGTAATGTAATTAGCAATGCCATCTGATGACAGAACTATCAAATCAGTGCATGTGGCCTTGTGGAATCACCCCTCGCCCTTAGGAAGAGTCACTGGCATTGTTTGTAGCTGGCTGCCTTTCCAGAAGCTCCACCTTAGAGAGTTTTCCTGAGAGATTCTCTCTTTGATGTTGAACTGTCTTACATTGTGTATCCCTTCTACAGCTTCGATCTGGTGTGCACCTAAAGGAGCTGGTATGTGTTCAGATGACTGCTGATATTCTCTCTGATTGTGTTTGTGTGTGTGCACCTATTGGTCTGCTGTTTTTTTTTTTAATTGTAGTCTTCATTAATGGATCCTACGGGCTTTCCCCCTCTTTTTTGGATCTCTTAGAATGGTTCTTCCAGAACAGGATGATCCAGGGGTTAGTAAGAGCCCTCCTGAAAATGTGTCGCTTTATTACTTTGAGTACAGCAGCAAAAAGCTTTTGCTTCTGCCCATTCTTCCTCCTTGTTCTCTTAGTGCCTTCAAAGTAATGATGAATTACAAATCCTTGGGTACAAAGAGCTTCACTAAGTCCATGCTGCCTTGTGACTTACCTGAAAATGCAGAGATGAGTTTTACCAAAGTAATTGGGTGGGAATACGAAAACTCTTTTTCTTGATGTACTTTTTCTTTTCTACATGCACAACTTTTTATTTCCAAGTATGAAGGTCTGTTTTGGAAAGTATCAGTAGTTGTTCTAACAAGTCTCTGCTTTCACAGTATTTGCAAGGCCCACAGAGACACACATGACAATGACACAAACTTGGGCAGCTTCCCTTGGTCTTAGAGCTCACATTCTTTTTTTTCTAGGTGAGACAAACTGAGTTGTCACCAAGAGACCATGATGTATAACTTGGCCTGACAAAATTTCAACTACACTTTCTTTTGGTTTTTACCTCTTTCCCTTATTTCCTGCCAGTGAATTGTTTGTTGTGAAGCAATGTTGTCTTAAACATTTATTTATTCTCTTATTCTATATTTATCCATACATGGTCATTTTAAATTATTTTGTAGCATATAATAATAAACAGAACATAAATTGATTTTTATCAATAGTAGGGAAGGCAGGCAGACATTTAAAATTATATGTATCTTCACAGCTTAAATACTGTATGGTCTCTCTCATTGGAGTGAGGCAGAACACAAAGAAAATGATAGACAAGGGGACAGATGTCCTCTGATATGGTAGCAGTCCAAGGGAACAAAGAGAGCAGTGAGGAGGAGGGGAAGAAGGCAGTGTGAGAGAAATAAACATATGCCATATACACGATCCTGCTAACTCCAATGAATGTAAACATCCTATGCCATAACATGAACTAGGACAAATAATGTCAACAAATATGAAAAAGGCAATAGGGGAGGAGGAGAGGGAACAGGAAGGGAATTAGACCAAAAAAAAAAAAAAAAGCTATAGTATGTACATGTAACCACTCCCCATGATAACTGTAAACTGAGTGAATTGCAAACATGTACTAAGAAAATTAAATTAAATTTAAAAAATAAATGTGTCTGTAGAGCCTTATCCATGTATAGGTATCAGGAACACACACACATAAACTCTCACAAGTATCAGTGAGCACCCATAGGTGGCGCCATGCTTCATCCGTGCATGTGTTGAGGGTGGAATTTGCTTGTTGAAGCAGAGTAGGGGCAGGGGAAGGAGACAGAATGATTAGTATGTCCTTATTGGGTCTGCGGAGGGAAAAATAAACCCTTCATTTCCAACACTTTCCATTCCCCGTGTCACCTCAACATTTAATTTACTTCACTTACACGACTACTTGGAGTTTTCCCAGGTTAGTGGTGCCTATTAATTATAACCTAGAGGGATTATATTAGTAAACTAATGGACTACAGTATCCAAATGGAGGGCAACAGATGACTCGGAAGGGCTAATTCGCATGTGCCGAGCTTGGCAAGATGAACTGAGGTTTCTTTCGCCTTCTCAGGTGGCTATGGTTTCTTATAACCTTAGAAGGCAGGCTAAGAAACAGGACCTGGAAATGTCAAGAGACCCTTTCAACGTCCCATTGCAAGACAGAGTTAATGCCCTCTTCATCATCTTGTGAGACCTTTATCATCTTCATGGTTTAATGGATGCAATGCTCATTAAATGCATTTCCAGTGGATGCGTTTTCATTGCACAACTGGGCATTTCCCACAGGCCTATGAGGTTTTAAGATTCAGTTGGTGGGTAATCTGTGTCTTTTGATGGGAAGGGTTGTGGGGGTCCATGATTCCATCGTACCCAAAGAACCTCCTCTTTCCATCTTTCTTTCTAACAACCATTGAGGTTCTGCCATTTTTACCTGCTCTTTCTTTTCCTCATCTTTTCCATTTCAGTTTGCACATATGAGTCCCTGAGGTATGTTGCATAATTGTAAGGTATCAGGTAACATTTATTAGAATTTAAAATTTATTAGAATTTACTTTCTACACTTGTGTATGCCATTGTTAAAGACTACTTGTGATTGTCCGTGAATAATCATCGTCTATTGTAAATGCAGTTGAGCACTTAAAAATAATACCAGTGACATGTTTGCATTCCTATCCAGCCTGAAGGTCTGCCTAATGTTGCCAATGAAACTTTGCAGGACTTAATTTTAAATTTCTGAGAAGTTATATGTAATACAATCAGCAGTGAGTCTGTTCCCTAAGCCCACTTGTTCATGGAAAGGCTCTTCATTATTTTGGAACATCCCAAGGCCATTTTTGACTAGCTTATTTTTATTTTGCCTGTTTAAATTAATCAACCCAAAATTTAGCTGCCTAGTGACTTGGATGTTTCTTTACAGATCTTAATTGCATAGGTCTGGGTATAATATTCATATTGAAAGTCTTTGACTTTAAGTTTCAGTGATTTTTATCTATCCAGGGTAAAAAGTCAAAGATCATATGGGTGTTAATATTGAGGCTGTCCCAGACTGTGTTGGACGTGGAAGGAGGTATTAGAACTTAGAGTTTCATAGGTAAATTTCTATTTTCAAGATGTTTTTATCCCCTGTCTACATAATTTTATTAACATGCATAGTTAGAGAAATACAAAACAGCAAAGGAGAAAATACTTTGCAATACAGAAAAATACCCCATTACCTCTCTTTATGTAAATCCAAAATAATTTTCTTGCAGTAAAAGACTAAATATTCTCATTGGCCCTCTCTTCTTTCTCTGGATTAATCAAGTGGGATTACTGCCTTGAGTTACTCAGCTGGAAACCTCTGGCTCACAGGACTTCAGGCTCATGTGTTGCAGCAAGAGTTAAACACAGTGAAAATGACAGAATCTTCATAAAGTCAGGCTGTGTGCTTCCTGGGAAAGTCACCCACAGCAGGCTATGTTTCTCTGGTGTCCATAAAACCAGTTCCACCCAGCATCTTGATCTGTGGGTGCTAGAGATTTTGCTGATAGTTTTAAAATTGAGACTAGTTTATTATTATTATTCTTAGGATATTGTAGTACCTGACTTTACACATAGTGTTAAACTACAGCATTTTCAGCAGGAACCAAGCCAAGTCCATCATTCCCCCGGTAGGCACTTTGCTCTTTGGCTTTGACCTCTGCAATCACTGGGCACATACATGATGGCTTTTTGCATGATTTCTTTTTTACTCTTTGTACAGGGAGCTAAGATGAGGATGGGGTCTGCTTGCAGCAAAGTAGGAGTGAAATTGCTTATCCTGCAGGTATGGTACAGTCAGTAACCTGAGGAAGTAAAAACTGCCCCATGAATTTTGCAGTCAGCCTTTGAGATCTTCTATTTGTCTTGCAGAAACTGGCTAAAGATGAAAGCAAAGAATCACAAGTGGCATTTTCATGCTTCTCAATTGGTTCTGGGCAATCGGCTTGTGAACCTGCATCTAAATGTGCACTATTAGCTTATAATAAGTCTCATTCATTCCCATATTGAGGTTGGCCCACAGCATCGGATATAGTGAGTCATTCTTGCAAATGTACTGATTCACAGAGAGTTCATGTGGTTTTCCATGGAAATTGCACTGAAAACTACAGCCACATTTTAGAAGGGCTCAGTTTGTATTGTTCTCATTTGAGTATCCTTTGGATCATTTTCAGACTTACATGCACAATGCAGGATGGTGGAGAAGAGCACTTACTGAGCTGGTGGGCCATGGGCCAAGAAAATTTTTATGTTATTCCACTTAATTTACTTCCCACAGGAACCTCCTGGGTTTTGAAGTATTATGCCCATTTTATAGATGAGGAAATTGAAGTTCTGAGTGATTTGCCTTGGTCGCATTGCCTCTAGGTAGAGGACTAGTGCATCAGATTCAAAGGTTGTGCTCTGCAATTCACTGCTTCCTTGAGTGCATCCCTGCAGGGCACACCAAGGCTTCTGCAGGGTGTATCTGGACCCTAGGACTCAGCACACAGTCGCTGGGCTGGCCATGAGTGTAGGACATGACACAGTGGCTGAAGAAGCAGGGCTGCTCCCTGGGATTTGGGTCAGGAGTTAGAAAGGAGCATATTATAAGGTTGGGTCCAGTACTGCCTTTTGGGACATATGCGTTGAGTATTGAAAGACATCAAGGTATGGATGGGGCATCACTTAGAGCCATTTGTGGCATTCATGACTGGAACAGGGAAGGTTATGTTTTATATATTGCTTAGATATTTTCCATTTAATTTTATGTGATAACTCCTCTTGCATTGTACTCTTTTGCCTCTTTTCTCTCTTTTCTTTTCCAAATACTCCTGCTTCAAGTGCACAGATGTCTGCAACCCTGACAGAGAATAGGTCAATGTTAGATTAGCTGTCCTGCAGCTGCCTGCACATGTGGTAGAACACTGGCCTGAATAACTCAGATGTGCAGTTTATGCAAGTGAAAACTGGCCTAGCTGTCCAGTGACCTGCTATGTCTTTCCTTTTGAGGAACTAAGGAGTACATGCAACCCTTTGAGCTCTCGTATATTCTGAATTAATCCAGGTCATATGGCAAGGACCAGACCCAAAAAGTAGCATGACCCCAAGACAGTTTATTTGAGTTTTCAGTTTGCTCTCATAGATGAGGAAGCATCACTAGCTTCTCACCATATCTTTGGAAGGGTTTTCCTGGGAGAATAAGGACGAGAAAATACGGCCCCCAGATGACAAGAGGGAGTTGGTGTTGCTAATCTACTTACTGAATTCTCTCCACAACCATTGCCCATGTTTTCCATTTTAATAATGGACATCCACCAGTATTGGTGGTTGTCCAGCTATTAAGTCACTGCTGAAAGCTTGATGCTACAATGAAGATGGAACATTTGACATTTGAATTTTTAAAGAGTCCAATTAAAGTGATTCATGAGTATATATTACACTGTCTATGAGTGGGGATATTAACTTTCACACATATTTCTTTCAAATCAGGGGGCCTACCTGCCAGATTCTAGGTTCTTCTGGGTGTCTCATATTTGACACAGGCCCTCCTAGCCTTCCGGGTTACCATCCACTGCTCTTGCATTCCCAGTGATCCAAATGAAAAGCTAAGTTAGTAATATCAGAAAGAAAAGAGAAACAAATTAATAAAAAGAGGGTGTATATTTGGAGAAGGTAGAGGATTCCTGGTATAGGGGAACTATCCAGACAAGCCAGTTTTGTGTAGATGGAGTTCTGATCTCATTTTATGAAAGAGGAAATAAAGATGAGTCAGACAGATCCTGTTGCAAGGAACCCACACAGGTATACCTAACTGGGCATTGGGCAAGGCAGCCGGAGGCAGCAGTTACTGTACTGCAAAGCTGTTTTCAAAATCCTGGCCATTCCCAGCCCCGTACCCCTTACAGGTCATGCCTGAATACCTTCAATGTGCCATATGTAAAAGTAGATTGGACATGCCCTATGAATTATACCTTATTTATTATCATGGAGCCCTCCCTTCTTCCATCATGCTTTAGAATTATGGGCTGGAGCAGTTTTTAATACTCTATTTATTTTAGGGGAGGAAAATGTTTTTCTTTAACCACAACATTCATGCAATACCAACTGCTGGCAGTTTCCCCAGCATTTAAGGAAATATTGTTGTAGGACTTTTATGTTCTGTACTTCAATCAGCCAGAGCCAGCAGTATCCCAATAGAAGGACCCTCAACAGACCATTTTCAGTATTTTGCTACAATTAAACTCCTCTGGTTTTAGCCCGCAGGCAATTTAGTACCTTTTTACATATGCACATTATGAACTTTTGACCAGGGTCTAGCAGTCGTATATTAGAGTGCTGCTCTTGAAAGCAGGCTTAACAAGTTCCTCTGAGTATTGCCGTTGGAGTCAGTTGTGGAAAAGGTAATTTAAGTAACTTGCAGTGAGGCCATTCAGAATCTCAGCAATGATCCTAAATATCTCTCTCTCTTTTTCTCTCTCTTCCCCCCACCCCCGCTTTATTTTTTTTTTTCCTTGTTTCCTCTGGAAGCTGGTAGCAAGAGCTTTCAAAGTCTGTGATTGATCTTTTATTCAGTAGCTAACGAGGGCTGTGATTCTATTAGTGAGCTACAAGGCAAGAGAACAGTGATTTAATGAAGTGTCTAGTGAGCCAGCCATAGATTTATCCTGTTGTCGCTAATTTGCAGTGCCGTGGCGAGCATAAAGGAGACGGCGCTCGCACTGCTATTAAGCAGGTATTTCCTTAGTAAATTGTTGTAAGGTCAGGTACAGTTATCTGAGCAAAAGCAATGCCTTACCTCTTCAGTGTCTGCAAATGACAGCCGCTGTGCTGAGCGCTCACTGAAGTGGAACCGGGAGATCAGAGGTCCGTCTCCAAGTCGCCCTTAGCGGAGGCGGAAGCAGATGAACTGCCAAGCAGGAGTAATAGAGTCATAATTGGTGATTAGAACTGGAGAGGTGCGATAACATCTTAATACAAACTGGCGTATGTTATAGTTACTGTCAGTTGTTGTAAACTCGCCCTGCCGCCTGGACTAGTTATGTTTCCCATGATTAGCTCTGAGAAACGAGGCAGCAGCCGCTGCGACAGCCACACTGTTGCAGGCAGCCCGTGGCTGCTTCCCAGGATCTTGCCCTATCCCTGCTGTTTTTGTTGGTCACCTGCACTGGGCCCCCTTGAACCATGTCACGGTAACCTTTTCCCACTACCCCAGGAGGACTGTGATTTCATTTATGTCCTCTGATCTCCTCTTTTTCCAGGCACAGTGACATTTATGCCCGCTGGCTTGGAGGCTCGTTGAACTTTTGTTTTATTTGCTTTTGCTAAGGAGAGCTATTTGCCTAGTGTCAAATCCACATCCCACCGCAGTTCTGTGTGCACAGTAACAGATTTGGTCTTGCAGTGCCAGGAAAAGAAAAAAAAAAGAGAAAGAAAGAAAATAAACATGCAGAACAGAAGAATCCCACACTTGGGATGGGTGTTTTCCAGGGCGCTTGGGATAGTTTGAGCGCAACACATGTGATTGAGGTGCCTTTGCAGGAAGTATAGATGGCAGCCACCACATGTAAGGAAAACTGAAGACATTCTTACTTGGTGCTTAATGAAACGCCAGGATTGCCTACAGAGATAATTCTTGAAAAGCAAGGTGTCCGGCTACACATTTGGAGATGTTTCTATGTTCTGCAGCATACTCGTTCTATATATTCATAAGTGAGGCCCTCCAGACATGCTGAACGGCTGTCATTATTGATAAATATGTGCCTGATCGTTTGTGCTGTTTCAAGTAGGATAAGGCTTGTCAGGATGCCTGGGAAAGAAACAGGAAATAATGAGATGATATGCCCAGTTGCCGCCTATCATCCGACACACAGTAGATTCTAAGCCAGTGATGTTCGGTTCTGCAGCTGAAGGGTTGTTGGCTGAGGCTTAGTCACTGAGTTTTTGCCCTGATCAATAGAATCTGGATGGTGCTTATGCTAACTTCATCCCAGGGCTGATGTGTGTGTTGCATTATTTGAGGTTGATCATGGAAGGGAGGTAGATGGGACCTAATCATAAGTCAAGCTTGCCATTTCCCAGAGTCCACACAAAGCACCTCACCTGCATGACTGCATAGGAGTAGCAGAGACAGGAGGGTCATATGCTGAGTGCTCTCTGTGTGGCCACATCTCATTGAATCTTAGTGGCCCTTCTTCAGGATGCCCCACTGTCCTGTTATAGAGCTGCAGTTGGGAGGCTGTATCAGGAGCAAGTTAGGATTTGTACCCAGCTTTGACTGCATCTTCCTTTCTTTCTGTAAAGACAGAAGTATTCCTCATTCCTTGTGTGTGTCTACCTCCACAAGTCCTTGCTGGGATAGCCTAAGTTTCCATTTTTGTCACAGACTCCTTTGCTGGAAGCATGAATACCCCAGCTCTCCATTCTCTCTGGGGACCTGTTGGTGCACACTCAAGAAAAATCAGAGAGTGGAGAATAGAGCTATGAAACCCTCCATTTCTGAAGTGGATGAATACTGCAGGTTGGAAACTGTACTGACTCATCAGACCTGCACACTCCTCGGCCTCCTGGGCCATTTCTAACACTGCCTGGATGAGGGACTTGTTAAAGAGTTCTCAGCTTCATTCCATGACTCCAAACTCAAAATGTTAGGGTGCTGTCCTTGAATAAGAACCAGCATGAACTCATAATCTCTTAATATAACTTCCTTCCAGGTGTGGGTTTCCCATTTTTCACTTCTACAGCCTGTTTAGTAATTAGCTTACCGTGCAAATGCCCCCTTGATATGTGAATTGATGTACTTCCTTTTATTTCTCTGGAAAATAATACCCATCATCAGAGGGCACCAGTAGTGTAATCGATGTATACTTTTATAAAAAGTATTGTGTTTCATGTTTTTTCTTTTCTTTCTGAAAAACTGATCTTTTGACTCAAACTTGAGTTCATATGGGATTTATTTGTTTTTAAATTAAAAGAAGCTAGCACACCAGACACAAGAAATTAAACATTATAGGATTCCCTTTATATAAACTATCAAGAGCAGGCAAATTCATAGAGACAGAGTGCAGATTGGTGGTTGTCAGGGCCATGGGAGGGGAATGGGGAATGGTTGTTTATGGGTTTGGGCTTTCCTTGCAGGGTGATGAAAATGTTTTGGAGCTAGATAGAGGTGATGGTTGCACAACATTGTAAAAGCCACTAATGACTGTACATTTTGAAATGATTAATTGTATTTTTATGAATTTTGCTTCAATTTTAAAAAAGAATGAGGCTCACAGATAAGGAGAGTTATTTTAACACATGGCATAGAATGTTTTGTTCCATCTGTTTTAAGTAATCCTGCCACCGTAGCATAAGCAAGAAGTGGCTGTGTTGAGATAATGCCCAGGTAAACCGGTCTCAAAGATGGAAATCAGTTCCTGCCATGCGTGGTGTTTTGCACAGATTCATGGAGACAGATGCTTATGCTTACCTTATCATCTCTTGACCATGCTATTGATTAGTTACATGTTTGCCTGTTATTAATAATGTATACTTTGAAAAATCTATGTGCATTATAGTCTTTGATCTTGCTATGAATTTCAAAGCCAAAGATTCCATTTTCTTTCTTTCTTTCTTTCTTTCTTTTTTAATTTTCAAAGAAGTTGAGTGGGAATAATTTTAAAACTTTCTTTCCTTGTTTCTAGTGCTAGACTTCTTGCTGACCTATAATCCTGTAAATGATTATTTATATATATGTGAGCTATATATACGTAGTCATATATGCACATGTACATACATTTATACATAATGTACACACTTATACGTCTGTAGTGCATACATACATGTACAAATGTGCATACTTATACTCCATGCCTCTATTTGTACACACACACACACACACACACACACACACACACACACATCCATATATATTTACACAGGCATAGGTACCTAAAGGAGAGAATTATAAAACACAAAGTGTTCGAGCTCACTATATTCTAGAGGTGAGGAATATCTGATTACAAGACTTACTTATCTAGTAGATTAAAACAGAAATTAAAGACTTTGGACTAAGGCGAGATCAAAGGCCTCTTTTCATTGTTCTTTTATTGTTTATTGACTTCAAAAAGATTTTTTAGTTTAAACTGACTTTAATGTCTCTTGAATGCTCTTTTGTAAAATGACTTTGAAAACTCTGGGATAATGTCTTCATTAAGTGGAGAAAAATCTTGGTAAAAATATGACTGCAACTTGGCTTTCATTAAAGTAGAAAAGGATAAAGCTTTGCTTAATTATGTCTGTTTTCTCTCTATTCAGAATTATAAGGAGAAAGGGGGCTGAAATTAGTGCTGATAAAAACTTGAAATAGATATTATAACTTTCTTTCCCCCTTCTTAGAATATAGAGGAACTCACTAAATACAACTCTAGGAATAGGACTGAGATCTTTTAGGTGTCCTTTCTTTTTACATATAAAATGATTCCAAACTCATTGACACCAATCACTCAACCTTCTCTCTTTTTTTGCATCGTTTTCTTCTTATTTGTAACGCCTATATAGAAATTGATGATTTTTTTTTTTTTTGGTAGGTGATGTGTTTTCTTTTCTACTTACTAACTAAAAACTGTCCTTTCTTTTTCTTATGGCATAAAGCAAAATTCACCTCTCTCACAGTGTTAACTGGCCCCTGGGAATGTCCCTGGCCTCTGGGTGAGGAAGGATTCTTTTTACCCTCAAACCTATACCCTTCTGTGCCTTTCTTGTGTTTTCAGTTTAGCTTGTCTTTTCTAGAGAGCTGATCTATTTCTTAAGTTTTGGAATGCTGTTCTAGACTACATTTTTCTTTCCATTATTCATGTGCAGTAAAGACGGCTTCAACACTAAGCCTCTGGCAGTGTGGTAAGGCTCTTGGGGAGAACCATACCAGCTGGCTCATCCCCCGCTCCCAGTATTAACACAGTAGTGTAAGTGAATCACGCTGCATAGTCCTAACTGAGCTTCCAGACGCATCCTTTTGCTTCTAGCCACCTAGGAATATAGTTCCTGCAAGGGCCATCTCTTGGACACTCTCGACCCTCTTACAAGAGAATTCAGGCTCTTCCTTTTTTTGTAGCCTAACAATGAGAGGCAGCACAAGATTTAGGATAAATGGACTTAGGTACAAATGCCCATTTTTGCTTTATATTCATTAACTCATTGACAAAGCATTGATCACTGAGCCCGCCTAAGTCTCAGTTTCCTTTTCCAGAAAGTGAAAATGGTTGTACTTATTGCAAAGCATTGTATTTGGATCAAATGTAGTAGAATGGGGTGCAGGAAAAATCTGTATTCCAGTTATAGCATTCCTTTGCCACCTACTCCTGCGTGGCAACAGTTCTGCTCTGGCATCTTCTTTTTAGGCAGCTAATATTTGACAAAGCCTCCCCTTTAACTATTTTCTCCCAAGTTATATTCAAGAGTGAAACTTCCAGTAGTGTGATGTCCTCCACTTAATGGTTCTGAATGACTTGACTTGGCTATCTGTATCGTGTCTCTCAGTAGATGGATAGATGAAAAGATTAGTTTCATTTTTAATATCTGTGTAGCCCTGCTGGCCTTATTCTTTGTGCATCCTCATATGCCATTGAATCCTAGATTTCAGGAAGCAGAAGTACTGTAAATAACCTTGAGTTCTAAGTGGTGTGAATTCACTGTGGGTGATATTTATACCTTCTCCCAAGGAGGGCAATTGAGCCTCTAAACCACCCACCATGATTTCTGCCTGTAAAATATTTAAGGACTGGTACTATAAAGACATTCACTTATGCAGTCTGTTTTCCAGCTAGGACCAGGGGAACAAGGAAAACATAGCACAGTGTAACTTGTAAAAATCAAACTCTTAACCTACAAAGTGTGTCTCCTCACAGTAGCACTTGGGGAAGGGCTGAAGGCAAATGAAAAGGAAACATAAAGGAGAAGCGGGTTCTGGAACTGAGATGGCAGGCTCTGCAGTGCACCATGAAGATGATGTTATAAAGTTACCCATTCAGTATTCCGCTAGTCTCCTTCTGGAAGCTTATCATGGAGTGTGCAGACTTTTTGATAAAAGGGGTTTAGTTAAGAGATGTGCAAAACTGAACTTCAAAAGCATAGCACACTGCCAAGACATTTCACAGAAGATGGAGAGGCTATGGCAGCTTATGCCATGGACAGCTAGGCTAGGCCTGTGAGTTTGTAGAAGCATCGACAGGCATGTTTTCCCTAAGGAGAACAACCTCCTGAGCCTCAGCCAGGTGAGCTGTTGCTCAGTGATTCCTGATGATAATCCTCTGGTTGTTTGCTTAACCAATCTCAAATAAACCTGGGCTAAGACCCAGTAAGATGGGAGTGGAAGTCTCAGGAACTCTGAGATGCGTATGTTTTAGATTGCTGTATTATTAAAGGCAACATTGGCTGCTATAACAAATAAGCCCATGCTCATATGGTAGCTCTGACATGATCAAAGTTTACTTCCTATTTGTGCTAAGTCCAAACCGTTGTTCTGGATTAGTAGGCAGCTCTCTTTCAAGCAGAGATTGAGGAAGCTTGCCACTTTTTATCTTGTGGCTCTGCCGTCTTCTAGAAATGATGGCTACTGCAACCTTTCTTATTGACTGAACTTAGTGGAAAAGGAAAAACACAAAGGATGTTTTGGGCAGCATTTTAAGGACCAGGCTTAGGAGTGACACATCTGTGCATTGCAAGAGGCCAGGACAATAGTCGAGCTGTGTGCCCAGGAAGAAGTAGAGCACAGTGAATCTTTGCCTTGGATCACTTTGGATTTCCAGCCACTTTCCTATATAGTTTTCAAGTGTTTGACTCTATAAACAACCAGAGATAATTAACTAAGCTACTGTCACTAACTCTGCCTTGTGTGGATACAAGATTGTATTGTTACTGCCCGGTGTGCTAGGTGCTCTTGTTACCTTCCATGATGTGGCTGAAAAAGATGATAGATACTTCACAGCCCTGTTAGCAACTGAGCCTGGCCACGTGGCAGGTTGTAATCAACAGATCAAAGCAGAAATCTATAGCAGGCTTCTTGGAAACCTTTTACTCTCCTAAAGAAGAGGCAAAGCAAGGATGGTGTTTTCCCTCCTCTTTTCTACCTACCTGAATGCAGATTTGATAGTTTCAGATGCCAAAGTCTTTCTTCCTTGACACAATAAGCAACATGCCAAAATCAAAAGAGTGGCGGAGAAAATGGCCATGTTATAGGGCCTCTGGCCAGTTTGAGCATCCAGTGACATTCCATCCTGTTTCATCATCCAGGACTTTCTTTTCCTCTCGTGGTGCTTCATGATCCACCAATAAACGTCTTGATGCAAGTATGATGGTATAAACGGGATTCTGGATAACCCTCAGTGGTGAGGATTCTTTGGGAGTGCAACAGGCATGTCTCACCTTGACTGTCTTGTTGATAATTGCTCCTTCAAATGGGGAACCTTTCAGTGTGATATATTTCTAAGGAAGTTACCAGTTGTAACCTAGGAAGACTCTATTCCCATTACGATGTTTTTTTCTCATGATGAGTTGGACTGTGATGATCTCAGAACTTCTCATCAAGCAAGAAGTCTCTGAAGTGATATTTATACTTTGTGTCTTTGCTCCTGTTATTGCCCTTTCCCTCTGTGACTTTGTACTGAACCACATTTATATCATAGTAATTGCCTTGTGGTATTTAAAAATCTTTATTTGGGCCACATTGGTTAGAAGAGAAAAATATGTAGTCCTTGCACATCATTGGGCCTGAGCGATTCTGGAATTTATATCACTCATAGTCATCATCATCATCACCATCATCATCATGGAAATAATAATAATGATTATCCAGTCCAAGGAATAGTGTAAATATCATTGTGAGGTACATATATGAACATATTAAGTGAGTTTTTAAAACACTTTATGCATCAATTTGCCATGTGAATTTTTTTCGCTACACTGAAACTATTCCAGGTAACAGCTGTCAGAATGGTTTGACTTCTATCTCTATTTCAAATGTTACAAAGGTACTCCTTTAGAAATGTTACATGATTTCATCTTTTCACTTCATTCAATAAAGTCATTTGTTTGATTATTCCAACCAGGTATTAAAAGGCTAATTTGTACAGGTTGATTCTTAGGAAGCTCTGCTTGTAGTGGTCAGAGGTGTGATAAAAAATCAAGATTGAAAGAGGGAAAATTAATTCTGTAAATATCCACCCCCTGTTTACATTTCACATGAAAGCCCCAGCAATGCACAGGTACTGATGCAAAGGGCTGGCTGTATGTTGTGCTCATATAGCCCACTGCAGCAGTAAAAAGACTGCTGCCAGGGCCGGGGGAATGTGGTCAGCCTCTTATCTCATAAGCCAAGACCAGTGAGTACCCGGTACTGCACACACCAAAACAATCAATTCTGGAAACCTTTGTCCATTTTTAAATACCAGAAAACTTTGGGTCCTTTATTGTTAATGGAAGGAAAAATTCTAAAGCTTTAGGATATTAACTTCTATCATTAGAAACTAAGTTATATGTCTGATCTGTAAAGCACATACAATTTAGAATGTGTGCCACTTAGGTTTGGTACACTGAGGAAAATTGTGTCATCTTTTTATCGAATGGGGTATCATCATAATGAACTGCAAGTCACAGTGGGGTTACTGGTCTACTTTCTTCCAAGTCAGGGTGCAGTTTAGCATGGGGAAACAGCAAATAAGGTCCTCAGGCCAATTCTGGCTGACTGCTTCTTCTTGTGAAGCACTAAGAATTTTTTAAACATTATTTTTGTGGCTGTGACACTGAGAGTTGAATCTAGGTCCTTCACACTGAGTTACATTCTCAGCACCTTTTTTATTTTGAAACAGAGTCTTACTAAGTTACTATGTTGCCTGGAACTTGTGATCCTCTTGCCTCAGTGTGTGCACCACCACACTTAGCTCTTTTTATATTTTTAACAGTTGAAAAATTTTAAAAGACACCCCATAGTGCATACTGTATGAAAACTACGTGAAATTAAAATTTGATTGCTCTAAAGGTTTTATTGAAACATCATAATGGCAGAGATAGTAACACAGGATGTGCGAAGCTGAAAATACCTACTGTCTGGCCCTTTGAGGACAAAGCTTGCCCATTGGCCTCTGAAAGAGTGCTTAAGGTCTCCCTTCCTGAGCAACATTCAGATGGTTGGAAGATGGCCCTCAACGCCTAGGAGTCTCATGGCCATTGTAAAAAGTGTTTCTCTTCCGCCCGTCCCAACCCCACCCCACCCCCTGCCACAGGCCCTGGTCCTTTCAAGGTGAGCAGAAGGTGTCAGCTGAAGGCACTGTAACACATTGCTGGGCTTCTGCAGTCCCCGAGAGTCACCTCGAAGACCACAGAGCTTGGCAATGTGCTTGCTGCCATAGTTCTCCATAGTTACCACATTAATTTAGGGATGATGAAGGGAAAGTGGTCTCTCTTTGTCTGTTAATTCCTTTGAGGAAGTTCTGTTCAGAATGAATAATCTCAAGATGTATAATAAAGTTACCCATCAAGACCACTTTTACAGAGAGATTTAAATGTGATAATAAGAATAAAAGAAAATGAAGTGACATTGAGGGCATCTTCTTTTATAACAGCTCTAGGTCTTGACTGTTAAGCACACTGTAAAATGACTTTTATACATTTATGGTTTGAATTGGTTCTGCTAAAATTTTAAGTGTTAACATTGTTCAAACTTCCATTACTAACGCCTCTCACAGTGTTACAAAAGTTTCATATTTGACATTTTGATCACACTAACCTGGGTCATTTTTATAGGAAAGCTCACACTTCATGCAGTAGGAAGGCTCTGCTTGTTTTTTTTTTTTTTTTTTTTTAATATCGGGGATCAAACTCATAACCACATGCTTGCAAGGCAGGCGATTATGCCGCTGAGCTAAATCCCCAGCTGGCTCTGCTTGTTTTGATTTTAGCACCTTCCTACAGGAAGCAAATATATTATGTTTACACATCTTACCTCAGTGCATTCTCTAGCCTGATCATTTTGTAAGACATCTGTAAGGATAGAGACAACGTCAATTTTAAGATTGACTTTGGTAGAAAATAAAGTGTAATAAGATTCCTTCCTTTTTAGATTATTTTATTTGCTATTCATTAAAGCAGATATTATTTAAACCATAGCCCACAACATTGCACCTTATTTTTTGTAACTACTTTATTGAGATATAATGTCAAAAAAAAAAAGAGAGAGATATAATGTCGATGCCATCCAAGCCATGTACTGAAAGTATACAGCTCAGTGACTTTTGGTATAGTCACGGAATTGGGTGATCATCGCCACATTGAAATCTACAGAATTTTATTACCCCAGACAAAAAGGCTGTAGCCTCATGGCCACATCTGAATCTCTCTTCTTTTCCAGCTCCTGGCAAACAGTACTCTTTCTGTCTATAGATTTTCCTCTTTGGGGCATTTCCTGTACATGGACTCACATGTTGTTTGCCCTTGTGACTGGCTTATTTTACTATCATCATTTCCTTCCCTACATAATGTTTCAGTAAGTACAGTGCTTAATTCCCAGTCCCTTGCTTCCTTCCTTGTTGAGAATACAAAACTGGAAAGCCAGTCAGTCTGTGTGCAGAGACGCTTCTCTTACTCAGGCATCTCTGCCCGGCTGAATTTATCTTTGTGGTCACTGTGTTGGTTGCAGTGCTGGTGTATCCCAGGCCTTCTACGAGTGTTTCTCGGGTATTGAAACAGCTGGAAATGGTACTTTCTTGTTCTTTAATGTGTCCTTCAGAACAATTGTTCTGGCACCTCCAGAAGAGAGACCAGCTCAGCGATAGGCTGTGTCCAAGGCTCTCCGCTTTAGAAATTATAATGTGGGTCTCAGGGATAACTCAGCGATGAGAAGCTGCTGCTGTCTCCTCTTCTCCTCCATCAGTACCTCTCTGTGAATGGGGGGGGTGTCTTTGTGCTGTTGGGTCCCTCCTTGCTTCCCCAGTTTGGCTGTAACAGCACTTTTTAAAAACATTGCCGTTGCTGAGACAGGAGCTGACCGTAGATGTATAAACTGGAGTTTGTAAATATTTCACCTACTCTTTCCCAGAGTTTTGAGGAGAGATGGTGTTGCTCTGTTGCAAGTTGGTCCTTTGTAAAAGTTTGGCTTGTGTGGCTAACGCTGACTTTGGCTGCAGTAACCTGAGCCGTGGTTCTCATCTTCACATGAAGGAGTACTGGAGAATGGACCTCGCTGATTTATCATATCATTGACAGGAGCTGGGTTTGGACACACCAGGATCTCCCTTTCCCTTGCTCCTCCCAGTGCATTCTCTTTGACTGCTGTTTCCTGCTTTGACTGGAATAGACCCTGGAAATGTGTCAATGGCGTTGTCATTGCTACCAAATCTAGGCAGCGTTTGGATGCCAGTTGGTGAATGGCCTGGACAGAGTGGGAGAATTGACTCTCGTAATTATTTCAAGATCTGTTCCCCATTATCACAGAGGATAGAAAGTCTGCTTAAGTTATAAGCTAGCTAATTGTTTCCTTAGTTGAAGACCTAAATGAGTTTTAAAGCGAAATGCGTTTCTTTGAGGGCTAAGTAGCCAACACGCAATAGGCAAGGACTAAACAGCAAAGACTAATTTGGAAAAGACTCTCCCTGTTCCCTTCATCTTGCCCTTCTTTCATTCCTTCCTTCAATCTTCTTTACATCCTTTCACTCTTGCCTCCCTTCCTGCTCCATTTTCTCTCTCCTTTCCCCGCTCCCTTTCCTCACTGCCTCTCTTCCTTCTTTTCTTCTCTCCTCCTATTACTTCCTTTTCTCTTTTTTCCTCTTTCATTTAACCATTATAAATATGATGGAGTTGTGTCTGTGGGCTTTTGCTGGTAATTAAATAAATTATTTATACATTTAACACAATCTTGAATTACTAGGTGATCATCTTAGGCACTCAAAAGTATAAGAGCCCTTGAAAGCAATATCCAAGCATAGATATTCCATAGCACGTCTTACAATCTAAATATTGCTTTTAGTGTAATCGAAGCAGCAAGAGTAGTCACAGCAGTTGATGGACTATTTTTCAAATTGATTTCAAAAATGTATTTAAGGGGATGATCTTCTAGTCTAGATTACCTATTGATTTTTAATATGAAAAGCTCATTATGTAAGCAGTAACTGCATATAAAAACCTAGCAAACCTTTGCATAAATCCTTTAATTGAATTTCCAGAGCCTGTGGTTCTACTTTTTTTTTAATTAAATCTATTTCTTTTTTAAAGTGTTACTGTGTAATTTGCATGCTGTGAAGTGGCCCTGTCCCAGATAAAGTGCCATTGATCCTTATTAAACCTCACCTCTGGGCTTGCTTAAAACTAACTGGAAAAATTAAAGTGTTCATGCCGCAGTGCACTTATAGCTTGTGTGATAGGATTATGGAAAAAATAATAAAACTAATTTCCAGGGGAGAATTTATAATGTGAGATTTTATTTTTTTCAATGTGATAATTAATAGTGAAATTATATCATATATATAAATCATATTTTAGCCTATAAACTGAAATGGCAATTAGGAAAGATAATATATACTTGATGTAAAACCATCATGTTATGTGTGATAATCTTTTGGCACTTTAATTTTTTAATTGTGGAAGGAAGGAAAGGATTATGAATTCAAATCAAACACATTAAACCATGGGTTTCATTGGAAAAATCTGATTCTTTTACTATGTACTATATTAAGTTTTTAATATTAGTGGGAAGAAGTATAAAAGATATGGAAAAAGATATTCTGGTTATGTTTGTCCTAAAATGTATGTATTAGAATTACCAGGGGAGGGAAAAATATAAAAGCTGCAATAGGTTTTTCTATTTTTTAATACCTAACATTTGTTATTTTAAAAGCAATAAAATCCCCTAAAGAAATATTCATAATCAATAAGAACACAAAATATGGAATATATTAACAGAGTTATAAAAATGTTTGTAGTATAGCATGAAATGAAAAACACAGCAAGTTATGTACGGTTTAAAGTGTAATCAATTTTGAGGTTGTATACAAGGATATAAATGATAAACACGAGTAGTAGCATTTTTAGTAAAGGCTGTTACAAAATACTGTATTTATGGCCTATTCCATTCTTTTTATAGCTCATTAATGTAGAAAACAAACACAGTGTATCCATCTTCTCAGACAGCTTAAAATTCCCTTAAATGATATTTTTAAATGGAAATACTGAGCTCCTTTGATCTGCTTCTTCCTGAAGCACCTGTTAGGTTGAAGGGGTGTATGCACCTCACCAGGGTTCCTCATCAGACTCTGGGAAGAAAGTAATGATGACATGTTGCCTTCCTCCCACAGAACAGGGCCACAGCTGGCATTTTTCTAGATGGCCCTGCCGCACCCCCTGTCCAACGCTGTGTCACCCCACCCCAAGAATGGCTCTGCCACCTTCGGGAGTTGCGTTAATTCTTCCAGGCCACAAGGGGGCTGTTGGGTTACTGGTTCACTGCCCTGGCTGGCAGGAAAGAGTTTCAAAGCTGGCTCCAAAGGTGCTTGATTTCCTGTGGTGCCTATGAATATGCATACAGTGCGGTCTCAGCAATCTAGCAGTTCAAATCAGACAGCTGATTCTGGCATTAAGGTGCGTTAGCTTTTTGTGTGTTTTTGTTTTTTTCTTTATTCGGCTGTTGTTTCTTTCTCTCCCCTTCCCTTGGATAAGACCTTTCTGAGTAAGGTGAATCTGTAATATAATTTTATTAATTCATTTCCAGTATTTAATTTGGTTTTGATATTTCCATCATGGCCGCTCCTCTCCTTTCATTATCTTCACTCTGTAGAAGGCACTGGAGTGTTATCATCGACAGGGTATATTCCTGTGACTGTGGGAGTTATAAACTTGGATATCAGCCTTTGTAACATATAAATAGGATTTAGCAATGCTCTATTTGTTTTCCATATTGTAAGCATGTTTAGAAAGGAAGAAAAATCTCATTAAGCAGGGTGAAGTGTTTTAATTGTCATCCTTTTCTCTACTTAGATAACACACACTCCAATATTACCTAACTTCATCTATCCATCCATCCATCCATCTGTCCATCATCTATGCATGCATCCATCTATTCATCTATCCATCACTCCAGTGATGTGTATTGACTACCTATTATTTGTCAAGCACTACTTCAAATAGTAAATATATGAATATGAATTTGGGTCAGTCATTGACTTCCAAGATCTTACTATCTAGGAAGGAAAATGAAGACATATATCAATTATTTTAACAGGAAAGAAGGAAAGACCTAAGTCAGCTTGGAGAAAGATTGGATACAGAGAATCATTCATTACAATAAGAAAGCTTTTTAAAGGTATGACTATGGCTTATTTGTATTTTGTAATTTACAGAGTACCATTATTAGAAATAAATATCATAATAGTACAATGTAGATGATGGTATTAGAATAGTCTAATTTGTGGAATGGCAGCATGAACAAAATAGCTTCCACAATAAAATTGAAGACAAAGCACAACCCATGTGTTGGAATAGATTGGTAGTTAGTCTGGTTGCCAACAGAGAGTCATGTAGGCACGGTCATAGGAAGGGTCCACAAGGAGACCCATCTGTAGAACGTGGGCAGTCATCTATAAGTTGGGATCAGGAATGGAGATTTGAGACTGGACTGTGGTGAGAGTCAGGATTCACGGAGGTCCCCAAGCCAAGATTCATGACCCACAGCACAATTTGAAAGCCAAGCTGAGTCTGGCATAAATTAGAACACTCCATTAATGCTTACCCAATTGAACCACCTTATTCACTGACCTTTCCCCAGGACAGGGCAGCCGGTGGCAATAGCACAGAACATCTAAAAGGCAAAGGAACTAGGAAGTGAAAAGTGATGATTCTCCTGGCTTTAGAGACCAGAGACTGAGGCTGCCTTATCTCATCTGAACATAACCCTTCTCCAGGCCAATGGATAGGTTACAGAATTGAACCTAATCCTGTGGAGTAGCAAAACAGTGTAGCTTATAGGGTTTCACTGATCATTTTGGTAACTGTAAGCCACATGTGACTATTTAAATGTAAATTAACTACAGTTAAAAATTTAGTTGCTTAAAAACACCAGCTGCATTTCAGATGCTTGATAGCCACTTGTGATCAGTGGCCACCATATTGTATAACACCAGTAGATATGGTGCTGACGTAGAACATGTCTACCATAGTACAACTCTCCTTCCACTACCACAGCTCTAACATAGACTCTTCAAGGTGTAAAGCATGATCTATTGGGGTTCCAAGAGAAAACATTGCAACCTTATTGTTAAATAGCTCAGCATACTCATTGAGTGGCAGGTACTATTTTAATGCTTTGATTGTGTGTACAGGCATCCTCTCAAATGTTCTGCGAGTTCATGTTATTATTATCCATATTTCACAGATGAGGAAACAGGTGCAATGAGCAAGGAGGCAGAAGAGCTGGGATTCCAGATCAGGTGGTCCAGCTCCAGGACCACGTATGCTAAATGGCTATATATTGCCTCTAGGTGAAAACATGTTGCTCAGAATACTGCACAGAGGCTGTGACATGGGTATCCTCTTCAGGCCCAAAAGTAGGTATGATATACAAGGCATTCTCAATGCTGGCTGGCTATCTCCCCAGTAAGACGGTCTGTGGTGGACTGTAGCTTTTGCAAATGCATTGCAGCATCATCTGTGTGTTCCATTCAATGGATTAAGCCATTGGTTTGCCTGGTTTCAACTAAAGTAGCCCTCACAAAATAAACAAAGGATCTAGAAAGGTTTCTGCAGAGAACAAAGTCTGAAGGAGAAACTTAGACTGCAAACACAAGAAAGGAATAAGAAAAGGGAAGGATTGATACTTCATCTATTTGTAATATGAGCCCTTCATTTGCTGCAAGATAAACACAGTAGAAATTTGGTTGGAAGTTAGAAGTCAATTTAAAAAAATCTAAACTAACATAGTAGAATGTGAAATTGCATGCAGTATTTTAAAAGGGGAATATTACTATAGTCTCATACAATGTCTGGAGAGATAGTGCCTAATAAAACATAATTCAAGTTCATAATTTATAAACAAACATCTTAATTTTTTTCACCTGATTATAGTGCATTATTAAAGGTAGCCTGCATCCTGAAGGATTTTAAATAGTCTGTTGCATCTTCTTGTCTTGGTTTTCATTGTTCAGGTGCGACCCTAATCAGCTTCATCTCTGACTAGGAGACAAACTTCTTTTCAACAGAGTTGAAAATCTTAAAGTAGAAGGGTTTATGAGGAAAAATGAGTCACTGATTGAAATGTCATGCAATAAAGAATAAATTTTTGAAGGAAACTTCAATAGTTGCGCCTTCATCTAATCATTAAACCTAGGAGAGCTGGCTGCCCCCATCTCCACCTCTTCATTTAATGGTATTTAAAGTTTTGGAAAACATTCTGATATCTGCATGTACGTACATTGAGAACATTTGATAGAATTCTAAGAAATGGCAAAGATAAGTGTCTGTCCCAGCATTCCAGCTATTTTCACCAGCGCTTTTTCTAGGATCCCAAGTCCTCTTCTCAGGAAGGGTAAGTGTGTGTGTGTGCATGCGTGCATGTGTGTGTGTGTGTGTGTGTGTACATGCTCACATGGGTATGTTTGTGTGTATGTATACAGTGGAGGTGATAAGGAAGCTGTATTTGTAAAAGCAGTGCAAATGTAACATGCATCTGTAAACCTTTTCTGTCCATCCTTTTGGGACTGAAACTTTAAAACAAAACAAAATTTTATTGTGTGGAAAGGTAGTCCTGCTGACCCAAAGATTTCCTGTCTCAAGTCCCTGCTTTGTGCCAAGGTACCCAAAATCTGCATTGCTGATATGTTTTGTTTTTATATGTATTCCAAGGGCTTTAAAAAATACGCTTCTAAGGAATTTCCGAGGACATCCTTATCACCATAGATGTTCCAGGAAATAGGTATATTGTGCATATTCTGTATCTGTTGGTGTGGAATGGTAGCTTAGATAGGTCTGTATTTCTTTGTATCACAATTCCATGCTCCCCATTAGTGAAACAGAATTTGAGGATATTCAGTTTCTTTCTACTGCCAATCAAATAACTATACATTTTAAAACATTAACTGACAGTTGTTGACTATTTTTTCCTGTGCTCAGTGCTTCTAATTGGCCAGTATCATTATTTTCCTGTTCTGGGTTTAAGGAACTGGGGCTTAGAGAGGTGATGTGATTAGCAGAGTGTTACACAGCTGACAAATGGCAGAGCATTTACCAGCACCAAGGCTGTTTTCCAGTACTGTGTGGTGTGAGAGTCAGTGGTATGATGCAGAGCATATGCTTCATTTTTTTCAAGAAGGACCCATCTTATTCATCTGTTTCCTCATGTCTAGTGAGTGCCAGGCATATAGAAGGTGCATGGGGTGAACTGTTTAAAGAAGCAAAGACATGTTGAGAAGCGGTCAGACATAGCTGTTCCTGGAGGTGGATTGGGTGGGTGTCTGCCTGGGATGCTAAAGCTATTACATACAGGGATCCTTGGTGTGGGAAGGAGCCTTGGATGGGCCCCTGAATGCCAACAGCCACTGTAGCTTGCCCTTCCTTACCTTCAAAATTGTGTCCAATTTTGCAAAACCAACTTGGAGATGCTTCTTTCCTTGTCAGTGTCTGACACCTTCATTTTCTCCTCTTTTTCTTTTCACGCCCTCAAATGTGAAAGATACTTTAACCTTTAAGATTTACTTTGAAGGTCATTTGAAAAATATTCTATGCTTCCTCTTCAAAGTGGATTTATCCTCCAGGAGTTGATATCACTTTCCAGGAAGGACATTAGCTCCTGGGGAACCATGGTCTTGGCTTCTGGAACACCAGTCTGTAAAAGCTTTGTCTAACCTGGAAGACTTTTCAAATGCTTCCTTTTCTGTCCTCATCTGGGCATTTTTTTGTGGGGGGTAGTTTCATAATGGTCTTTAGCAGAGGAAATAAGTGACACTGATCAGGGAAGGCAGGCAGTGAGATTTATAATGTATTTGTGCTAGCTGATTGCCAACAGAACTGGCCTTTCCCAGCGGTGCTGTACGCAGACTTGGAAAATCAATAGGGATTAACCTCTGACCCCCTTCACATACTTATACTGTGGCTGCATGGCTTACCGATATTTCATCTGTTTCACTTAGCTGCTGTTACTTACTCAATAATGTGTGGCCAATCTCACAAGATACTAATTAATTTTTTAAAATGCACTATCACTTGGAGCTGTGATAAAATATCCCATCTTTGGAAATCAAGGCCCTTCTGGTTTATTTATTAAACTCACATTAATGAGCCTTAATTAAGCAAAAATGGGAAGAGATAGAGCTTACAATGCAAGGGTTTGCTTTGCTTACAGAAACTCTCTTGTGGTTAGCAGCAGGGGACCCTAGTGGTTGTCACAGAGCAGGTGCCCTGCTATGTGTTGGGAGATGGCCCCCTTTCAGAAAAATTAATAATCTTACTTTTCAGACTCATAGTATTTTCCTGTTAATGAACACACTCACACACACACACATGCCATCTTGTATGCAGTGAACTTAATATATTGTTTTTTAATGAATCAAAATTATCTTTAATGTATGGCATTTATGCAAATGTACACAATCGTTTGTGTAACTGTGTGTATGCACGCACACACGCGCTCTGCTCTTATTACTACGTAGGATGCAAAAACAGCAGAATTTGCAGTAATACACTTTTTACCTTTTTAATCTTTGGCATATATTAAAGGACTATGCAGTTGTTTTTAAAATTGAAATTCCTGCAGATTTTCTTCATCTAAGACCCTTTTGTTCACAGATTTTTTTTTTTTTGCAAGTATACCTATTCCCCAGAGTTTACTTACAGTTTGCTATTGATCCAGCAGCTGGTATTTGAATTGGTCGATGTACTCTGTAACTTGTTTAAAATACCCTACCTGAGCTATTAGTTTAAATAATGTATTCATAAATTGATTAATCATTACAGTAAGACTTATTAGCTGCATTTATATCTGCGTGTTATCCACAATTGACTTGTAGTCTAATAATCACGCATACTTAAGCAGAAGTTTTTAGATTACAATTTAATAATTATCAAGCTGCAAAACAACAGCATTTGTGTATGGAAAGTAGGTGGGTGCCGGTCCTTAAAGGTTGGGCACCCTAAGCAGGATACCGCTTTTGCTTTTCCTAGATAAAACTGGTCACTCTCTTTTCCAAAAATGGAAAATAGAAAGTGGACCAGATTCTGCCAGACTAGAGACAGTGATTGAGTTTGCTGTAGCTGTCCTGAGGTCAGCTTCTCAGAGAAAAGTAGGCATGGAGGGAGGGAACCCTCAGGGTCTTTTACCAATTCCATCCTGGTGGTTGGTACAGGGTGGCCTTCCTCTTGTTTCTCTAGGGCAGTGGTGGTGAACCTATGGCACATGTTATATATTTTTCTTATAAGACAAAAGACATTAATGCACGAGTGTTTGATTTATTTTGTTTTTACCTAAGACCTCAGTATTCAGGTATAACTGCAGTATCTCCAGTGTCCTGACACCACAAAGTTTGTATACCTGATTAGACAGATTCTGACCCGTTCTCCAGGGAGACCATCAAACACAGCACCTGTGCGGGAAGCAGCAGCCGAATGAGGGAGACTCAGTTGGAACCAGGCTTGTCTCAGAAAATGCCCTGGGACAAATGTCCCAGACCTTCCACACAGCTTCTGGACCAGCTAGGAAATAATTTGGCTCAATACAGACCTTAGGGCTACAAGCACTGCTTTGTTTCGGTTTTTTTCTTGTTTTTGTTTTCTTGGATGAATAAACTATTTTTGGAGCAATTTTATGTACTCTGCTAAATTGTATAAAGATTTCTCAAACACCCTCTGTTCCTGCACAACTTTCCCTAGCTACATACACCCTTAATCCAGTTATGTGTTGGTTAAAAACAATCTGTTGGGTGATTGGTGTAAAACTTTAACTTTGCAATGACGCTACCTGGTTGGGTCATATGTGACTCCCTGCACATTCCTGCCTTTCCAACTTTGGGTTTGTTTTAGAAGTGAGGACTTGCCAGACTCTCCACTCCTACCTCCACAGGAGCCGACCCCCTTTCATCCACCCATTTGGTTGGGAAGTCATTCTGCCTCACCACGTGATTGTTCTACTTCATAAATCCTCTTTTCAAACATTATTCAACAACCTGCTAAATTAATATATACTGTGTTCCTTTGGTAACGGCGAGGGGAGCCTGTCTCGCAGCGTGCATTTGTCCAGGTCTATGTTGCAAGAGTGCTGCCTGTGGTGTGAAGGACATCTGCTCACAAGTGAGCAATTGTGCTTCCGCTTCGGGGCAGTGCCTTCGCCTGGATGCTGGCTCCAGATGAAAGACAGATTGCCGTGGAGCTGCATTTCCAAGGATCCCTCTCCCCAGCATGGGGCTTCATGCATTATTGAGAGCAAACCTACTTTCCATCACCCCTCCTCCATGCACTTATTTTGCCAACCTTATTCAGAATGTCAGCATGGATCACTTTTCTACAAAGGCATAAAGGGCCAGCCAGAAAGCTTCAGCAGATAAATTATTTACAGTGTTTAATTATCATTGCACAGATTTATTAAACTTCTTGGTTACCTAGGAGCCCATGTAGCTGCTGAAAAGAGTTTGCTGAACTTTGAATAATAGACATTTTGTTCAGAAACAAAATCCCTTGTGAAAACTCTTACCGTATACCTGGTGTCTGTGTGTTTGTGGGTGGTGGTGGTGATGGTGGTGGTGATGGTGGTGCTGTGTTGGTAAATGTTTAACAATTGGCTGCCTTGGCATGGGGTAGGGGGTGCTTGCTAATGATGGTGGTGTAAATATTCATGCTCTGACTGATTTCAAGGTGCCAACATGAGGACATTCAATGCAGAATATGAAAGAAATATACAGGCCCACATCATGATATATACTATTTCTACTGCATATATCCAAAGGATATAAATAACCCCAAAAGTATAATAACAGTTAAATGTGCTGAAGTTATTTGTAAGAATTGAGTTTCGAGTGTTTCTGATTTTTGTATTTTATGTAGTTAATTAAACATAGATTTATGTAACGTAATGTTTGATGATGACTGTGTTCTACAGCAAACTCACAGCAGCAGGCCCTCTCCAGCCAGTTGAAGCTGCTGCAGCAAACCACTGTGCACCTTTCAGTTGCACCTGGGCTTCCGCTGAAGTTCATGATCTGGCCCTGATTTGGGCTCAGTCCTGACAGGCTGACCCTGCAGTTTTCCACTGGTGCATGAGGAGCCAGTCGGTGTGCTGCTAAGTGTCCTCGACAGCAAGCAGACACATGGACCCTGGTTGGTACATCCCAGACGATTCTGTTGTACTGACATTAAGGACAACAGTATGTTGCCAGGGGCAGTAATGAGATGATTCTCTAACAACAGCATGGTGACACCAGACTATGTTTTGCAATTTTCTTTAATATTTATGCTGGATAAATAATTTATCCCTTTTTTCAGTTTTTTTTTCTTCATCTTGAGCATATTGATATAGACAGGTACTCGGTTTCCCTGAATGACTAAAGCAAGGATTTTATGATTTTCCTCCCTGAAAAAGCAGGTGCATCAGCAGAGCTGCACCTCTGAGAATTGTTTCCACAATGCAGTAGCCCATCTACTAATATGAACTAATGAGATCTATTAAAGGATCAGCTCCCCCATTTGAAGGGAGTCACTTGTTAATGCCCTGTCTTTGCATGGTGATCTAACCTTAGGACTGTTTTACTCTGCTGAGGTTTTGGAATATTTGAAATTGTGCCTCCTCTATTACCTTTGTGGGACTAATTGTAGATGCTCCTTTTAATCCAGATGCTCTGTGGACATTAGGAGTCACAGCATTCTTTGAGGCAGAAGGTTGTTCTGTGCATAATCAAATGTTTAGCTGCATCCCTGGCCTGTTTCCATTACATACCAGTGACCATACTTCTCCCCCAATAGGGATAATCAGAAAGTGTCTCTGGATCTTAATAAATATTCCCTGGGGATCAAAATTTCTCCTAGTTCCAGATCAGTGTTCTAGCACATCAGGCATGCAGCAGAACAACAATACAGATTACTTTGTTGTTCTTGGCTGTCTGACTTCTGGACTACACCAGCCTCACCCTCCAACACTAGAACTGAGACTAAGACAAACTTATCACATCTGCCCCTGCCCAGGGCCTGGACAAGGACAAAATCTAGGACCACTGCCCCCACCCCAAAGCTCCTAAAGGGGTGCTGGGAGCATTTTAAATGAGGTCTCTATAATAAGTGGAACAAACATATTTTCTGTCTTGAGACTAGACTATTGCTTGCTGTGGCCAAAGACTGTTTTTTGAGCTGTACAGAGGTGGGGGTCTCACTGGGAACCGAGGATTGTGCCCTTTGGAGGACTTGACTAGTTCCTGCTACACTTGTCTGGGGCTGGAGGGACCATAAGCCAGCTCTCTGTTTGGATGAAACGCTCTGTCCCACTACACTTGAATTTGGTCCAGCCTTAGGGCTGAATCCAGAGGTGAATTTCAGGCTTGCTCTGTAAATGGCCCAGATCTTTTCTCAGGAGCAAAGTAGATTTGGTGCACTTCAATCCTAAGTGGCATGGCTCATATTTTCTTCTGGGTAAAGGCCTTCTCCTGAAGTTGTATCATATTTAACCTTCACAACATTCCTCAGCCTCATTTTTCAGACCCCAGAAAGCTGAGATGAAGCTTTTCCTGAGTTCTCCTCTGCAAACATGAGATTCTCTCTCAGGTACCTCTGCCACTGGGACTTGTGAGTGGATCTCAGCGTCCTTCTGCACCTGCTGAGCCCTGAATCCTCAGGTGACTGATCTGAGGGCCTTTAATGCTGCTGGGGAGGACAAGCTGTGATTCTGAGATGATGGATGTAGCCTTAGGGGCAGGATCTGAGGCAAGCTGACCTGCGATATTCTTGTGGACCACTTACGGGTCTGTGTGACTGCAGGTGATTTTAGCTCTTTGACTCTCTCCTTCCTTACTTGTTAAATGGGCATAATGATACCCCACTGTGGAGCAATCATCTAAAAAGAATAAACATGGAATGCCTTTTCATTTCTCTTACAGGGTAAGCCTTCAGCACGTTCCACTGCTATCACTGTTCTTTTGCTCTTACTGCCATTTGGGACCTTCCCTCCCATATAATGGTGGGACACTACCTTGTCCCTTACCATCTGTCAGACCTGAAACTACTCGGTCTCTTTGGAGTGTCTAAATCCTATAGCATGCAGTCCCTTCCAGAAACAGTTCAGGAGATCAATAGTTATCTGCTTACCTCTCTGGCTGAGATGAGGCTTTATGCTTGTTACTAGGAGATCAATAGTGAAAGTAGATTCTGTTATGTTTTCCACTGGACTCATTAATCTCCCTTGGCCTCAGTTTCCCTATCTGTGAAGTGAGTCTAACCAGGATGATAATGAAGAGTTAGGTCAAGTGAGGTTGACAGCTAGACACCCACTGCTGGTGACAGCACGAGAACATATGTTCCTTCCAACCCTGGTCAGCCGAGGTCATTCAGTGTGGAATAATGAACTGCCACGTGGAAGGTCCCTTCTCTCTGTGCTTGGCCAGATACCTACATGGACATCTCACTCTGTGAACCTGCTAGCGTACATTTCAGTTTCTACGAAACTCCAGTGAAGAGAAAACAATAGGAACATTAGTGATCTTACTTTCTATTTTTAAGCACTTTTATGGTGAAATTTAAATTTTCTATCCTCTCTGAAAAGGTTTCTCATATATATATGTATATGTATATGTATGCATGCATTATAGCACACGCTCTAAATGTTTGAGAATTTAAACTGAATTTGGAAAAACCTTGTATGCAGAGAGTTCTATCTCTGTTTCTTTGTAATATCATAGACTTACTGTCCTGGGTATAAGAATAGGATGGAAACAACTGATCTCAGAACTGGCCCTGAGGAAGTAATGATGGGAAGGGACTATTCTGCATCACTGGGATGGTTAAAGGGACCTTGGAAATCCTCAGAACATGTGGTCTGAAATCTGGGACCACTTTATGGCTAGAATGCTTGTCACAAAAGCTGCTGATAACCAAGGGGTGGCTTGTCGATGTGGGTAACAGTTGCAGGAGTGGGGGCTGACAGATAGCGGGATGAGTTTAATGTTTATATTCCACTGGGGTAAGCTCGAACAAAGACCCATCATTTCCCAGATAACCAATTCTTTTAAAAGAACATCTGTTGAAAGTGGCAATTTACATTCTTCTTAAAATACAGAGCGACATAATTAACCCTCTGGGGAGACTAATATTAGTTTATTAGAGACAATTTCTAGTTCTGTTTATTTTTACGCTAAACGATTTGTTCAGATTGGGGGGAATTTTTTTTTCTTTTTAGTTATAATGTGGTTGGCTTTTATGTAGGGTTAACTTTTCCATATCAGGTACCTACAAGGTACACAGCCAGGTGCTAATACATGGTTCCAGTGATCACTGATAGAAGTATATTGAAAGTGCCAGTATTGTTGGCATTTGAGTAACTCAGCACTGGACTAATTTTCATGTGGAATCAGTCTATTTTAAAGTGCCCTAGTACATATTATTAATACATGTATGTGTACACTGTAGCAGACTAAGGCAATTCAACTCTCTGTGTGATGACTGTGTAAAGCGGTGTCCCCCTGGAGTGAACTTTTGCTTGTCCTCTCCAAGCTAAGCAGTCAGGAACTCCACCTAGGAATGGCTCAGGGAGCCTCCTCCATTACCATTTGCTCTTTTGCAAAACAGAGCTCCTTAGCAGGATCTCATAAAATAAAACTAGCAATGAGCTCACTGGAAAGAGTCATCATGGGCAAC